>JAIEZT010000053.1:0-50000 GCA_019594935.1 Periophthalmus modestus | reverse complement strand
GACATATCATTCTCTTCATTAATATTTAATACTGTGGCTATTTCTCCAAGCGGCAATTATCATCATCAGATTAGACAGCGATTACTTTAATGTGTGATTATGATCCACCGCGTAAAAGTCACACCAGAGTATAAATACTACAGTACTCCCGCATAAATACTACAGTACTCCCGCATAAATACTACAGTACTCCGCATAAATACTAAGTACTACATAAATACTACAGTATCAGCATAAATACTACAGTTAGCGCATAAATACTACAGTACTCATTATCAGATTAGTTAGCGATTACTTTAATAAAGTCACACCAGAGTACTCTCATAAATACTAGAGTATTGTCACATAAATACTACGGTACTCTCACATGAATACTACAGTACTCTCGCATAAATACTACAGTACTCTTGCATTAAAGTGATTAACTCTTGCAATAAATATTGCAGTACTCTCGCATAAATACTACAGTACCCTCGCATTAACTATTACAGTACTCCCGCATAAATACTACAGTACTCTCGCATTAATTATTACAGTACTCCCGCATAAATACTACAGTACTCTCGCATAAATACTAGAGTACTCTCGCCTTAAATACTACAGTACTCTCGCATTAAATACTACAGTACTCTCGCATAAAACACTACAGTACTGTCACATTAAATATTACAGTACTCTCGCATTAAATACTACAACACTGTCACATTAAATAATAAAGTACTTTCACACATTACTCTGACTGTCGCACACAGGGCCGGTCTCTTTACACAGACTCAGCAGCTGCTCAAGGCCCCGCGGCCAGCAGGGGGCCCCCAGGAGCCCACACATTTATACTAAATATAATATAACATGTAAAGTTGTGTTGGGAACAGGCCGTGTGTGATTAGAACAACCTAAATATCCCTCAAACCTTTACACCAGTTTTTTATCTTCGTGTTTGTGTTTTAGAGTCTCAGGCTCAGCTCTGACTCCAAACTGTGACGTCGTTTTATTTCTCTAACGAACTCGACCTGCTCGGTTCATCAGACACACGACAGGACGTTTCTCTCCCACATGAAGGACGTGACGTGACCCCGGCCCGGCCCCGGCCCGGCCCCGGCCCCGGCCCCGGCGTGGGGGGTCCGGGCCCGGCCCCGGCCCCGGCCCCGGCGTGGGGGGTCTGGGCATCACAGCCTCTGCTTTTCATTTCGTCCTTTTCTCTCACAGCTTCATCGAGGTTTCTGTGAAAGTCCAGACTCGTTTCACATCGATGACGAACCAGCGTCACTGACGACTGAACGTCCTGTGAACAAGTCCAGGATTTACAGACTCGTCACATTTACACGAATTTAATTATTTCTGAACATTTGCCCTGTGGTCCGGACACAGAGATCATAAAATACAGAGAACATGTTTTTGTCAGAGGACGATAGTTACTCCAGTAGACTACATTTACTCGAGTAACCCTTGCAGCAGTGTTCTGACACGTCATACTTGTGTAAAAGTTTTAGTTGAAGCACTACTTTACATTTTTCTGCGAGTGGGTGATATTACTTTGAAGTGTACTATTACTCGAGTAAAACTTTTGGTTGTGCCTCACCTGCCTCTGCTCTTCATGATGTAAATGTGAGTTTACTGCAGCCGAATGAAACAAACCAGACGCCACAGAACATGTGTAGAATGTGAAAAATGTCGTGGCGGAGGACCCCCAGGCCCCTCACGAGTTTGTGTTCTGGTCTTTTGTCTGAGGTCGTGACGTTCTGCTGTTTTCAGCCTGATGTTGGTCAGAAAAACACAAATATAACGGTGGAGGTGACGAGAGCAGAGTCAGAATGTGTCAAATATGATTCATCCACCTCCGGGGCCCCACACACAAATCCAGCCGAGGGCCCCTGGAAATCTGGAGCCGGCCCTGGTCACACATGACACAGGAAAGTACTGCCACATATTAAATACTAGAGTATATACTGAAGTACTGTGAAGCATAACTGTGGAGTACTTCTCTACTTCAATCACTAAGGCTACTGTTAGTCTTGGTACTACTACTACTACATACTGAAGTACTGTTACCCATTACTATGGAGACCTATTCTAATCACTACTTTGTATAAATATGTAATACTTCTGCTTTCTACTATTTACTACTACTACAAGTACTCACCACTGATGTTACTGTCTACTCTAGGCTAAACAGGTTCAACAATATGATTTAATTTGACAATGCACAATACTACTACTAGTACTACTACTGCTACTGCTACTACCACCACAGCTACTACTATTACTGCTACTACTAATGGAACTGCTACTTCTACTATTACTACAGCTACTTACTATCAGAATGTGTTTAAGGACATTTATGCAATATTGTGTTTTCTACTACTACTACTACTACTACTACTACTACTACTACTACTACTACTACTACTACTGCTACTGTTACTACCCCTACCACTACTTCTATTACTACTATCATTACTAGTACTATTACTATTACTACAACTACTTACTATCAGAATGTGTTTAAGGACATTTATGCCATATCGTGTTTTCTACTACTACTACTACTACTACTACTACTACTGCTACTTCTACTACTGCTACTGTTACTACCCCTACCACTACTTCTATTACTACTATCATTACTAGTACTATTACTATTACTACAACTACTTACTATCAGAATGTGTTAAAGGACATTTATGCAATATTGTGTTTTCTACTACTACTACTACTGCTACTACTACTACTACTACTACTACTACTACTACTACTACTACTACTAGCGTACGGTGCATCTATGTGTATCAGGTATATTTCTGCATGTGATACTAGTATTTGTGTAAATCCTGCAGTAGTGGCTCTGGTCACAGTACTTTGTGTCTTTATGTATTTTCCCTCGTGACTCTTTTACATGTGAACGTGTTTGACCCACTCCTCACGGCTCTTCACGGCTCCTCGCGGCTCCTCACGGCTCCTCCGCGGCTCATTTCCTCATAAAAGCTCAGAGTTGTTCCTGACATATGTGGAGCTTTTCACTTTTTCACCTTTGTCGAGAATCGCGCGGCGCTGTACCAGGAAACGCACCAGTGAAAGGTCATGTTGTGGATGATTATTTATTGGCAATCTCTCTCTCTCTCTCTCTCTCCCTCTGTGTGTCTCTCTCTTTCTCTCTTTCTCTCTCTCTCTCTCTCCTTTCCCGTACGTCTGCCTTTACTGGAAAGAGAGCTATGACCGGGAGGGGGCGGTGCCTTACGAACATCGGGCTTTACGCACACACAGCCCGGGACGCACCTCCAGTAACCTCCCCCTGCGTCTTTACGCACACACAGCCCGGGACGCACCTCCGCCAGCCTCCCCCTGCTGCTCCCTGCCTCTCCCCGGGACTCTCTGGGCATTTCGTTCTTATTTCGTTCTTTTCTCGGCTCTTATTTTAACCTCCCGCCTCGCGCTGCTCTTCAGAAAATATTGTATTAATGATCTGGCGCTAAAAGCGGGTTTTATTTGCGTTTTTGGCGCCGTTTGTGCAAAAGGAAAATGTGAGTGAGCGCGTGAGGACGTGAAAAGAGTTTATAAAAACAGAGAAATATAAACATCAAAGTAAGTAGCAACGTTTAGTCCAATAAATACTAAAAAAAAAATGAAAATAACATGAAAATCACATAAAAATAACATGAAAATCACATGAAAAATAGCATAAAAATCACATGAAAATCACATAAAAATAACATGACATAAAAGTCACATGAAAATAACATGAAAATCACATGAAAATCACATAAAAATCACATGAAAATCACATGAAAAATCACATGAAAATAGCATGAAAATAACATGATAATCACATAAAAATAACATGAAAATAACATGAAAATCACATGAAAATAACATAAAAATCACATGAAAATAACATGAAAATAACATGATAATCACATAAAAATAACATGAAAATCACATGAAAATAACATAAAAATAGCATAAAAACAAGAGGATTTCCCCTGGAATTAATTAATATTACAACATTAAGTGATGTAGTAATAAGCCTGGTTATATAGAGGGCTACTGTAGTAGTAGTAGTAGTAGTAGTAGTAGTAGTAGTAGTAGTAGTAGTAGTAGTAGTAGTAATGATAGTAGCAGTAATATTGCAGTGTCACAGGATTAAACCAAACTTCAGACGCACAAATAAACCAAACTTCACTCCAGACACATGAGGCGACAGATCCATCACCACAGACACAACCAGCTCAAAAATATGAACAAGTATCAAGTATCATCACATGTGTCTTCACCAAACTCAGTCTGAGGCTGGTCTGAACCTCTAACCATGAACCAAACCCGGTGAACCCGCTCCAGGATTTATAACAGGACCAAAGAAAACCCAGAGAGGGTCCAGAAAACCCAGAATAACCCAGAGAGGGCCCAGACTCCAGCGTGTGAGGAAACCCCGCCTCCTCCGGGGCCAAATGCCT
This sequence comes from Periophthalmus modestus, assembly GCA_019594935.1. Lineage (NCBI taxonomy): Eukaryota > Metazoa > Chordata > Actinopteri > Gobiiformes > Gobiidae > Periophthalmus > Periophthalmus modestus. Next base: position 45,552 of record JAIEZT010000053.1, on the reverse strand, counting down.
GGGATTCGTGCGCCCTGGCCTCCTGTGCGCCTCCCTCTCCCCCTTCAGCGCCTCCCTCTCCCCCTGCGCGCCTCCCTCTCCCCCTTCAGCGCCTCCCTCTCCCCCTGCGCGCCTCCCTCTCCACACTCTCCACTCTCTCCACTCTCGGCTTTTCCTCGGCGTTTGCCCGGAGATGTCGAGCCGCGTCCCCGCCGTCCCGCCGCTGCCTCTGTGGACATCTATTACTTCTCCTCGTACACGTCTCTTTGGATTTTAATGCCTGAGTTAATATTTTATCTTCTGGCACTACTCTCGGGTAGTTTGCGGGGCTTTCTTTGGTTTTGCGACAGGCGGTTACGCACGACGGCTGCCCGGATCTGCAAGGTAAACGCACCGCGCTCCGGGGACGCGCACGGCGGGATCACGGAGGATTAACGGGGAACATGGCGCTGTTTCGGTGGTAAATGTGGATTTTGGCGCAGTGCAGCGTGGCCAGGCTGTTTGGACACGGCTGGAGTTGAAGGGACGCGCTGTAGTTTTTGTGAATGGCACAAACGCTCAAGGTTAGAGAACGAGAACGAGAACGAGAACGAGTCTAATGTGGGATTTGACTCGGTTCAGACCCGGACAGTCTGATATATTTAGACAGAGAGTGAGCCTGGTTTAGTCCTGGTTTAGACCTGGTTTAGTCCTAGTTTAGTCCTCATGTAGACCTGGTTCAGTCCTGGTTTAGACCTGGTTTGGTCCTGGTTTAGTCCTCATGTAGATCTGGGTTAGTCCTGGTTTAGACCTGGTTTAGTCCTGGTTTAGTCCTGGTTTAGTCCTGGTTTAGTCCTGGTTTAGACCTGGTTTAGTCCTGGTTTAGTCCTGGTTTAGTCCTGGTTTAGACCTGGTTTAGTCCTGGTTTAGTCCTGGTTTAGACCTGGTTAGTGGTCCTGGTTTTAGTCCTGGTTTAGACCTGGTTTAGTCCTGGTTTAGACCTGGTTTAGTCCTGGTTTAGTCCTGGTTTAGTCCTGGTTTAGACCTGGTTTGGTTCCATTTAAATCTTGGATTTGGTCTGTTGTTGGTTGCTGGGTTAGTCCTGGTCTAGTTCTGGTCTAGTTCTGGTTTAGTTCTGGTTGTAAACTGGCTTTACCTGTCCACAATGTTCCTACATAGTTTCACACTACTACTACTACTACTACTACTACTACTACTACTACTACTACTACTACTACTACTACTACTACTACTACTACTACTACTACTACTACTACTACTACTGCTGTTTAAACCTGGTCTGGTTAGAGCTGATTTCTCTGCTGCATTTGCCTCTTTGTCCTCAGTGAACCCACATCGTCTAGTCCTGGTAAAAGTGCAGCTACCAGTTAATAAACATTTGTACTTGAAGTAGACCTGGTTTAGTCCAGGGTTAGTCCTGGTTTAGTCCAGGGTTAGTCCAGGTTTAGTCCTGGTTTAGTCCGGGTTTAGTCCGGGTTTAGTCCGGGTTTAGTCCGGGTTTAGTCCATGTTTAGTCCATGTTTAGTCCATGTTTAGTCCAGGTTTAGTCCAGGTTTAGTCCAGGTTTAGTCCATGTTTAGTCCATGTTTAGTCCAGGTTTAGTCCAGGTTTAGTCCAGGTTTAGTCCTGGTTTAGTCCAGGTTTAGTCCTGGTTTAGTCCAGGGTTAGTCCAGGTTTAGTCCTGGTTTAGTCCTGGTTTAGTCCTGGTTTAGTCCTGGTTTAGTCCAGGGTTAGTCCAGGTTTAGTCCGGTTTAGTCCGGGTTTAGTCCGGGTTTAGTCCGGGTTTAGTCCATGTTAGTCCATGTTTAGTCCATGTTTAGTCCAGGTTTAGTCCAGGTTTAGTCCAGGTTTAGTCCATGTTAGTCCAGTTTAGTCCAGGTTTAGTCCAGGTTTAGTCCAGGTTTAGTCCAGGTTTAGTCCAGGTTTAGTCCAGGTTTAGTCCAGGTTTAGTCCAGGTTTAGTCCTGGTTTAGTCCAGGTTTAGTCCATGTTTAGTCCAAGTTTAGTCCAGGTTTAGTCCTGGTTTAGTCCAGGTTTAGTCCAGGTTTAGTCCAGAGTTAGTCCTGGTTTAGTCCTGGTTTAGTCCAGGTTAAGTCCTGGTTTAGTCCAGGTTAAGTCCAGGTTTAGTCCAGGGTTAGTCCTGGTTTTGTCCAGGTTTAGTCCAGGGTTAGTCCTGGTTTTGTCCAGGTTTAGTCCAGGTTAAGTCCAGGTTAAGTCCAGAGTTAGTCCTGGTTTAGTCCTGGTTTAGTCCTGGTTTAGTCCTGGTTTAGTCCAGGTTAAGTCCTGGTTTAGTCCAGGGTTAGTCCAGGTTGAGTCCAGGTTAAGTCCAGGTTTAGTCCAGATTAAGTCCAGAGTTTGTCCTGGTTTAGTCCTGGTTTAGTCCAGGTTAAGTCCTGGTTTAGTCCAGGTTTAGTCCATGTTTAGTCCATGTTTAGTCCAGGTTTAGTCCAGGTTTAGTCCAGGTTTAGTCCTGGTTTAGTCCAGGTTTAGTCCAGGTTTAGTCCAGGTTTAGTCCTGGTTTAGTCCAGGTTTAGTCCATGTTTAGTCCAGGTTTAGTCCAGGTTTAGTCCTAGGTTTAGTCCAGGTTTTTTTAGTCCAGGTTTAGTCCTGGTTTAGTCCTGGTTTAGTCCAGGTTTAGTCCAGGTTTAGTCCAGGTTTAAGTCCAGGGTTAGTCCAGGTTTAGTCCTGGTTTTAGTCCAGGTTTAGTCCAGGTTTCCAGGGTTAGTCCTGGTTTAGTCCAGGTTTAGTCCAGGTTAAGTCCAGGTTTAGTCCAGGTTTAGTCCTGGTTAGTCCAGGGTTAGTCCAGGTTAGTCAGGTTTAAGTCCAGGTTTAGTCCAGGTTTAGTCCAGGTTTAGTCCAGGGTTTAGTCCAGGTTTAGTCCAGGTTTAGTCCAGGTTAGTCCAGGTTTAGTCCAGGTTTAGTCCAGGTTTAGTCCAGGTTTAGTCCAGGTTTAGTCCAGAGTTTTAGTCCTGGTTTAGTCCAGGTTTAGTCCAGGTTTAGTCCAGGTTTAGTCCAGGTTTAGTCCATGTTTAGTCCAAGTTTAGTCCAGGTTTAGTCCAGGTTTAGTCCAGGTTTAGTCCAGGTTTAGTCCAGGTTTAGTCCAGGTTTAGTCCAGGTTTAGTCCAGGTTAAGTCCTGGTTTAGTCCAGGTTTAGTCCAGGTTTAGTCCTGGTTTAGTCCAGGTTTTGAGGTTTTAGTCCAGGTTAAGTCCTGGTTAAGTCCAGGTTTAGTCCTGGTTTAGTCCTGGTCCTTTTTTCAGATAAAGTTTACCGCTTTTAGTTTTGCTTAATCCTGAGTGTCGTCCTAGTTTATCCTATGATCACACCTGCTACTACGACTACTAAAAGTATACCGCTGCTACTACTGTTACTACTACTACTACTACTACTACTACTACTACTACTACTACTGCTACTACTACTACTACTACTACTACTACTACTTGCCTGTGGCCTCTGGAGCCTGTGCCGTCTGGTTTTTCGCTCTTTGTTTGGTGACAGGACAGTTTATTGTTCTTTAATAATCGTGTTGTGGAGGAGGTAATGATTCATAACTTTAATGTGGGATTATTCAGAGGGAGGACTACATGGACCATGATCCTTTGCTCTGTGTCAGTCACTGGTCTAGTCCTGGTCCATCCCTGCTCAAATACCAGTCCAGTCCGAGTCCAGTCTGAGTCCAGTCCTGGTCTAGTCCTAGTCTGAACCTAGTCTAGTCCAGGTCTAGCTCTGGTCTAATCCAGGTCTAATCCAGGTCTAATCCAGGTCTAATCCGGGTCTAGTCCTGGTCTAGACCTGGTCTAGTCTTGGTTTAATCCTGATCTAGTCTTGGTCTAGACTTGGTCTAGTCGTGGTATAGTCCTGGTCTAATCCTGGTCCAGTCCTGGTCTAGACTCGGTCTAGTCCGGGTCTAGTCCTTGTCTAATACTGGTCTAGTCCTGGTCTAGTCTTGGTCTAGTCTGGTCTAGTCCTGGTCTAGTCCTGGTCTAGTCCTGGTCTTGACCTGGTCTAGTCTTGGTTTACTCCTGGTCTAGTCTTGGTCTAGATCAGGTCTAGACTCGGTCTAATCCGGGTCTAGTCTTGGTCTAATCCGGGTCTAGTCCAGTCTTGATAATGTTCCTGTTCTAAATGTAAAGTTGTTTAATCCTTTTTGCGGCTGTTTGACACAAACGTTTCTGTTTTTATTTGACTTCGTTGTTTAATATTTGTGACATTTTGAGCTCGTCATGATCCTGTTTTTGGGAGAGATTTAAAAACATAAACTATCGTCCCTGGAAAAAATCGTCATGGAGAAAATCATTTATGACGATTTATGATGTAACGATTTTCTGTGGAGGAAACAAAACTGTGACACTTTTACGACTTTGGTTCTGTCCTAATCCAGAGAACCAAGATTTAAAGTGATTCAAACCCGCACAACAACAGCAAAGCATCATGGTCTATGTAGTTCCCTCTGTTTCAAAGAGACGAGAGTCGATATATCGCGATGGCTCACGGTTTTATTATGAGACTTTGGACGATGCGATACCACGATATTTCAGTTATTGTTACGTCAGAGTTAAAAATGCAGGTGTAAACTGTGCTGATGTTTTGTTCTTTTGTTCTTCATTTTTCTGGTCCATTCACGTTTAGTTTGAGCCTTGACCTTTAACCCTGACATTTAAAATCCACATTTCCTCATTTGTGGTTGAACCACCGTCTGATCAGAGCCCGACGTGATTCAGACGGAATTTTACCAAAACCACGAACTGAAATAATCTTAAAATGTAAACGTCACGAGGTTTTCAGTGTTTATAAAATGTACAAACTGAAACTGGTTTAGTCCTGGTTTAGTCCTGGTTTAGTCCTGGTTTAGTCCTGGTTTAGACCTGGTTTAGTCCTGGTTTAGTCCTGGTTTAGTCCTGGTTTAGTCCTGGTTTAGTCCTGGTTAGTCCTGGTTTAGTCCTGGTTTAGTCCTGGTTTAGGACCTGGTGTTAGACCTACATTTTTATGTCCTGGTTTAGTCCTCGTTTAGATTATCTTTAGACCTGTTTAGTCCTGGTTTAGACCTGGTTTTGTCCTGGTTATCGTGGTTTAGAGTCGATGATGATTTTAGAAATACTGTTAAAGACATCTAGGTTTTAGTCCTGGTTTAGTCCTACATTAGAGTCCAGTTTAAATGTTCTGTATGTGGATACATTTTAAAATCATGACTGGGGAGACGTTGCTTGTTCTGCTCGTTCTGGATTATCTTTGTTGGTGATGATCAGATTTGTATAAAAAGTGTCTTGATTGTTTATCGTCTCTCGAGTCGATGATGATTTCCACAGAAATACTGTTAAACACATCTAGGTTTAGATTCATAATTCAGTTTCTTACATTGGAGCCCTGGTGTGACGAGTCGGCTCGTGGTCTGGTCTCTTAGCCTGGTCCCTGGTCTAAGTCCCGTGGTCCTCCTGGTCTTTTAGCCTGGTCCCTGGTCTAATCCCGTCGTGGTCCTCCTGGTCTCTTAGCCTGGTCCCTGGTCTAATCCCGGTCGTGGTCCTGGACTCTTAGCCTGGTCCCTGGTCTAATCCCGTCGTGGTCCTCCTGGTCTCTTAGCCTGGTCCGTCCCTGGTCTCGTCCCCTGGTCCAGTCCTGGTCTAGTTTTCCTGGTCTCTTGGTCTGATCTAATTCTGGTTTTACTTGTGACTTCTGCTCTAGTCCTGGTCTATCCCCAGACCAGTCTCAGTCCAGTCTCAGTCCAGTCCAGTCCCAGTCCAGTCCCAGTCCAGTCCCAGTCCCAGTCCCAGCCCAGTCCCAGCCCAGTCCTGGTCTTGCTCATGTTTTACTTCTGGTCCAGCCCAGTTTTATTCAGGTCTTGCTCCTGGTCTAATCCTGGTCTAATGTCAGCCCAGTCTTGGTTTAGCCCTGGTCTAATCCAGGTCTTACTCCTGGTCTAATCCTGGTCTAGTCCCAGTCCAGTCTTGGTCTAATCCTGGTCTAATCCCGGTCGTGCTCCTGGTCTAACCCTGTGAATAGTTGTCTTATTGTGGCCAGCGGTGCAGCTCGCTCAGCCGCTCTGGTGCCTCTCTCCCTCTTCTGTCTCTCCTGACACCATCACCACCACTACTACTACTACACTACTACTACTACTACTACTACTGCTACTACTACTACTACTACTACTGCTGCTACAACTACTAGCCACTTACCTATGACTATGACTATCACAGTTACTATCTAGACTGAATTAGTTCAACTTTCTTTTCTAATATCTTATCTAGTACTGTTACTTGTACCACTACTTCTCTTGATACTACTACTACTACTACTACTACTACTACTACTGCCCGTACTTCAGCTGCTCCTCTCGGGTAAAGCGTGTCCCTCCTCGTCCTTTATCTCCGCATCGAGCCGTGTCCTGTGTGAAACTCGTGGGCTGTGTCTGTGTGTGGGACATTCAGGCCGGAGTCAGAACACCTTTTCAGAGCTGTGTAACCGGAGAGTGGGGCCCGGAGTGGGGCCCGGAGTGGGGCCCGGAGTGGGGCCCGGAGTGGGGCCCGGAGTGGGGCCCGGAGTGGGGCCCCGTGAGGAGCTGTGAGGGGCAGAGGCCTGGGCCACTTTTACTCAATGAGTTTAGGGTCAGAGAGGACGCTGCCTAAAAAGGAACCGCTACAAATCACCAATATAGGACAGACGGCTTTACGACTGTCAATCAAACCTGTGGCTAACGCTAACAGGAGCGACGTCGGGGGAAAGACGGAGGATTAGTCTGTTATTAATGTTCAGATTTATGAACATTTTAAGACCAAAGTGACGAGTCTGACAGCAGCAGTTACAGTTTTCACGTTCTAAAAATAACCTATGAAGTATCAGCTTTATTTTTTACATTATTCTCTCTGTTTCTTGTCTGTAAAACCCCTCACCACACACTTTATACACTTTTCTCACACATTAACATTTTCTCACATTTCTCTCTCGTTTAAACACAAAGTTCAAACCTTCGTCGGTGCCTTTGTCGGTGCAGAACGTTTCGGGAGAAAACTTGCAAACATACAGCACTGTCACACATCCACTGATCCTGACACATTTATGAGACAAAGGAGACTGATGGACAATGGTCTACAGTCCCTGCCAATCAGGACACACAGTTCTGAACTGTACAGGAGACACGGAGGAGAGTCCCTCAGCCAATGATGGACACATGGTCTACAGTCCCTCAGCCAATCAGGACGCAGAACACAATGGTCTACAGTCCCTCAGCCAATCAGGACGCAGAACACAATGGTCTACAGTCCCTCAGCCAATCAGGACACAGAACACAATGCACGTTCAGACGCTGTAAAAAAGCATGAAAAATTACTCGGACCACTTTACAGACAGAGCGGACACAGTTTTTCAATAGAAAGTGAATTGGAGCCAGAGTCGATGGAACAGGAAGTGCACTCATGATCACTTCCTGTTTGAAATGCAGAGGCTAGCGGGTTAGCTCTGTCCATTTACATAAATAGTCTGTGGTTCTTTAGCGTCTCTACAGAAGCTCAGAGTTTCTGTATAATTCTGTACGATTTTCACTCGGACGTGGTGAGATTCTGTTGTAGCCGCAGCCGCCCTGGGACAGATGACGTCACGTTCACACCAGGCGAAGTTGTAGCCTGCACATTATGTAACATTAGCTTCGTTGGATTTAGTTTACTACTGAACACAAGCCTAAACTTTGTCTCGAATCATCGTCATTCCCTTGAGTTTTGCCACTGCTGCCCCCTTGTGGCGCTCGGTATTCACAGCGGTCTCCTGTTCTTCTGTCGTCACGGCCACTAAAAAAACAGAAAACACTAAACACTAAATTTAACTCACAGGCGTCCGAAGCAAGAACAGCTCCAGTTTTTATTTTCACTCGATCCTGTTTTGTTCTTTGTTTCCTGTTGAATCGACAAAGTTAAATTGACTCAGTTTTGCAGCTGGCTCAGACTTTGTTTACACCGCGACAGAAAAGAGGCACTTCCTGGTTCATAATGAAAATAAAATGCTTCATAATTAAACACAGACGACAACAGTTTATTAAACTGTCTGTGTGTAAGAGGCAAAGTATCGACAATCAGACTGATACTGGTATCGAACTAGATATTTGAGCAGGAATCGATACTGCAGGACAGAAGTAAACCTGATCAGGACCAAACCAGGACTAAACCAGGTCTAAACCAGGTCTAAACCAGGACCAAACCAGGACTAAACCAGGTCTAAACCAGGTCTAAACCAGGACCAAACCAGGACTAAACCAGGTCTAAACCAGGTCTAAACCAGTAATGTTGAAAATCACAGTATATTTTCTAAAGAAAGTGTTTTTTTTTATCATCGTAGCATCAGAATCAGGATCGCGTCTGTTCAGGTCAAACCCGAGTTTCAGTTTTTAGTTCTGTGAGTCTCTGATCTGGGGATAAACCTTTTATTTTATCACTTTAAAAATCAGATTCAGTCTTTTAACTTGTATCATTATGTAAAAAGTCAAATCAAATGTGAAACACTTTCTCTTTGGTTCGGTTTGTATCTTTTCAGGTCAAATGTTCAGTTCTTTGGCTTTGTCGATGTGAGACTCTTGGCGAATACGAGTTTTGACTATTTTACACAGACATGATACGTGCACTTCCTGTTTCCGTCTGTAACATGGGACGGTCCAGCAGCTGCTTCCTACTGAACCGTGTGATTATGACCCGCTGAGCCTCCGTCCAGTGAATCCCGCTTAAAACCTGCTTCACACCTTCACTGTTTCGAGATTTCGATGTGTAAAATTGTCTGAAACGTCGGGGTGACATCGATTTAGTTGTGATTTAAAGTTCTTATATTACACAAATTTGACTCTTGTCGCGTTAAGTCATGTCCTAAAACTGTTAACGCCTCAAAAACAGACCTGGAGCTGTGTTTTTTTGTGTCATTTTCATGTTTGAGTCACACTTTATTATTAGTCCGTAACATCTCCAAAGCTCAAAACGCTCTGTTCCACCTTGTGATGTCATCAAGTGGTAGTTTTCAAGTTAACTCCTCCCACTTTTACCTTTGGTTCAGTCAAGATAAGTGTCAATTCCAGATTTGCTGAAATGATCCAAATGATTTAAGAAATGAAGGTGTGTGGAGTTTAAAAACACAGTGGAGCACTTCCTGTATCACCACATGATGACATCACAAGGTGGAACAGAGTGTTTTCAGTTGAGAGAAGAACTCAGGCTAAATCTGTGACTGAAAAACACAGCTCCAGGTCAGTTTGTGATGAGGTCAATTACATTTAAACTCCTTAAAATCCAGGTTGTAGCTTTAATGCTAATGACGCATGCTAATGAGAGCGCCTGGTTAGTTTTATGGGGGGCAGTTGTATGGTTGTCCGTGGTAAATTCCTCAGCTGTGCTCTTGGACCGGGGGCCACTCTGAAGCTCTTTGTCTGGAGTAAAGACGTTTTGTTTCTGTTGAATGAAATGAAACTTGACTTGGTGTTTTAAGTCTGTTTAACTCTTACATAATTCCAGTTGTTTTTCTTTGATTGAGAACATTTTTTCCTCGTGTCCTTGGGCAAGACACTTCACTTGAGTGTGAACTACAGGTCGACTGATGTGAGTTTTTTCATGACTGATGTCGATACTTGATTGTTTAGAATCCAGAGAAACCGACAGGCGATAAGATCTGATGATATGTTTTAGGGCGATATGGACGTAGCTAACCTGTTAGCCGTTGCGTTCCAAACAGGAAGTGATCATGGTGCACTTCCTGCTCCATCGACTCTGGTTTCAATTCACTTTCTATTGAAAAACCATCACCTCTCTCTCTGTCTCTGCTGCTGTCAGACTCATGTTGGTCTTAAATGTTCGTATTAACCCTCTACATGATCCTGGGCTTATTTATACATTTTTTTTTATCTTTTTTTTTTTTAGGTATTATGAGTTTTTGTTGGGTTTTTTTGTTGTTGTTTTTTTGTTATTTTGAGTTGATTTATTTTATGTTTTGTTATATTGAGGGTTTTTTTTGTTGTTTTTTTGAGTTGCGTTGTTTATTGTGAGTTTTTTTTTTTGTTTTTATTTTTAAGTTATTTTGAGTTTATTCATAATTTTTGTTTTGTTTATTTTCTTCATTTTTTTGAGTTATTTTGAGCTTATCTTTTTTACGTATTTTGATTTTTTTTTTTTTTTTTTTTTTTACTTATTTTGAGCTGATTTATTTTATGTTTTGTTATACTGAGAATTTTCATTTTTTAGTTATTTTTAAAGTTATTTTTAGGGTTTTTTTTAAATTGTTTTTTTTTTTAACTGTGTCTCTCTCTGTCCCTGCTGCTGTCAGACTCATGTTGGTCTTAAATGTTCGTATTAACCTTCTACATGATCCTGGGGTTTTTATTTCACTATTGTGTCAAAAAAAGAAAAAACTAAGAACGAGGTCGCTCCTGTTAGCCTTAGCAACAGGTTTGATTGACAGCGTTGCTAAGGCAGAGTAATGTTACTTCAAAATGAGCAGTAGTAGTCGTCTCAACAGTAAAAAAGTATTTGGGAAAAAAGTAACTTGTAGAATAACGATGAAGATGTAAAATGTGTTTAAGAATTTGAAGTTATTGTGATTTTTAAGGACAAAAGTTTAAGTAATGTATAAAAGATCAAAGTATTTTCAATATCTGTGTTACTGAAGTAGGAGTAAAAGTACGCAGTTTGAAAAGTGTGTGTATGTGTGTTATGTAATCGTGTTCAGATAAGTGTCAGATAACAGCGTTTCCTTGTTGATGTTTTGTAATACTTGTACGAGCGCTCAAGGTTTGTTTTTGTTCCGTCTGGAGCGAGTGGGGACGGCTTGTTCTACTTTTTCTTGAGTTTCTAGTCAAAAATATCAAAAAATCTGACACTAAACGATACTAAAACCGGTATCGACAGTAGATCCTCGTTTTTCGCAGGTGTCGATATAAAAAAGTCTCATATTCATTTTTTTTCTCTTTGTGTGAATGAAGAACAGAAGCATTATTTTTCCATGTTTTTTTTTTAATAAGTTTTTTAAATATTTTGTCTTGTTTTTTTCATTTTTTCTTTATATTTTTTCTTGTTTTTTTCATTTTTTAGTATATTTTTTCTATTTTTCCCTTTTTTTCTTCATTTTTTTTTTTTTTTTTTTTCTTTCATTTGTTTTTTTTTTTTTTCTTATTATATATATTTTATTTTTTTTTTCCATTTTTTAGTATATTTTTTCTATTTTTCCCCTTTTTTTCTTCATTTTTTTTTCAATTTTTTTCATTTTTTCTTTATATTTTTTCTGTTGTTTCTTTATATTCTTTCTTGTTTTTTTCATTTTTTCTTTATATTTTTGTTTGTTTTTTTCTCAGGACAGAAATGAACCTTTCCTGAATATTTTTTGAATGATTTTGAAAAGCTTTGACAGATTGGCAGTAGGCTAATGCTAACGCTAACGCTAAAGGAACAGATGAGTAACAGACAATGAATAGTTAATATAAAGGTGCATTACGTAACTTTCTGTGAGGAAATCAGGCACCTGCTTGTTCCTGTGGAGTTGTTGCTTTCTTCCACTGTATCTTGGATTTATTCAGTTGTGCATGTTTCTTATTGCTTAAAAAAACTTTAAAAAAACCACACTTTCTTACTGTGAGCGGGGGTCGCCTCTCCACAGATCTGACCTGTTCTAATGTCGTTTCCTCGTTTCCCCTTTAAACTCCACACACCTTCATTTCTAGAATCATTTGGATCATTTCAGACCCTGGAGTTGCCACTGATCTCGACTGAACTAAAGGTAAAAGGAGATGTTCACTTGAAAACTACCACTTGATGACATCACAAGGTGGAACAGAGCGTTTTAGAGCTTTGGAGATGTTACAGACTGATATTAAAGTGTTAAACATGTGAATGAAACAAACACGACTCCAGGTCTGTCCTGTGTGATACTGCACCTTTAGGAGCTTTAACTGTTTCATACTGTGGAACATTTGGGGCAAAACAAAAACATCTCCATGGAAACACGCAGGTTTTTAGACACTTTACGGGAAAAGTTGATCTGATTTGCGAGTGGTTTTATTGTGACTGTCGCTCTGTGTCAGGTTTGTTTGTCAAATGAGTTTTATTTACAAGGCAAATTCCCAAAAGACATCACATCCTGGACATGGAGGTTAGCTTCAAGGCTAGTGTGTTAGCTTCAAGGCTAGTGTGTTAGCTTCAAGGCTTCTGCACAATTGTATATTGTATTGTCTTGTTATATTGTACTTTTTATATGTGAATTGTGTTTTAATATTTGTGGGGCAAAGGACTACAGATGGAAAGTAGCATTTTGCTAAATCTGGTGCAGCCATCTTTTTAATGTATCTGCACGTTGTCCTTCAAATAAATAAATTTTTAAAAAAAAGGCTAGTGTGTTAGCTTCAAGGCTAGTGTGTTAGCTTCAAGGCTAGTGTGTTAGCTTCAAGGCTAGTGTGTTAGCTTCAAGGCTAGTGTGTTAGCTTCAGGGCTGGTGTGTTAGCTTCAAGGCAGGCGTGTTAGCTTCAGGGCTGGTGTGTTAGCTTCAGGGCTGGTGTGTTAGCTTCAGGGCTGGCGTGTTAGCTTCAGGGCTGGTGTGCTAGCTTTAGGGCTGATGTGTTAGCTTCAGGGCTAGTGTGTTAGCTTCAGGGCTGGTGTGTTAGCTTCAGGGCTGGTGTGTTAGCTTCAAGGCTGGTGTGTTAGCTTTAAGGCTAGTGTGTTAGCTTTAGGGATAGTGTGTTAGCTTCAGAGCTGGTGTGTTAGTTTCAAGGCCGGTGTGTTAGCTTCAGGGCTGGTGTGTTAGCTTCAGGGCTAGTGTGTTAGCTTTAGGGATAGTGTGTTAGCTTCAGGGCTGGTGTGTTAGCTTCAGGGCTGGCGTGTTAGCTTCAGGGCCGGTGTGTTAGCTTCAGGGCTGGTGTGTGTTTAGCTTCAGGGCTGATGTGTTAGCTTCAGGGCTAGTGTGTTAGCTTCAGGGCCGGTGTGTGTTAGCTTCAGGGCTGGTGTGTTAGCTTCAGGGCTGGTGTGTTAGCTTTAAGGCTAGTGTGTTAGCTTTAGGGATAGTGTGTTAGCTTCAGAGCTGGTGTGTTAGTTTCAAGGCCTGGTGTGTTAGTTTCAGGGCTAGTGTGTTAGCTTTAGGGATAGTGTGTTAGCTTCAGGGCTGGTGTGTTAGCTTCAGGGCTGGGTGTGTTAGCTTCAGGGCTGGTGTTTTAGCTTCAGGGCTGGTGTGTTAGCTTCAGGGCTGGTGTGTTAGCTTCAGGGCTGGTGTTTTAGCTTCAGGGCTGGGTGTGCTAGCTTCAGGGCTGGTGTGTTAGCTTCAGGGCTGGTGTGTTAGCTTCAGGGCTGGTGTGCTAGCTTCAGGGCTGGTGTGTTAGCTTCAGGGCTGGTGTGTTAGCTTCAGGGCTGGTGTTTTAGCTTCAGGGCTGGTGTGTTAGCTTCAGGGCTGGTGTGTTAGCTTCAGGGCCGGTGTCTTAGCTTCAGGGCTGGCGTGTTAGCTCGGGTTACCTGGCAGATCCAGACTGATTTCTCGGTTTATTTTTTTATTGACATTGATAAAACATTGAGGAAGTGTTTGTTCTGGATCCCAGTCAAATTCTTGAGTTCAACAGTCACTAATTATCTGTGTAAATATACAAGTCATTATAATAATAATGTAATAAAATAATAAGTGCTCTGCTGCAGATAAATACATGTTATTACCAGGGCCGTCCACAGACTTTTGAGGGCCCGGGGCAGGAAACCTCACATGGGCCCCTCCTAATAGAAATTAACAGGAAGAAGGCCCTTTGTCCCCCCCTATTGACTCCCCAGGTTATTAAACATATATGCATAATTTTTTCTCTGTATATTCTCATAATACACTGGTCCAATATTTCTTATTTTGTGGAGGATCACTGTACTGTGAATATGCGACATTTAAATGTGGCTAAAAACAGTTTTTCTTCATGTAGTTTGTGCTGAAATGGAGCAAAGGATCATGGTCGATGTAGTTTTTCTCTGTAGATTTTCATACATACTTTTGTCAACCCTCTCTCCTCTTCCTCAGGTGTCTGTAGATACTCTTCCTCACTCTCCTCTCCCTCCTCTTCCTCAGGTGTCCGTAGGTGCCCTCCCCCAGCCCCTCTCTGGATGCTCCGGCCCCCTCTGCCCCGGGGCCCTGGACCCGGACTGTGACCCCCCCACACTGCGGCGCCGTCTCCCCAGGATCGAGCTCTCCGCGCGGGGCAGCCTGTCCGCCCGAGCTCCCCGTCCGACCCGGGCTCCCGGGAGCGCCGGCCTCGGGCCCCCCTCCTCCGGACCGGGCCGAGGTGGGGGGCCCCGTCGCCATGGTGACGTCGGGGACCATGATGTCAGGGGGGGGCATTGGCGTCACGACCCTGCACTACAAACCCTTCAGCTCACACGCTCACTACCAGCAGGTCAGTACTGTGCACGGCGTGTCGCCCACGGCGTTCAGCGCATTGAGGCTAGCAGGTGTAGCGGCGGCAGGGGCGGGGGCAGGGGCGGCGGCAGGGGCGGGGTCGGGGGCAGGGGCGGGGGCTAGCACGTTGGGCCCTCGCATTAGCCCAACGTCCTAAGTTTGATGGAACGACTGAGGACTTTTTAGATCAAGTTTAGGGATGAAACACGACAGAGGTGGACGACCTCAGGGGGGAGGGGGCTCCCTTAGAGACAGACAGACACTGCTACTGCTATTACTACTACTACTGCTACTACTACTGCTAATGCTACTACTAGTATTGCTGCTGCTACTGCTACTACACTACTACACTACTACTGCTATTACTACTACACTACTGTTACTACTCCTACTACTACACTACTACTGCTACTGCTACTACTACTACCACTGCAACTACTACTACACTACTACTGCTACTGCTACTACACTACTACTACTACAAGATCGTCATAAAATAGCACAGAAATGACATTTGAATGTTTTAGCGCCCCCTGTAGGGAGAGTGTGAACATTCAGACACTTTTTGATGAAACAGTTGAAATCATGAACTTCCTGTCTGGACCCGGAAGTGACATCATGACGTACCTGTGTGTCTGTTCCAGGTGATGTGTGCCGTGCGTAAACTGCAGGAGAGCGGGTTCTACTGGGGGGCCGTGAGCGGGCGGGACGCCGGTTCTCTGCTCCGCGCCGAACCTCCCGGGACCTTCCTCATCCGCGACTCCTCGGATCACCACCACTTCTTCGCCCTCTCCGTCCAGACGCCGCGCGGGATCAAAAACTTACGAATCCACAGCACGGACGACGGATTCTTCCTCCAACGAGACCCGCTGAGCGCCCACGACCCGCCGCACTTCGACTGCGTCCTCAAACTCATCGCTCACTACATGGGCAAGAGCGGCGGGGGAGGAGTCGGGGGAGTCGGGGGAGTCGGAGGAGTCGGGGGAGTCGACGGCGCGATTCCCGGGAATGGGAGACATGTTTATTTGATACACAGCGGAGGGGAGAAGGTGCCACTGGAGCTACGGCGCCCTCTATGTGCCTCCATGTCGTCACTGCAGCATCTGTGTAGAAGAACTTTGAACAGTGCGAGTCTAGGGGCCCGGACGGAACGGCACGAGCAGATTCCACACACGCTTAAAGACTTTATGAGCGAGTATGACGCTCCGATTTGACCAACGGAGCGGAAAATATCAAGAAAATCGAAATTTGGGAAGTGAAAATTACCGAGCACATTTACTGTAAGTTCGTGTGCGAAAATGGGTGATGTTTTTTGGGTCGACCACACCTACAAGGGTCACGATTAATGGAAAAAAAAAAAAGAATCGGTATTGGAATTGTTATTGAATCGATTCCTTTGATTGACAAGTGAAGGTATTAGTATTGGACAGATCAACACAAGAAAAGTGAAACAAAACTGAAATTCAAACCATGACAACCAACAAACGAACAACATTAAAGCCGCTTTACGTCTCTTTTCTCCACGGAGATACTATTGCTTTGCTTGGAATGTTCCACGGTATGGCATTAGACGTAACCATCCTCCATTTCATTCGTTTGAGTTGTTTTCGTTGCGCGGAAATACCTCGGAAAACCCTGCGTTCTTGGCGGGCGTGGGGTCGCGTCGCTGCAGATCTGACTCGTAACATCAGCTGTGGATAGATGCGTTTAATGCCCTACTGTGGAAAAGTCGAGGGGAACACAGACACATCTCCATGGAGACCAGGCGTGGTGGTGTCAGGGGTGATGTGCTGGTTTTGAGGATGGCCCATTATAGTAATAGTATAGATTATTTTTCCCATTTTTCCCGTTTTTCCGTTTGCCGTAGTGAATGTTCTGTCATGGGGAGCTGCCGATGACCTCATGTTTGTTAAACTTATGAAAACACATTTACGGCGGCTCCACCCAAACTGAAAACACTTCATATATTAGTTTAGGATTAGCAGAATGAGTTCAAACTATTAGCAGCCGTTTGGTACAAGTGTTTTACTCTGTTTGTTGGTTTCTTAAAGAATAAGGCAGGTTTAAAGTCTCTGTACCTGATTTTTAGCGTCTTAAAAACACAAAAAACTGTTTTTCAATGGTCCAAAGTTACTCCTCACTCACCTTGTGCATTCCCAGTGTCCTAAATATTCACCAGGATGAGTTTACAAGTGCTTTTCAGAGACTATCAGGGACCAGAGCGAAGTTCTGACCGTGAAGCTAACGACAGCTAGCATGCTAACGCGCACTTCTTGATTAATGGGCTACAAAACTTATTTCGACCTCGAGAGCGGGTCGGGGGCAAGGCTAATTTTGCTCAAATGCATAGAAATAAATCAGGTTCAAGCCATTTAAAAAAGTAAGAGAGAAATTTAAACTAGTTGAAGAAAAAAATCAAATTGTTTCATTAAAAAGTCCAATGTTTTTGTGAATTAGTTTATATAGAATGAAACTTGATGCTTCTTTGCTAATTTGACCCTAAAAACCCAGTGTAAATCTGCACTACGCTATGCTAATAATCATTTGTTTGTGATTATCAGTAAGATGACATGCTAGGCTAACAATCAAACTGAAACTATTGGAAGAAAATAATCAAATTAAGTCAAAAAGTCAAATGTTTTTGCAAATTAGTTAAAACAAAATAAAACATAAGGCTTTTTTTGCTAATTTGATCACAGAAACCCAACTTACATCTGTGCTACGCTAATAATCATGTGATTATCATTAAGCTAACACGCTAGGCTAACAAAACATAAGCCATATTTGAAGAAAACTGCATTAGCTGTGACTTTTTAAACAGCAGCATTCACTAAATCAATCTATCCAGCAGTCAAAGCAGGGACTCCCAAACTTCCCTCACCCCAGACGCTTCCTCCAGCTCCTCCGGTGGGACCCTGAGGCGTGTCCTGTGTGTGTGTCGTCCTGTATCATTTTCATTCAAAATCTGCCAGTTCCATACTTCCGATCGTGACTCTGAACTAAACTTGTTTTTTGGTGGTGTGGTCGACCCCAGTGACCTTCCCGGGGTTTTTAATTAACTTTTTCTAATACGCAGCATGATTTTATCGATACCTCGTCTGCGAAACATGGCTGCTGCTAGCCCGTAAAAAATATATATACGAAAATGTAACGTGTCGAGGTCAAAGATTTGAATTTTGTTTTTACTCATGACTGACTCTGACGCAGAGCTTCGTCTCGTAGAAGATTAAACCGATTTTAACGATAACAGGAAAAGGCAGGATCAATAGTTTCCACTTAGGCCTGACACACAGATTTATGTGGAGAAATGGGGACACGCTAAGAGCCAAGCCGGGTTTTTTACAACAACATTTGGGGAAATAAGTACCCGTAAATACAACAGCGTTAAGGCATTTGAAAGAGCTTGGTTAAATTGGTCTTTTACAGATGCGGCGCTCGACTTGTGACGGCAGCAGAGTTTTTACATCCACAGTGACGGCTCCGATTAACCGTAGGAGAACAGAGTGTCGAGAGCATAACTGGATTTTTAGCGTTTTTAGCTCAGCATTGGACAGTAGCGGCCCTAAAAACGCGATGAAATAGGTTCAGGAGATCAGGAAAAACAGAAAAAACTACATTTACATCATTTGAGGAACAATAATAAGCAACCTGGATTTAACAGCAACATGTACGGAAACACAAACAGGCTAAGGAGAAAAAAAAAAAGCCAAACAAACAAAAAAAAAACTGCAGATTTTTATTATAATTAGAGCTCAACTTCTCATGCAAATTTGGGTTTAAGTTTCCCAAAAAAAATCAACTATAGCTTCTGCATTTAACAAAATATATTATTATTCTGTTTGTATTTCACAATTTATTTTAAAAGTCCCACATTACGCCGTTTTAATGTCGTTTCCTCGTCACAGTCAGACCTGGAGTTGTGTTTTTTTGTTTCATTCACACATGTTTAACACACAGAGTTCTTCTCTCAAACTGAAAACACTCTGTTCCACCTTGTGATGTCATCGTGTGGTAATACAGGAAGTGCTCCGCTGTGTTTTTAAACTCCACACACCTTCATTTATACAATCATTTGGATTTAATCTCAGCTTCTGGAGTTGCAGATTTCTACTGAACTAAAGGTAAAAATGTAGAAGTTAATGTGAAAACCGCCACTCGATGACATCACAAGGTGGAACAGAGCGTTTTGAGGTTTGACTAATAATAAAGTGTGACTCAAACGTGTGAATGAAACAAACACGACTTTTTGAGGAGAAAATGACATTATAACCTGGACTAAATCTGCTCAGTGAGTTTTACATAATGTGGGACGTTTCATTCCAGGAGCAGCGTGTTCCACTTTGTTTGATTTGGCTTCAGCCTCTTTGCTTTTCGTTTTTGTTGCAACATACATTTTTGGAGTCGTTCTAGTTTTTTCTACCACCACAATCACAATATTTCTTTTATTTTGACATGGAAACAAACCAGAGCCGAGACTTAAGCTCGTTACGACATGTCGGCTCCAGACACACAGACGTGGTTCGTTTGTTTCAGCCCCTCGGGGATCGCGCCATGAACAAATAATAATAACCACATCTGAACGAGCTTGTCTCCATGGAGATGTATGATGTATGTTCCACAGTAGGGCTTTAATCTGCTCCACCTCAGCTGAGACGAGCGAGTGAAAGGTCAGATCTGTGGAGTAAGAAAGTGTTTTTTTTAAGGTCGTTTTTAGGAAAAAAACACACTTTTAATTTAAAATAATGCAAGATAGATGCGTTTAATGCCCTACTGTGGAACATTCCAGCAGTAGCAACGCAGAAACGTCTCCGTGGTAACGAGCAGATGACGTAATCGCACCAGAAAAGCGACACAGTGTGTTCTTTATGATGATAAGTGAAATTATATTGATTTAAACTCGTTAAAACGGCTTAAATCAGGTTGATATTTTGGATTTGACCTCGTTTATAAATCCAGTTTTTTCTGCCGTGTTCTGAGAAAGAGAGAACGAGGAGAAGGAGGAGAAGGAGGAGAAGAAGGAGGAGAGGGGGCAGGGAAGGAGAGAGGACAGGAGCGGGAAGCAGCATTAGAAAAGGGAAATTGAAGCGGCCGAAGTGGTCGAAACGAGGAGCTGGGAGGAGGAGCCAGACTGGTATACGGCCCATTGATTGATGGCCCACATGTCCAGGAAAAGGCTGGAGGCGCAGAGAGGGCAGCGAGCTGGAAAAAAACACATTTAAACTGAAATACGGCAGAAATTAAAGAGAAATACGGCAGAAATGAGTCAGATAATCAGTTAAATAGTGAGATTATAGTTGGATTTGTAGATTTAAATCAACTTTACGCTGCATTATTCAGATTATTTCAAGATTTTTTGAGTAGTTTCGATGCTAAATAATTCAGCTTGAAATAAGAAAAACGCAAGAATATTCCACAAAAAGCAGAATCTGTTGGTAGGTTTTTAAAAATAAAAATTGTAATTAATTAGCAATTAAAGTTTATAATTTTGAAGTCGTTTCGCTACATAAACATGGACAGTGTTGAGTTTTTTGTTGTTTTTAGGCGCAGTCAAACATAATTTCACCCAAAAGATTTTAAAAACTACCAATTACAATAAAGATCCACTGTGTAACTTTTTTTAAAGGGTCTGCTACTCGCTTATCTCCATGGAAACGTCGCTTTGCCTCTAATTTCCCACAGTATAGCATTAAAATAATCGATGGGGTGTTTTAAAAATACCTCAAAAACTCGCATTCTTTCTTCGAGCAGGTGTCGCCTCTCCGCAGATCTGACCCGTAACTGGAACGATAGCGTCGCCTGCGTGTCTCCATGGCGATCGATAAATACGTTTAAAGTCATACTGTGGAACATTCCAGGGAAAGCAGTAACGAGGCCTGTCACGATAACAGTGAAGTTTGAATTAAATAAAGATGATAAACGATAATATTGAAACTAAACAACAATTTAAACCATAAAAACAATTTGAAATCTACAAAATCATTAAAAAAAAAAACGCAGAATGAAACAGTTTAGTCGTTAGTTTGCGTCTTTAAGTTTTTAATTCAACATTTTACGGCTTAAATTTTATCATTTTGCCAAAAAATAACCAAAAATGACCCAGTTGTGCAAAGAAACAGTCAATACGATAAATACTGACCCCAAAAATATCGTTCCATCTTTTATAAACTGAACGATAAGTCGATATATCGTGATTATCGCGACAGACCGAGCTATAACGTCTGGGTCTATTGACGATACCGATGCTTTAAAAAAACCTGGCTGGCTGTTAGCGCAAACTCCTCGACTTCTCCAGATCAAACCCATCTCTCCGGACGTCCTCGTAGAAACTGGAAGTACCGCCTCCTTTACGCCGCCAAGTGAATAAACGTTTTTTATTTCGTCCAAATGAAATGTAAAACTGATCTTATTAGCATTACTAGCCCTGAGTCTTAACAATTTAACTTTTGATGTTCTATCTCAGCAGTGTCTTTCGAATGTGGAGTTTTCCAAGTTGGTTGACGCAAACAAAAGCTTAAAGGTTTCAGCGGACGATGTCGGTTTGTTTATCGAGGATTTTGCAAAGTTGGCGGCCATTTTGTTTGAAATCGGGTGAAAACGATGACGATACGATACATTTTTTGGAAGATGCCATTGGTCTGATTGTGTTTTTGGACAAGTTGTGGTCTTTCAAAACCAATATATGTAATTAGTTATCGTTAATTCCCGGACGATCTTATAGTTTGAGTCTTTCGAGACTCTTCGCCACGTCCAAAATGTAAAATTAGCATAAATCATATCATTAACATCTTCTTTTGTCTAACTTATGCCCACAGACTGTTTATATAAATGGACATACAGTAGCTAACCTGCTAGCCGCCGCATTCTTAACAGGAAGTGATCATGGTGCACTTCCGCCTCCATCGACTCTGGCTCCAGTTCACTTTCTATTGAACATTTATCGTTCACTGTTTGTTTTAACCCGCTCTACATGATCCTGGGTTTTTTATTTTGACGCAAATTTTGACGTAAATCAAGATATCTGCATCAGGCGCCATCTTTCCCCGAGGTCGCTCCCGTTAGCGTTAGCAACAGGTTTGATTGACAGTGTTGCTAGGCGCCCGCTCCCTGCTAAAACAGAGGTGTGGGCGGAAAGGGGCGTTACCTTCAACAGCCTCGCTCTGGATTGGCTCTTTGGTTGCTATGATACTTCCAAATATGGAAATCGACTCCAGATTAGCCGCTATAACTGCTAGCCTCGATCTGTTGATATATTTTGCCAATGAATAACTTTGGAAAATTGTGTTTGGATAATTATCGGCGAAGTTCATCATCAACCAGTTCAAAATATCTCCTTTTGTGCGACGTGCCGTACGAACATATTTTACATTCAAAATAAAAACTCTTAGTCTTTGTAGTTTGTACCTTTTTAAAGATAACGATGCAAACTTTTAAACTTTAGATACGGATTTTAAAATAGAAGCGAAAACGTCTTAATCTTGTAAAAAAATAAGTGTGAAAAATCAACATGGCGGCAGCGTGTTTAGCTTCTGTACTTTATGCTAACCTTCATTTTGAAACAGATGACAAAAAAAAAAAACGTGGGTTCAAATCCCATTTTTATTCAATACAAAATGAGTTTTTTATCTAAATGGCCTTTGGACGTAAAAAACATGAATCCTTCTCAAAATCCTGGATACACAAATACTTTTTAAATTAAAGGTCCATATTACACAGTTTCCTCGTCACAAACAAACCTGGAGCTGGGTTTTGTTTCATTCACAAACGCTGCACAACTGAAAACGCTCTGTTCCACCTTGTGATGTCATCGTGTGCGTTTTAAAACTCGATAAACCTTCATTTTCAGAATCACGTGGATTTATTTTCAGCCCTGGACTTGCCGATTTCTGCTGAACTAAAAGTAAAAGAAGCTGAAAACTACCACTTTGTGACATCACAAGGTGGAACAGAGCGTTTAGAGCTTTGGAGATGTCGACAAACTAAAGATAAAGTGTGACTCAAACAGGAAAATGAAACAAAACACAGCTCCAGGTCTGATTTTGAGGAGAAAACCACAGTCTAACGGGACTTGAAGCTCAGAAAAGTCAATTTTGTGTAATATCAGACCTTTAAAACCTGTGATTGTTTAAATTCCACCATTTCGTGACCTGGACTTGACGGAAAATGGCGCTTTTGTTTGTGTATGTTCTCATTTTAACCTGTGAGTATATCGTAGAGGAGCTAGCATTTTGGTGTGATGATTTGTAACGTTTTTGGTCAGATTTTTGAAATGCTTTTTTGTTTTGACCTCGTGTTTGTAAGTCCTTTATGTCTTTCATAAAGACGCCCGGCAAAAAAATACAAGCTGAAAAATAAATCTCAAATGAAAAAAACAAAAACAGAAAATAAATGAAAAAGGAACGTTGCACATATTTATATTTCTAAAGTATTTCAATAATTTATATTAAAGAGCACTATTTTTACAAAAGTCAGTGTCTCGTGTCCCGTGTGGTTTGTTGTAGTTTCATGTGGTGTAACTTTCAATGGTAAATGGTGAATTATCATGTTTTTATTCAGCACTTTTCCACTTTCAAGTCACTCAAAGCATTTTACACTGGTCCCTCGTTTATCTCGGGTGAAATCTGAAGTATCAGCTTTATTTCTTACATTATTCTCTCTGTTTCTTGTCTGTAAAACCCCTCACCACACACTTTATACACTTTTCTCACACATTAACATTTTCTCACATTTCTCTCTTGTTTAAACACAAAGTTCAAACCTTCGTCGGTGCCTTTGTCGGTGCAGAACGTTTCATCGACATTGTGGGTTTTGTCGGGGAGAAAACTTGCAAACATACAGCACTTCAGAGTCACACTGATCCAACATTTATGTAAATTTGTCTGACACATTCTGTACTGTACAGGAGACACGGAGGAGACTGATGGACAATGGTCTACAGTCCCTCAGCCAATCAGGACAGCCATCAACACAATGGTCTACAGTCCCTCAGCCAATCAGGACGCAGAACACAATGGTCTACAGTCCCTCAGCCAATCAGGACGCAGAACACAATGGTCTACAGTCCCTCAGCCAATCAGGACGCAGAACACAATGATCTACAGTCCCTCAGCCAATCAGGACGCAGAACACAATGGTCTACAGTCCCTCAGCCAATCAGGACACAGAACACAATGGCGACAGTCCCTCGCAGTTATAGTGAGAACACAACTATACATCCACCAGGCCTTGACTCTTAAAAGTGGACAATATTTAGTTTGGCCCAACCAGCTGCTTAAATATGCTTGTAAAATATATACATAAAGTTTTATTTGAACGTTTTAGTCGAAAGGAGGTACAGCGACATGTGACGACGCTGCTCTCCAGTGACGTTTGTAGTAAAATAAGGTTGTGGGTGATTTGATTTGGGGAAAATTATGAAAATTAAACATATCGACCCAAAAATTGGCAGTTTATCATCCATTGGTTCCTCAAACGGTATCGGCCATGAAAAAAACTCATATCGGTTGATCTTTAGATCTTCAGAGCTGGATGTGAACAGTCAACTTTTGGATCAATGGGGAATCGCTCTACCAACTGAGCCACGGTCGCACTGCTGCTGAATGAAATCTCCAAACTTCTGCTCCACAAACGTCCTCAAACTCGTCCTGTTCTTCTTCAGGTGTAAAGTCGTTCCTCGTCTCTGACAAAACCTCACAAAGACGACGGATCTGGAGCCGTGGCACAAACAAACATGGCTCACGCATAAAGAAGGACAAAAAAACATAAAGAACTAAGATAAAACAGATGAAAAAGGTGATATATTTAGTTCTAGAGAAACGAGGCGTGTTCTACGTTTGAGAATCACCAGAGACAAACGTGACATCGGACAAACTGAAGGAAAATCGAATCATTCAAAGTGTTTTACAGAACAAGAAATATTAAAATCACAACAAATGAAAATATAAATAATCATCACAAACAGAAAAAGAGAAAAGTGCAGAATAAAAACCATCAGTGACATGGAGCGAAAGAGAAAAGAGCCTGATTTAAACAATGTCAAAGACGAAACACGTCCTCAGAAGAATGATCCTGGTTTAGACCTGGTTTAGACCTGGTTTAGACCTGGTTTAGTCCTGGTTTAGACCTGGTTTAGACCTGGTTTAGACCTGGTTTAGACCTGGTTTAGACCTGGTTTAGTCCTGGTTTAGTCCTGGTTTAGACCTGGTTTAGACCTGGTTTAGACCTGGTTTAGTCCTGGTTCAGTCCTGGTTTAGACCTGGTTTAGTCACAGCTGCCCTGGGGCAGACAGACAGGAGTGTGGACGCCAATCTGCACCATCGGCCCCTCCCACCGACAACAACAGAATGTTCTGATCTGAGCATGAACTAGTAGTAGTAGCAGTAGTAGTAATAGTAGTAGGAGTAATAGTAGGAGGAGGAGGAGTAGTAGTACTAGTACTAATAGTAGTAGTAGTAGCAGTAGTAGAAGTACTCATAGTAGTAGCAGTAGCAGTAGTAGTAGTACTCATAGTAGTAGTACTCGTTTCAGTTTTCAGTCTGAGTACATATTGACTGGGACACTGTGACCTTCATGTTTGACGTTAGTTTTGGTTTGTTTTGGATTTTCTACTCGGACAAACAAAAGTCTGTTTGACCTTTGACCCTTTGTGGAATCTGCTCGTTTAACACAGGAAACGTCAGTTTGTTTTCAGGAAAACTGCTTCAGCGTGAGTATTGTAAAAGACCTGAGACGTCTGTTCAGACCTCAGGCATAAATCAGATATTTTAATTCTACCATAGACTGTTTATAAAATGGACAGAGCTAACACGCTAACACGCTAACACGCTAACCGCTACGCTACCAAACAGGAAGTGAGCATGAGCCACTTCCTGCTAATAACAGACAAATCAGGTCCTTCTTTCCCCGAGGTCGATCCCCGTTAGCAACAGGTTTGACTGACAGTGTTGGTAACTACACCAGCAGCGTGGTTTCTGATTGGCTCTTTGGTTGCTATGATACCTATGGCCCAATCAGAGTACAATATTCAGATCTGAATACATAGAATACTTTTACACTGAGCTGTAGTATATTACAGTATAAAAACATGGACACAGGCTCATGCAGTAATTTATCACCAAGTACAAATGAAACACACATACACACATTATACACATTATACACATTATACACATGTACACACATGTACACACATGTGCACACATGTACACATTTTACACATATTTATACATTATACACTTATGTACACACATGTACACACATGTACACACATGTACACACATGTACACATATTATACACATGTACACACATGTACACACATGTACACATATTATACACATGTACACACATGTACACACATGTACACACATGTACACACGTGTACACACATGTACACACATCTTCACTACTGTAGTACAGTGTCATTCTAAACCAGGTCGCCCCTCGGAGCTGAATCACATGTTACAGTAACGTTCCAGGTTCAGTCCACAGTCTGGAGCCTCGTGGACTCTGGACTCTGGACTCTGGACTCTGGACTCTGGACTCTGGACTCTGGACTCACCCTGTGCAGTCATCACTTCTCATGTTCCTCCTTCTGGAGGATTGTGGGTAAATTCCATAGACAAAAGAAGCTCATATAGAGCAGGGCTGGGTCAGACTTCGTCAATGCAACAAAACAATTCTCACGAGGAGAAAAAAAGAGACAAATATTACAGAAAAACTGGTTCATAAGTGAAATATGACAATCCTCACAGTGGCTCTTCTGCAGTTCTTTCAGGTTCTTTCAGGTTCTTTCAGATTCTTTTAGGTTCTTTCAGGTTCTTTCAGGTTCTTTCAGGTTCTTTCAGGTTCTTTCAGGTTCTTTCAGGTTCTTTCAGATTCTTTCAGGTTCTTTCAGGTTCTTTCAGGTTCTTTCAGGTTCACACGCTTCACTTGAATCATTTTCCAGGACATTTTCTATTAAGTGATCACGACGTCTGCACCAACTCCATTTAGTGAATTTATTTGACAGTTTTTCAGATGAAGATGTCGTCTACGGCTGAAGTGTGTGAGTCTGATGAATCACATGTGGAGGGACTGGACCACAGGCCTGTCGACCGTCACAGACAAACAACGTCCTGCAGTAAACACAAAATACTGCGTTTCAGGAGGTAGAGTATATGTGACCCCGTGTGTCTGAAGTCGGGTGAGATAAGAAGGTGAAGGAAAAGTTGTTTAAATTCAATATAATTTCCTGCATTTTGGTGAGTTTTCAATGATTAGTTTAAGAAAAACAAACAAACAAACAAACAGAAGCAGAAGCAGCAGCAGTAGTAGTAGCAGTAGTAGTAGTAGTAGTAGTAGTAGTAGTAGTAGTAGTAGTAGTAGTAGCAGCAGCAGCAGTAGTAGCAGTAGTAGTAGTAGTAGTAGTAGTAGCAGTAGTAGTAGTAGTAGTAGTAGTAGTAGTAGTAGTAGTAGTAGTAGTAGTAGTAGTAGTAGTAGTAGTAGTAGTAGCAGCAGCAGCAGCAGCAGCAGCAGCAGCAGCAGCAGCAGCAGCAGCAGCAGCAGCAGCAGCAGTAGCAGTAGTAGTAGTAGTAGTAGTAGTAGCTCCTCTTTTCTCTGTGATGGTGGAAGTTTAAATCCAGTAAATCAAAGGGTGGAGACATTTTCAAGGACAGAATATATATTTTCCAGGACATTTGGGCTTTTTCTAATTTTCCAGGCATTTTCCATGTCTGGAAAACAAGACAATTATTTTCCAGGTTTTCCAGGACACATGGGAACTCTCTGTAGCAGCAGCACAAGCAGCAGTGGTATTAGTGAAGTAGTATCTGTGGTAGTAGTAGTACCTGTAGTGATAGTACATCATGGGCATAATCACACAGATCAGAGTTTACTGAAAAATTTAGATGTAAAAAGTATCTGCAGTTTACTTTAAAAGTATCTGCAGTATACTTTTAAAAGTATCTGCAGTATACTTTTAAAAGTATCTGCAGTAGACTTTGACACCAGACTTGATCTTTTGATAAAGAGGTTAGAAGAAGAGCAGATTAATAAAAAAAAATACAAAAAACTGACGATGAAGCAGAATTAGCTTAGTGTTTATGCTAGCTTTAGCTTTAGCTTTAGCTTTAGCTTTAGCTTTAGCTTTAGCCTCGTCTCACAGCGACACAAACTTACTTACTTACTGAATACTCAGTGTCCTTTTGTCTGAGATGAGTCTTTTGGATAATTCAGGTACGATTTAAATGGACCCGGAGCCCGACCCGGAGCCGGACCCGGAGCCGGACCCGGAGCCGGACCCGGAGCCGGACCCGGAGCCGGACCCGGAGCCGGACCCGGAGCGTGGAAACACACCTCGTCTGGAGCTGCTGGTCCTTCAGTGACTGAACTCCCCCTGTGAGCCGGTCCCAGGTCCCAGGTCCCAGGTCCGAGACCCTCTGGACCGAGACCACTGTGGAGCCTGAAAGACAGTGGGACAGACGGGTTTATGCAGGAGAAACACTTAGGGTCCAACCCACCACAGGGTACTGACCCCGTGTGAACGAGACATGAGACATGTGTCTCTGTGTCTCTGTCTCTGTGTCTCTGTGTCTCTCTGTCTCTGTCTCTGTGTCTCTCTGTGTCTCTCTGTCTCTGTGTCTCTCTGTGTCTCTGTGTCTCTCTGTCTCTGTGTCTCTCTGTCTCTGGTCATTCTGTGGACACAGATGTGGTTGTAGTTCCTCTGATGAACTGTAGGGGCAGGATACACACAGTTCTTTTCGTGGCTTTGACTAAAACTTATTTAAATAATTATAAAATAATTGTTAGGAATAAAATGAACACATTACTATTATTACTACAACATCTACGAGTACTACACAGAGTACTGCACAGAGTACTGCACAGAGTACTAGACAGAGTACTACACAGAGTACTGCACAGAGTACTGCACAGAGTACTGCACAGAGTACTACACACAGAGTACTGCACAGAGTACTGCACAGAGTACTACACAGAGTACTGCACAGAGTACTACACAGAGTACTACACAGAGTACTGCACAGAGTACTGTACAGAGTACTACACAGAGTACTACACAGAGTACTGCACAGAGTACTACACAGAGTACTGCACAGAGTACTGCACAGAGTACTACACAGAGTACTGCACAGAGTACTACACAGAGTACTACACAGAGTACTACACAGAGTACTGCACAGAGTACTAGCACAGAGTACTACACAGAGTACTGCACAGAGTACTACACAGAGTACTACACAGAGTACTGCACAGAGTACTGTACAGAGTACTACACAGAGTACTACACAGAGTACTGCACAGAGTACTACACACAGAGTACTGCACAGAGTACTGCACAGAGTACTACACAGAGTACTACACAGAGTACTGCACAGAGTACTACACAGAGTACTACACAGAGTACTACACAGAGTACTGCACAGAGTACTGCACACAGAGTACTACACAGAGTACTACACAGAGTACTGCACAGAGTACTGCACAGAGTACTACACAGAGTACTGCACAGAGTACTGCACAGAGTACTACACAGAGTACTGCACAGAGTACTACACAGAGTACTACACAGAGTACTGCACAGAGTACTGTACAGAGTACTACACAGAGTACTACACAGAGTACTGCACAGAGTACTACACAGAGTACTGCACAGAGTACTGCACAGAGTACTGCACAGAGTACTACACAGAGTACTGCACAGAGTACTGCACAGAGTACTACACAGAGTACTGCACAGAGTACTACACAGAGTACTACACAGAGTACTGTACAGAGTACTACACAGAGTACTACACAGAGTACTACACAGAGTACTGCACAGAGTACTACACAGAGTACTACACAGAGTACTACACAGAGTACTGCACAGAGTACTACACAGAGTACTACACAGAGTACTGCACAGAGTACTGTACAGAGTACTACACAGAGTACTGCACAGAGTACTACACAGAGTACTGCACAGAGTACTACACAGAGTACTACACAGAGTACTACACAGAGTACTGCACAGAGTACTACACAGAGTACTGCACAGAGTACTACACAGAGTACTACACAGAGTACTACACAGAGTACTGCACAGAGTACTGCACAGAGTACTACACAGAGTACTACACAGAGTACTGCACAGAGTACTGCACAGAGTACTGCACAGAGTACTGCACAGAGTACTACACAGAGTACTGCACAGAGTACTACACAGAGTACTACACAGAGTACTACACAGAGTACTGCACAGAGTACTACACAGAGTACTACACAGAGTACTACACAGAGTACTACACAGAGTACTGCACAGAGTACTGCACAGAGTACTGCACAGAGTACTACACAGAGTACTACACAGAGTACTACACAGAGTACTGCACAGAGTACTACACAGAGTACTGCACAGAGTACTGTACAGAGTACTACACAGAGTACTACATACTCTGCATACCTGAGTAAATCTTTCCAGGAACATGTTATTTTAAGTCTTACATAACAAGAAAAACCAGCTCAGAGACAGAGAAAGAAAGAGAGAGAGAAAGAGAGAAAGAGAGGATGTGAGACAGACAGAGGGAGAGGGAGAAGGGGGAGAGATAAAGTGAGAGAATAAAATGACGGGGGAGAACAATAGAGGAGAGAGAGAGGTGTGTGGAGAGAGAGGGGGGGGGGGTTTCTCATTCCCCAAATACTTCGACTGCTTCCAGGAAAGAAACAGACTCAGAGCCACAGAGCCTTACTTAGAGTACTAAGATATACTTAGTACTTAGAGTACTAAGATATACTTAGTACTTAGAGTACTAAGATATACTTAGTACTGAGAGTACTAAGATATACTTAGTGCTTAGAGTACTAAGATATACTTAGTGCTTAGAGTACTAAGATATACTTAGTGCTTAGAGTACTAAGATATACTTAGTGCTTAGAGTACTAAGATATACTTAGTGCTTAGAGTACTAAGATATACTTAGTGCTTAGAGTACTAAGATATACTTAGTGCTTAGAGTACTAAGATATACTTAGTGCTTAGAGTACTAAGATATACTTAGTACTCTAAGTACTAAGTATATCTTAGTACTCTAAGCACTAAGATATACTTAGTACTTAGAGTACTAAGATATACTTAGTACTTAGAGTACTTTTACACAGTTTCATTTAAATTACAGAGTAAAGATGCAACATTAAAAACAGCTTCTGCTTTTATCAGACAGAAAAAACCTGCCTCACAAGAGAATATTTCATATTTGACTCTTTAATATCATTTAGTCTGATTCTGACTGTGTGATCAAGTACTACAGAGTACTCTTTAGATTTAGAAAAGTAACTGTACGTTGAGTACCACCAAAGGAAGGAGTAACTGTACCAGAACACAGTACTCAAATACTTCACCGCTCTGACTGTGGAGATACAGACGACAAACAAACAGGAAAGAGTCAAAGACGTCAACTAAAAACTAAAGACCCGGAGCCTGGGTCTGGTCCTGGTTCTGGTCCTGGTCCTGGTCCTGGTCCTGGTTTGGTTCTGGTTTGGTTCTGGTTTGGTTCTGGTTTGGTTCTGGTTTGGTTCTGGTTTGGTTCAACAGAAAAACACAATTATTTCACCAGATAAAAGTTTTAGTGTGAAGACGTTTTTCTTCTTCTTCAGATCTGGTCAGATTCCTGCTGGACACTGCCTCATATCAGCCTGAAGGAGGCGCCAACGACAGTGAAGCTAACAACACTAAAGCTAATGACAGTGAAGCTAACGACAGTGAAGCTAACGACAGTGAAGCTAACGACAGTGAAGCTAACGACAGTGAAGCTAACGACACTGAAGCTAACGACAGTGAAGCTAACGACACTGAAGCTAACGACACTGAAGCTAACGACAGTGAAGCTAACGACACTGAAGCTAACGACACTGAAGCTAACACACCTTTTGTTTAGTTCCTGTTCTATCTAGCTCTACGTCTAATGAGCTACATTATGTGTGAACTGTGTCTGAGTTTTATTTAGGATAATCGTTCAGGCGCCTAGTGGGTGCTCTCACAGCTATTAGCATACTGGCTATTAGCATACTGGCTATTAGCATTCTGGCTATTAGCATTCTGGCTAGCCCTATGGTTTTCCTTGTTTAGATAAGTCTGAGGATGGAGGTGTAGATGGGGGAAGGTGAAGTCTCAGGTTCTATTCCAGTTCATAGATGGATTCTCTTTCCTAACAAAAATATCTTCTTTAACTCTCGTCTCAAACCATTTCTTTTCTCTGGCTCAGGTCTGAACCTCGCTCTTCAGAGGAGGTCAGCGTGTTTGAGATGAACATCAGACTGTGGTCCTGAGCTGCTCTCCCTCTGGTTCATTTTTTATTTAGTTTAAATGTAGATCATCAGAACCGGACCACGGTGGCTCAGGCAGTAGAGCGTTTGTCCACTGATCAGAAGGTTGGTGGTTTGAATCTCACTCTTGACCTAAAAATATCATTGATAGAATGATCAGATCCACTGGGCGGGGCTACACTTCACTCTCAAACATGTTTCTGACTCAGGGTTCATCAGGAACAGGCAGAATCTTTAATGAAAGAAATAATTCTGCTTTTATACTTTTCATTTTTAATAAGATAAAAATCATAATTACACTGAAAATTGTGATAAATCAATGTGATTAATAAAGTTTGAGTTTGTGTAGTTCATATTGTGCGCTGCTCCTTTAAGTTCTGGGTGGCGTCCCACTTTTCTCCAGGTCCAGTGTCTGATGTTGTGATTGGCCCAAAACTCTTGACCACGAGCCAAAGTCAAGGCCCCAGAAAATCACCAGGAACAAGTGAGAAAAGTCCAATTACAGCCGTGTCCTCACTGGGAACAACGTGACCAGTAAATGTGACTAAACCAGGACTAAACCGGGACTAAACCGGGACTAAACCGGGAATAAACCGGGATTAAAACGGGTCTAAACCGGGACTAAACCGGGACTAAACCGGGTCTAAACCGGACTAAACCGGGACTAAACCGGGACTAAAAACCGGGACTAAACCGGGACTAAAATAGGACTAAACGGGGACTAACCGGGTCTAAAACGGGACTAAACCGGGACTAAACCGGGACAAAACCGGACTAAACCGGGACTAAACCGGGACAAAACCGGGACTAAACCGGGACTAAACCGGGACAAAACCAGGACTAAACCGGGACAAAACCGGGACTAAACCGGGACTAAACCGGGACAAAACCGGGACTAAACAGGGACTAAAATGGGACTAAACCGGGACTAAAGCGGGACTAAACCGGGACTAAACCGGGACTAAACCGGGACTAAACCGGGTCTAAAAACCGGACTAAACCGGGACTAAAACCGGGACTAAACCGGGACTAAACCGAGGCTAAACCGGGACTAAACCGGGACTAAACCGGGACTAAACCGGGACTAAACCGGGAATAAACCGGGATTAAAATGGGTCTAAACTGGGATTAAACCAGGTCATGTCTTAAAGTTTTTTTTATTCAGACAGAGTTTTAATTCACTTAGATTCCTCACTCAGATCATTCCAAAGTCTTTGAAGGTCCCAGTCACGTCTGTGAAGAGGCTGCATGACTTTTAAAGATATTTTTGAGCATTACAAAAACACGTCTAATTACATTTAATGCTGGTTAAATTAGATTAATGACTGACTGTGGAACATTCCAGCCAAACCAACAACATCTCCATGGAGACCAGCAGGTAGCAGACCACGCACTAGAAAAGTTACACAGTGCAGCTTTAAACTGCCAGCATTTCCAGACTCTGTCCATGTTTTTCACACTCTGAGGACTGTCCCTCGTTCAAAACATAGAATATTTAGTGTCAGATTGTGAATCGCCATGGCGACCGTCCAAAGCGAACCCCGTGGACTGTTCTTCTGCGTCGTGGAGCCGTTTGTTTGGGTCGCTCTGAGGTTCCTGGGACGACGCTGAGCTGACGTCATTTCTGGTGGTGAATCACACTGGAAAGACTGTGGGTCCGTGAGCGGTTCTGAGCGGATGACTCATGTGGACCGGACTGCGCTGGTTTAGCACAGGGCGAAGTCGCTCAGATGTTTGGGTCTGAGGTCATCGGGCTTCTCAAGCTGCGGTGTGGGGACGCTCCAGTTTACAGCTCCTGAGTCCTGTGAGGTTTAAGGGAACAGACAGAACATCAGGAGGAACACATCAAAAACTGTTGGTTTACTTTATAAAACTGAATCTGTTTTCAATAAGAAAAGCTGCGTTTATGACATTTATCACTTGTGCTTCCATTTTTATTTTATTGCTCAAAAATTTGGGGAAATGCTGTAAAACAAACACAGATCCTATAATTAAACTTCAGAAAAGGGCAAAAGAATCATCAATAAAGCAGGATTCTGTGATCCTACCAACTCTTTATAAACCTTTGGACATAGTTAAGTTAAAAATGTCGCCAGTTGTGTTTTGCGTCGTGAGGTCCGTCCCGTCGCGAGTTCCGTCCCGTCGTGAGGTCCGTCCCGTCCCATCGTGAGGTCCCTCCCGTCGCGAGGTCCGTCCCGTCCCATCGTGAGGTCCGTCCCGTCGCGAGGTTCGTCCCATCACGAGGTCCGTCCCGTCGCGAGGTCCATCCCGTCCCGTCGCGAGGTCCATCCCGTCGCGAGGTCCGTCCCGTCGCGAGGTCCGTCCCGTCCCATCATGAGGTCCGTCCCGTCGCGAGTTCCGTCCCGTCGCGAGGTCTGTCCCGTCCCATCGTGAGGCTCGAATGGCTCAAACACGCAGAAGAAGAGTCCACGGGGTTTAGTTTGGACGGTTTCCATAGTGATTCACAATTTGACAGTAAATATTCTATGTTTTGAACGAGGGACAGTCCTCAGAGTGTGAAAAACATGGACAGAGTCTGTAAATGCTGGCAGTTTAAAGCTGCACTGTGTAACTTTTCTAGTGCGTGGTCTGCTACCTGCTGGTCTCCATGGAGATGCTGTTGGTTTGGCTGGAATGTTCCACAGTCAGTCATTAATCTAATTTAACCAGCATTAAATGTAATTAGACGTGTTTTTGTAATGCTCAAAAATATCTTTAAAAGTCATGCAGCCTCTTCACAGACGTGACTGGGACCTTCAGAGACTTCAGGTCTAAACCAGGACTGAACCAGGACTAAACCAGGATTAAACCAGGACTAAACCAGGATTAAACCAGGACTAAACCAGGACTAAACCAGGACTAAACCAGGACTAAACCAGGACTAAACAGGGCTAAACCAGGACTGAACCAGGACTAAACCAGGACTAAACCAGGACTAAACCAGGACTGAACCAGGACTAAACCAGGACTGAACCAGGACTAAACCAGGACTAAACCAGGACTAAACAGGGCTAAACCAGGACTAAACCAGGACTGAACTAGGACTGAACCAGGTCTAAACCAGGACTAAACCAGGACTAAACCAGGACTGAACCAGGACTGAACCAGGTCTAAACCAGTTGGTGTTGGTGTACAGTGTTGGTGTTCAGAGCGGTGGTGGTGGTGGTGGTGTTCAGACTGGTGGAGGTGGTGGTGGTGGTGTTCAGAGTGGTGGAGGGTGTGTGTTCAGAGCGGTGGGAGGTGGTGGTGTTCAGAGTGGGTGGTGGTGTTGGTGTTGGTGGTGTTCAGAGTGGTGGAGGTGGGTGGTGGTGTTGGTGTTCATAGTGGTGGAGGTGGTGGTGTTGGTGTTCAGAGCGGTGGAGGTGGTGGTGGTGTTCAGAGCGGTGGAGGTGGTGGTGGTGTTCAGAGTGGTGGAGGTGGTGGTGGTGGTGTTCAGAGCGGTGGAGGTGGTGGTGTTCAGAGCGGTGGAGGTGTTGGTGTTCAGACTGGTGGAGGTGGTGGTGTTGGTGTTCAGAGCGGTGGAGGTGGTGGTGTGGTGTTCAGAGTGGTGGAGGTGGTGGTGGTGGTGTTCAGAGCGGTGGAGGTGGTGGTGTTCAGAGCGGTGGTGGTGGTGGTGTTCAGAGCGGTGGAGGTGGAGGTGGTGGTGTTCAGAGCGGTGGAGGTGGTGGTGCTGTTGGTGGAGGTGTCTCTTGTTCCTCTGAACTGGCTCAGGTCCAGATGTTTGTGTCACCGTCTCCTGAGAGAAAACCTCTGACAGCAACTTTTGGATTCAGTCCTAAAAAGCTTCTTATAATCGAGTTAATATCGAACTGCACAGTGAGCGACTTTAAAGTTTAGACCTGCTTTAGTCCTGGTCCAGCTTTAGACCTGCTTTAGTCCTGGTCCAACTTTAGACCTGCTTTAGACCTGGTCCAACTTAGACCTGAAGTGGTCCAACTTTAGACCTGCTTTAATCCTGGTCCAACTTTAGACCTGCTTTAGTCCTGATGTGGTCCATGTTTAGTCCTGCTTTAGTCCTGATGTGGTCCATGTTTAGTCCTGCTTTAGACCTGATGTGGTCCATGTTTAGTCCTGTTTTAGTCCTGATGTGGTCCATCTTTTTCCAGTTCTTCAGAGGAGGAGCAGATCCTCGTCCTGCTTTAAACCAGGCTGAGCTCGTTGAAGAGGTAAGTGCCCAAAACCAAAGAGTTCATGTTTCCACTGACTGCTCATTGTGCCCTTGGGCAAAGCACTTTCCTAGAATAATTATTAATAAAGTTTTATGTAACGATGCAGGAGCAGCAGATCTGATCAGGATCTGATGATTAATAATTACCAACAAGAGCAGGTCTAAACCAGGTCTAAATCAGGTCTAAACCAGGTCTAAACCAGGTCTAAATCAGGACTAAACCAGGTCTAAACCAGGTCCAAACCAGGACTAAACCAGGTCTAAATCAGGACTAAACCAGGACTAAACCAGGACTAAACCAGGTCTAAACCAGGACTAAACCAGGTCTAAACCAGGTCCAAACCAGGACTAAACCAGGTCTAAACCAGGACTAAACCAGGTCTAAACCAGGTCCAAACCAGGACTAAACCAGGTCTAAATCAGGACTAAACCAGGACTAAACCAGGACTAAAAACAGGACTAAACCAGGACTAAACCAGGACTAAACCAGGTCTAATCCTGGACTAAACCAGGTCTAATCCTGGACTAAACCAGGTCTAATCCTGGACTAAACCAGGTCTTAAAGTGGACTAAACCAGGACTTAAAGTGGACTAAACCAGGTCTTAAAGTGGACTAAACCAGGTCTTAAAGTGGACTAAACCAGGTCTTAAAGTGGACTAAACCAGGTCTTAAAGTGGACTAAAGCAGGTCTCAAAGTGGACTAAACCAGGTCTTAAAGTGGACTAAACCAGGTCTTAAAGTGGACTAAACCAGGACTTAAAGTGGACTAAACCAGGTCTTAAAGTGGACTAAACCAGGTCTTAAAGTGTGGACTAAACCAGGACTTAAAGTGGACTAAACCAGGTCTTAAAGTGGACTAAACCAGGTCTTAAAGTGGACTAAACCAGGACTTAAAGTGGACTAAACCAGGTCTTAAAGTGGACTAAACCAGGTCTTAAAGTGGACTAAACCAGGACTTAAAGTGGACTAAACCAGGTCTTAAAGTGGACTAAACCAGGTCTTAAAGTGGACTAAACCAGGTCTTAAAGTGGACTACATCATTAAACTGTGGCTCTGAAGATGAGAGAAATGATCCAAAGGACAGAAGTGGATCAAATGTTGTGTAAATGAGACAAACTGATGGTCCACGTCCCACAGTTTGAGAAACACTGAGGTAAAACTGTGGATGAATCTACAAAGTGCATTTATATAAAAACAGTTTTATTATCGTAGTGTGTCAGTTTTCTAAAAGTCGACTTAAAGTCCTTCTTTTCCTCTGGATTCACCCGGAGTCTGTGCGGCTCAACAACCCGACAGAGTCTAACATCAGAGCCACGTTAACAGATGATACTGATACTTTAACTTTTCGATACTGCAGAGTGGACTCGATACTGATTTTGATGCCACTGTGATCGTTTTAGACAATATTGTAAATATAATATTGTTGAATTTTAAAGAATATAGATGAGAAAAAATAATTTAAAAATATATAATAAAAAATAAATAAATAAATAAATAAAATAAATACATAAAATAGATAAAAAAAATAAATAAATGAATAAAATAAAAATAAGGAGTAAGAACTAAAAATAATAAAATAAAATAAAATAAAATAAAATAAAAATAAAATAAAGTAAAATAAAATAAAATAAAATAAAAAAATAAATAAAATAAATAAAATAAATAAAATAAAATAAAATAAAATAAAATAAAATAAAAATAAAGTAAAATAAAATAAAATAAAATAAAATAAAATAAATGAGGATCTAGTTTCAATGCTATTTATTGTATTGTTTTGGCAAGTTAGTCCTGGTTTAGTTCTGGTTTAACCCCAGGATAGTCTTGATTTAGTCCTGGTTTGGCATTAGTTTGGTCCTTTTTTGGTTATGGTTGGTCCTGGTTTAGTCCTGATTTAGACCTGGTTTAGTCCTGGTTTAATCTTGGTTTAGTCCTGGTTTAGTTCTGGTTTAGTCTTGGTTTAGTCCTGATTTAGTCCTGGTTAAGTCCTGGTTTAGTCCTGTTTTAGACCTGGTTCAGTCCTGGTTCAGTCCTGATTTAGTCCTGGTTTAGTCCAGGGTGAAGCCTCCTGAAGACTCCACATTTCATCCTTCTCTGTTCTTCTTCCTCTGGCGCTGATTCTCTTCGTCTGTTTCGTGCCGCAGAGTCTCATGACTCACTGTGGTCGTGTCTAAACCATCATTTTCTGTGATTCACTCGACACCGACATGAGACATCACCAGCTCACGTCTGCACTCACGTCTGCACTCACGACTGCACTCACGTCTGCACTCACGACTGCACTCACGACTGCGCTCACGACTGCGCTCACGACTGCGCTCACGTCTGCGCTCACGTCTGCGCTCACGTCTGCGCTCACGTCTGCGCTCACGTCTGCGCTCACGTCTGCGCTCACGTCTGCGCTCACGACTGCGCTCACGTCTGCGCTCACGTCTGCGCTCACGTCTGCACTCACGTCTGCACTCACGTCTCGTCCCGTCACGTCCCGTCACGTCACGTCACGTCCCGTCACGTCACGTCCCACTTTGGACCAGACGGAACATTTAGGAACATCAGGAACCAAAGAAGGCCTCAAGAAGCATTAAAAAGTTTAGACCTAGAGTTGAGTTTACACCTGGTCCAGTCCTGGGTTGGTTTAGGACCTGGTTTCTCGGTTCAAACCTGGTTTAATCCTCGTTCAATCCTGATTTAAACCTGGATCAACAAACTGGAAGAGCTGAGCGTCACATTCACTCCTCACTGTGTAATTGGGAAAAACAGCTGATGGGATGAACTTTCCTGCCACAAATTAATGAATAATCGACTGTAAATATCCCCTCACAGTCACAAGCTAGCATTAGCATTAGCATTAGCATTAGCATCAGCATTAGCCACCAGTTTTTCAGTGCGTCCCTCTCACCTTTTGTGTAAAATCAAACTCTTAAACAGGACCATCACACTTTTTCTTTACTATTCAGAAGTTATAGTTCATAATTTGTTAATTGCTATGGCAACAGTCCTGACTCCTCCTCCTCAGTCCTAACTCCTCCTCCTCAGGCCTAACTCCTCCTCCTTAGGCCTAACTCCTCCCCCTCAGTCCTAACTCCTCCTCCTCAGTCCTAACTCCTCCTCCTCCTCAGTCCTAACTCCTCCCCCTCAGTCCTAACTCCTCCTCCTCAGTCCTAACTCCTCCTCCTCAGGCCTAACTCCTCCTCCTCAGTCCTAACTCCTCCTCCTCAGTCCTAACTCCTCCTCCTTAGGCCTAACTCCTCCTCCTCAGTCCTAACTCCTCCTCCTCAGTCCTAACTCCTCCTCAGTCCTAACTCCTCCCCCTCAGTCCTAACTCCTCCTCCTCAGGCCTAACTCCTCCTCCTCAGGCCTAACTCCTCCTCCTCAGTCCTAACTCCTCCTCCTCAGTCTAAAACCCTGGACACATATTTCTCCAGAGCTGTGTCCTGTAGTTGAACCTAGTAAATGTTTAAGTCTGATCTATGTTTTGAAATGTTTAATTATTTTAATCATTAAACTTTTATTCATAGACCAAGAGTGAAGAGCAGCCAAAAGGAAAAGGAGAATAAAAACTGGAGAATAAAAACTAGAGACTCGATCTGACCCAGAGAGGGTTCTTCCACGATGTTTCTGTCAAACGGCCCGTGCTCTGACAGGGCATCCGGCTTCACCACGGCCGGATTCTTCTCTTTGTTCATATCAGTGATTTACATTATTAAAATCCTCAAAGGCCCTAAAAGTTACATTTGTAAGATTTAGCTTAGCCCCAGTCTGGCTGCGCTCTAGCGCCGCTTTAGCCTTAGCTCAGCACTAGCTCTTGCTCTAGCTTCACTCTAGTCCAGCTCTAGCTTCGCTCTAGCTCTAGCCCCTCTCTGGCTCTCGCTCTTCTCTTGCAGCCATGACTCTGATTGGTCAGAACTGATCATGTGGTTCATGTTTCTGCAGAAGAAACGAGTTCAGGGCGGAGACGACAAAACGCCGCCATGTTTGGTTCTTCAGCTCTTTTTACATAAACTCACACATGAAACACATAAACCTGATCACATGTGTCAGTATTCATGTAGTTGCCATGGTGACAGTCCTAATCTCTCATCCCGCTGGCACATGTCTCCAGGACCGCGCCCGTACCGCGCTCGTACCGCGCTCGTACTGCGCCCGTACCGTGCCTCGTACCGCGCTCGTACCGCGCCCGTACCGCGCTCGTACCGTGCCTCGTACCGCCCTCGTACCGCGCTCGTACCGCGCCCCGTACCGCGCCCGTACCGCGCTTGTACCGTGCCTCGTACCGCGCTCGTACTGCGCCCGTACCGCGCTTGTACCGCGCTCGTACCGTGCCTCGTACCGCGCCTCGTACCGCGCTCCTACCGCGCCCGTACCGCCCTCGTACCGCGCTCGTACCGCGCCCGTACCGCGCCCGTACCGCGCTCGTACGTGCCTCGTACCGCGCTCGTACCGCGCCCCGTACCGCGCTCGTACCGTGCCTCGTACCGCCCTCGTACCGCGCTCGTACCGCGCCTCGTGTACCGCGCCTATACCGCGCTCGTACCGCGCCCGTACCGCGCTCGTACCGCGCTCGTACCGCGCCCGTACCGTGCCTCGTACCGCGCTCGTACCGCGCCCGTACCGTGCCTCGTACCGCGCTCGTACCGCGCCCGTACCGCGCTCGTTCTCGGGTGAACAGTCTGAGGATGTTTCGGTTGCTCCTATGGCCTGATTAAAATGTTATTTCTGCTCATTTCATTTTTGATTCTGAGCCAAAGTCAACGGCCCTGAAGGTGGAAAGAAAATGAAACCAGCCTCGAGAGGCTCCAGACCCGACCCGACAAGAGAGGAGACTTCCAGGAAAATCACTCTCTCCTCCCTCTCCTCTCGCTGCTCTCTCTTCTCTCTATTCTCTCTCTCCTCTCTTCTCTTTCTCCTCTCTCCTCTCTCTTTTCTCTCCTCTCTCTCCTCTTTCTTCTCTCTCTCCTCTCTCTTTTCTCTCCTCTCTTCTCTCTCTTCTCTTTCTCCTTTCTCTTCTCTCTCTCCTCTCTCTTATTTCTCTCCCTCTCTTCTCTTTCTCCTCTCTTCTCTCTCTCTCTCCTGTCTCTTCTCTCTCTCTTCCCTCCCTTCTCTCTCTCTCTCCTGTCTTGTCTCTCTCTCTCTCTCTTCCCTCTCTTCTCCCTCCTCTCTCTTGTCTCTTTCTCTTCCCTCTCTTCTCTCTCTCTCTGTTACACTGTAAAAGTTGTACCTGTGAACATCAGAACTATAATTAGTTTTACTCTGATTGTTTTTTCGTTTTACTTTTCACTGGTCGTTCACAGTTTTTTGAAGAAGCGTCACGTCCTCGTCTCGTCTCCATTTTAATCTTGTATGTATCGTTTTTTTCAGACTGGCCGGACGTCGATGTTTCCTCCACAAACAGACTCTTTTCTCTCCTCTTTTCTTGTTCTGTCTAAACCTTTCACCCTGTAAAAGAGAAACACATTTTACACGACACTTTTCCACTTTCAGACGTTACGATCGAGTCTTTTCTGTGATTTTCAGCTTCACTTCAGTTTAAAGTCGTATAAACTGTTTAAGTGTGTCCGTTTCCTGTTAGCGGCGCCATTTTGAGGACTTGGAAGTAGCCGTGCCGTGTTTTTTCCAGACCAAGGTTTAGTTTGTTTTCATCCCTGACGGTTTGCTCTGCTCACTAGCGCCTCAGTGTGGTCACGTGATGTTACTGCGCCGTGTCAGCTGATTTAAACAGGGTTTGATGTTTCTACAGGTGGAGGCAGGACGACAGCGCCATCTGCTGTCACACTTCTTCAGGTGTGTGACAGTAAAAAGGCCCCTCGTCCCGGTTCAAAGTGAAAACGCAGAGAGAGCCATGAAAAAACACAAAATAAACTCACCAATAAAACCGAACAGAAAATGACTCGTCCTCGAAAGATAAAACAAACTAAAGCCTGAAGAAAGAATCTGTTAAATAAAAAAGTAAATAGGTTCTATAGGTTTTATAAAGCCGTTTTAAAGCTTAGCTAACCTGCTAGCCGCCACGCTCCAAACAGGAAGTGATCATGTTGCACTTCCTGCCACGACTCTGGCTCCAGTTCACTTTCTGTGTAAAAACAGCGCCCCCTGTCTCTGCTTCTGCTGCTGTCAGACTCATTTTGGTCTTAAATATTCAGATTAACCCTCGACATGATTCTGGAGTTCATTTTTTTATTTTTATTTTTTTGTTATTTTGAGTTTATTTACTTTTTATTTTTACCTTATTTTCTTCACTTTTTTAGGTATTTTGAGCCTTTCTTTTTTTTTTTTTTTCAGTTACATTGTTTATTTTGAGTTGTTTGGGATTTTTTTTTTTTTTTTTTTATTTTTTATTTACAGTTTTTTTTTGTTCATCTTCATTTTTTTGTTATTTTGGTTTTGATTTTTTTTTTTTTTTTTTTTTTTTTTTTTTTCGCTTATTTTCTTCAGTTTTTTTTAGGTATTTTAAATTTTTTTATTTTTTTTTTTTTTTTTTGTTATTTTGAGTTGATTAGTTGATTTATTTTATATTTTGTTATATTGAGTTTTTTTTTTTTTTTTTTTAGTCTATTTTTTGTTTTATTTAAACTGTCTCTCTCTGTCCCTGCTGCTGTCAGACTCTTTTTGGTCTTAAATGTACAAATCAGGTCCTTCTTTCCCCGACGTCGCTCCTGTTAGCGTTAGCTCCTGTTAGCATTAGCAACAGGTTTGATTGACAGCGTTGCTAAGACAGTGGTGTGTCACATGGTTTAGTCTCAGGGGTAAATCCTGGGAGGGCATCTGACTGAAACATCTGCAGATCAATAATCATAAAAAAAACTCGTCAGATCAGTCCCAAAGTGAGAGATCACGTCTGAGTCCAGCTCCGTGTTTCTCAGACGAACGAGGCGGGAGTTTGGTTCTTTTCTGATAAAACGAGATTCTGGGAAACACAGATTTGGCTCTGAGTCTTTCATCATTCCTCAACTTTTACAGAAGAGAAAGAGAAAAGAGAAAAGAGGAGAAAGACGAGGAAAATGGATCAATAAAACAGGGACACGGCAGAAGAGCAGCTAAAAGTACTGCAACCTCACAGTATTAGTCCAAGTACAAGTATTTGGCAGAAGTACTACTCCACTACAGGTTCTGTCGTTGTGTCCTGAGACGAGACACTTCGCCCGTATCGTCGGGTGTGACTGTGGCGTGTGAGCGGTTAGCGTAGCGGCGGCCGGAGCCTCGTCTCTGTCAGTCTGTCCCGGGGCGGCTGTGGCTACGGTAAAACTTTAGCCCCACAGAGAGAAGAAAAACGACACAGTGCAGAGCTTTGAGAGACTCTGACCACCCTGTGATATAGAGCGTATATATAAACGGACGTAGCTAACCTGCTAGCCGCCGCCGCGTTCCAAACAGGAAGTGGTCATGTCGCACTTCCTGTTCCATCGGACTTTCATTTAACATAAAAAACTGTGGCGTATTTCACTTTTGTGCCTGTAAATTCAGATATGAACATTAATAACAGACGAATGACGCGTAGTTTTCCCCCGAGGTCGTTACAGGTTTGATTGACAGCGTTGCTAAGCGATGGAAGGGGGAGTTACCTTGAACAACCTCGCTCCTGATTGGCTCGTTGGTTTTGGAGTGTGGCGCTACAGTTTTTATTAAACGTTTAGGTAAAAGTCTAGTTTATGTTTTGAAATAACTCAGGATTTAAAAGAGTGTAGTCCTGCACAGAAGAACCAGCCCGTCTCCATGGAGACGCCTCTGCGCTGAATGTTCCACAGTGTGGCATTAAACTGCACTGGTTTGTTTGACCTGATAAAGTTGTTGTGTTTGACTTGACAATGACATGTTTTTGTCATTGAAACCACATTATTTTGGAGACTTTACGTCAGTGAAACTTTAACCGTTTGTATTTTCTTTGTGTGTGAAACGTGACGACCTGACGAGTCAGATCCGGGGAGACGAGAGAGACGTGTGAGACGGGCGGGACGGGCGGGACGGGCGGATGTTGTTACCTGAGACAAAGAGACACAGATTTGTCCTGAAAACCTCAGAGTTCACAGAGTTTTTTATTGTGTGGAATTAAAGGGACGAAGATGTTTTTGTCCTGAAGACGTTTGATGAACTTTTAGACCTGGTTTAGACCTGGTTTAGTCCTGGTATAGTCCTGGTTTAGTCCTGGTTTAGTCCTGGTTTAGTCCTGGTCTAGTCCTGGTCTAGTCCTGGTTTAGTCCTGGTCTAGTCCTGGTTTAGTCCTGGTCTAGTCCTGGTCTAGTCCTGGTTTAGTCCTGGTTTAGTCCTGGTTTAGTCCTGGTTTAGACCTGGTTTAGTCCTGGTTTAGACCTG
The DNA here is from genome assembly GCA_019594935.1 of Periophthalmus modestus. NCBI lineage: Eukaryota > Metazoa > Chordata > Actinopteri > Gobiiformes > Gobiidae > Periophthalmus > Periophthalmus modestus. The sequence goes on along the minus strand of JAIEZT010000053.1, from coordinate 1,443 downwards.
GTTTAGACCTGGTTTAGTCCTGGTTTAGACCTGGTTTAGACCTGGTTTAGTCCAGTTTAGTCTGGTTTAGTTTTTTTTTTTGTTTAAAAGTGAAAAATATCCACTGTAAAATGTACTTAAGTTAAAAAAAAAAGGGAAAAAAAAAAAAAAAAAAAGGTAATAAATAAATTCATTAATACTTAAATACTTAAGTAAAATGAATTAATTAATACTTAAATACTTAACTAATAATAAATAAATAAAATAAATAAAATAAATTAAAATAAAATAAATTAAAATAAATTAAAAAATAAATTAAAATACATTAAAAATAAATTAAAAATAAATGAAAATAAAATCAATCAATCAATAAATGCCCTTAAATAAGTAGATTAAAACACATAAATATTAACAATATTTCTAATACTTAAAATGTACTTGAGCAGTACTTTATACTTTTACCCTGAAACACTCAAACATGAAGCAGAGTTTATCCTTTTTAGTTTTTTTTGTCAGAAACACCTTGAAAAAACCTGTCTTCACCACGTGCCTCTCCACAGATCTGACCTGTGACCTCTGACCTGTGACCTCTGACCTTTAGCCTCGCGCCTGTTTTTCCCGTAAACACCTTTAACCCCACAGTGAGGAACATCTCCATGGAAACGTCGCTCTGTCCTCCTCTAAAAACCCCACAGTGCAGCTTTAACGCTTTGAGCCAGAGACACAAAGTCGAGCTCATTTTTCAGACGTCACAGATGAAATTTACGGCGGTTTTCGGTAAAACTCCGAGCGACGCCAGAGTCTGAGAAAGAAACTCTGCAGCTTCCTGGAAACGAGCGACACATCCGTCAACTTTCATTTCATTCAACGGAAACAAAACGTCTTTAGTCCAGACAAAGAGCTTCAGAGCGGCTCCCGGTCCAAGAGCACAGCTGAGGAGTTTACCACGGACAACCATACAACTGCCCCCATAAAACTGACACGGCGCGTCATTAAAGCCACAACCTGGAGTTTACGGAGTTTAAATGTAAATGACCTGGACCTGTGCTTTTCATTCACAGATTTAGGCTGAGTTCTTCTCTCAGACTGAAAACGCTCTGTTCCACCTTGTGATGTCATCATGTGGTGATACAGGAAGTGCTCCACTGAGTTTTTAAACTCCACACACCTTCATTTCTTAAATCATCTGGATCATTTCAGCGAATCTGGAGTAGCCGCTTATCTCGACTGAACCAAAGGTAAAAGTGGGAGGAGTTAACGTGAAAACTACCACTTGATGACATCACAAGGTGGAACAGAGCGTTTTGAGCTTTGGAGATGTGGACAGACTCATAATAAAGTGTGACTCAAACATGTGAATGGAACAAAAAAACACAGCTCCAGGTAGAAATAATCATTTATCATGAACTGCCCCAAACTACTGCCCCACAGATCTGCCCCAAGAACAGATCTGTACTGAGCTCC
>JAIEZT010000529.1:0-44199 GCA_019594935.1 Periophthalmus modestus | reverse complement strand
ATCATGGCGCTCCTCGTCGGCTGTAGCCAAACCTTTCTCGCTTTAATAGTTGATAAATGTTAACATAGGGCAGGCATACCCAAAGTCCAGCCAGGGTCCAATTGCAGCTTGTGGTACAAATTCCACTGGCCTGCAGCCTCTGGAATAAAAATAATGTAATAAAATGTGGGCCGTCAGCTCTGTTGACAGTGTAAAATACACATGTACATGCAATATATATATTCACCAGAAGATGCAGCAGATCAGATCCAAACCGTGCTCTAGGCCGCGCTTTTGCTGACTTTTATCGTTAAAACTGGATGAAGACAGGTTTAAAGAAATTCAAAAACTATTGCTAAAAAAAATGCTGAGTTTGTTTGGTTTGACATATTTGTGCGAGAGAAAATATTCTCGGTTATGAACTTTAACAAGAACCATGTGAGGACAAGACTAACTGACTCTCACTGCCTATTGTCCATCAAAAACAACTGTCTTTGAGCCAGACCTGGCCTATTTTCTACAGTCCAGATCTCAGTTTTCATCCCTCACATTAGTGCAGGCAAGTTACTTGTTGCCTTCTGAGGTGAATAAATTGTCAGTAATTCGATTGTTATTATCAAAACCACAGTTTAAATATTCACGTTTTCATATTTATAATCTGTGGATCATTCATTTTTGGTGTTGAAAGGTGAAAGCCATTTGCAATTAAAAGTAAAAAAAAATATTAAAATAGTTCATTTGCATGTAATATTAATGGTTTTAATGAATGATCAGGCTGAATGGTCGGCCCCCACACATTTTCACCTCACCAAATCTGGCCCTCTTTGCAAAAAGTTTAGACACCCCTGACATAGGGCATTAGTACTGTGGACACGTCCTGGTATGTGGTTGGAGGTTCAGTACACTGGCACTGTCACTGGCACAGCATTTTGCCACAGTAACCTAGCATCTCTCATTGGGTTGTTACTTAATTCACATTTTAGCTTTTGGCTCATCTGCCAGTAGTTTTTGATATCCAATCCCAAGCTCTACGGGTTTACACTGTCAGCTGTACTTCATTTTATGCAGTAAATATAGGTCATGACATACTCATACATGCATTGATTCCTTCTGTTTATATAGGAGGTTTATTTGATCATTCAGATGGATATAGTCAAGATATCGGTAAATTTTATATCAAATTATTTAAGACAATTTGCAAATTTGGCACATTAGTATAGCATTGCATCAAATTATATTCTAGTTGAAATGAATGAGAATAAAACAGCCAAACACAGGATTTCAAGTATTTTGTTTGTTTTGTTGTGTATTTTATGAGAGAAGAATTTCCCTCTACTGCTCTCTTCTGGCCATTCCAAACCCTCAATTTAAATACTATCACAGAAGCAATTACCGAAAACACGTATTTCACCTTCAGATACTGCTTCAAAGGTTATTAAATACGCCATGCTGTTCTAAAGGTTACCCAGATTAATTTAGAACGACAAAGCAAGTCATAATACCCCCTCTTTAATATTATAAATAACCAACTCACTGTACGCCTGTGTCAGTATTCTCCGCTAACAGTCCTTTGTTTTCCCCATGTCTTCTTGTCGTGTCTCATTTCGTACTCGCCTTTCTTGACCTTAGAACCATTAGTGTTATCTTCGCCGCCGCCGCCCCAATGCACATATCTCACACGTCTTATTCTCAACATTATCTCAAATTATGGAAATCGCATACAGCCCGAGCCGCAGATGTCGCTAGCTCCCTCGCGTTACGTGCCTCCCTAATTTGATTGTTTGAAGGGGGCTCTCTTGATGGAGCGCCGGAGCGAAGTTGGAATAATTGTGACAAAGCATCACTGCACTCGGAGATGGTGGTTTGTGTGGGTAGATTTAATGTATACAGATGAGAGGGAAGGGGCGTGAGTGTATATGGGATTTAATGAGCTGGGAGCTGTTGCGCGCGGACTGGACATGGCATCTTCAGTACAGTACTACATCCACTACAGTGTATCTATTATTGATAACAGCATTGCTTTATTACTTATGTTCGAGACCACTGTCAGAACATATGCTTTTTCAAGTGCCTGGAAGTACCGAAAAATCAGATACTAGTCGAAGTTGAAACTAGTATTGGAACTGGATACCCCATTGAGCAAGTATCAGTACTAAAAAAGTCACACTCACAGGGACAGTAAACCTTTAGTTAAGTTAACTAACTAGCTTTAGAATGATCTTGAGGTGTATCAGAACAAGTGTAAGACCACATAGTATACGTCCATGAACCACTAACAAACTACCTGGACAAGATTACACAGATATAAGGCCACATGGTAATATAAACAAAGTACTATTATTTAATGTTAAAAATGGCATTCTATTGTCTAAATAAACCATGTCCACCAGCAATCTGACCAGAACTAAAGAAGCGGCTTGGATGAGCAGCGAAACATCTTCACTCCTACAACTTTTTGTCCATTTGACAGATTTAACTTCGTCTTTTACTATAAATAAACCATGTTTTTTATTATCGAGTACTGTATACCAAGGTATTTAAGTATCAAGTCTATTAATTTGTGGACAAATTGTTGTAAGAGTGAAGAAGTTTCGCAGCAAAACGTTTTTACTCTTACAACGATTTGTCCAGTTGACAGATTTAAACTTCCTCTTTTGCAATGGATCAGACCTGGACGACTAAGGGATTACATCTATTCCTTTGTATTGAAATTCAGTTTGAAATTTTAGTATTGTGACACTAACACTAATTATTGTATATTTTATAATAGTTTCCTGTTCAGAATTGCATATAATTTCACAGTAGCCACCAGCATATTTTAATGCATGTGTTTTTCTAGTTGAAAAATTACTTTAATTACTATTTTTTTAACCATAAATGCATGACCTTGAAGTCAGATTTTTTGAATAACTGTAAGTAAGTAGAAAACAGAGACAGACAGGAGGTAGGAGAAACCTGTCTCAAATGCAGGACAATACAGCATTACTCAAAAATATATGAATCGTGTAATGACCTTGGGTAAGTTAATGATGAGGAAACACTGTTATAACATACTGTAAAATAGATCATAAAAGTAGATTTTACATTATCTGTCTACTTAAATATCAGATTATAGGTTCCGCATGGTTTCTTTGGTCAGAACTTTGGGACCTTTACCTTGCAACAAGAAGGTCTCAGATTAGAAGAGGTCTTTCTGTGTGGAATTTGCATATTCTTCTCATGTCTGGGTAGGTTTTCACTGTCTACTCAATCATTCCCATCAACCTTAAAGATCCTATATTACACATGTTATAATGTTGTTGCCTCCTCAAAAACACACCCGGAGTTGTGTTTTATTTCATTCACACATGTTTGGCTAATCCTGGTTCACTAGTCTAGCTAATCTCCATAGCTCAAAATGCTGTGGTCCACCTTGTGATGTCATATTGTGGTAGTTTTCTTTTTGAGCTCAACACACATTGTCCCACCTGTTGATGCCATCAGGTGGTGATCCAGAAGTGCTCCTCCATGTTTTTGAAGTCTGTGCATCTTCACCAGGCTCATTCAATCATTTCAGTACTTAAAAGGCCTTCACTCTGATTTCACAGTTATCAGTGCAGGATTGAGAAACAAAACAAAAGATGTAAGAAGGTACTTGCACGTAACAGTATTTGCTAAATTGTGAAGAGAAATACCAGGGATGGAGTTTATATTTAAAACAATGGGATTAAGGTGATTGCTTGACTTGCAATTGATTGACTGACTAAAACAGCTTCCCTCCCTGTATCCCCAGGGCCCAGAGGCTGTGGCGGCTGCTCTGGCGGGCTGTAAGATCCTCAAAGAGATGGCACGTCTAGAGTCAGAAGCAAGCAGTCAGCGCGGAGGATGAAGGAGAACAAGTATGAGCAGTTGCCTTGGGTTTAGTATGTGCCATAGACACGCATAATCTATGATCGCCTATATGTACTGCACTGACGTCATGTTAAGACTACAGCTGTTCTCCATAAACTCACACACACCATGCATGTAAATTAAGAATGAATATTAGACACTATTTATTGTTATCAGTGTTTAAACAAGCACCTTTGCATTGGCATTTCCATCCATCTTCTGCTTATCCGGGGTCGGCTTATGGGGGCAGCAGTCCAAGCAAAGATGCTCAGATTTCCTCACCCCCCGGGCACTTCTTCCAGCTCCTATGGGGGGACCTCAAGGCATTCCTACGCCAGCTGAGAGACGTAGAACCCCCACTGTGTCCTGGGTCTACTTCCCTGAGGCCTTCTCCCAGTGGGACTGCCCAGAACACCTCTCCAGGGAGGCATCCAAAGGCATCTAGATCAGATGCCCCGAGCCACCTCAGTTGGCTCCTCTTGACATGGAAGAGTTGCTGCTCCACTCCAAAGTCCCCATTTTAGAGCTCAAAAATAATGGCACTCTTCATACAATAGACACAATGTTCCTACAGATATGTTCCCCTATACTTGGACCTATGGCACACCCATCTACTGGCAGAATATGGAATTACAAAAAAAACAAACAAGGTTATCAACTGATATGCTAATTTGCAGTGAAGGTGATTTGACGGCAAAAATACTTAGAATATGTCTGGTGGTGATTTATGGACTTAAAAACCTTCAGACTTTTACCTGTGATGAAAAGGACTTAGATAAAACAAGATTCAAGAATGAAAATGAATGAAGCAAAAAACAACTCAAGGTATGTTTTTGGTGAGGGAACAATTTTATAACATGGCCAAAAAAAAAAAAAAAAAGTGATAATTAATATATCTTTAAAAACATATCTGAAAGTAAGTAAGGTAAATGCAGTTCTACATAGAAATGTCTAATGTCATTCTCCATCAGAAAAGTTACATAGTGCACCTTTAAACTGTAAACTTTAAACTCTTTAGATTCTCGGCCCTCCAGCAGACTCTATAGACACGTTTTAGAGACAAACGTCCCTTCTCTGTCTGCCTCTGAGAGCTTGTCTTTTCATATTGCTGTGTTTGTACTCTGTCCTTGAGAAGTCTCTCTCACTATAGACCCCTGCTGCTGTGTGTGGACGACTATTTATCACATTATAGGGACTAAAATATTTATCACATAATGATGATCTGATTATTTCTGTTATGGGGACAGAAATCAGGTCCCCGTGATGTAAATCCTTCATTATTAGATCAAGAACATGATTAAAAGACGGAGTATAATGCAATTGACTTTTTGAAATGTGATAATGTTGTTCCCTTATAAAAAAAACATGCCTGAGGAGGTTTTAGATGTCATCCATATAAGTTTGAGTAATATATTTGAGTTAGCAGTTCTGTCTGATGCTCACCCATGCTCCCACACGACATTTTCCATAAATATACAAAAACATGATGTAAAACAATACACTACAACTTCACAAACCTGATGCAATGTACAGTAGTTTGATTAGCAGAATGCACTAATGTAAGCTAATTTAGACATTTAAACATGTTAATAGTAGCGTAAATACAACAGCTTGTTTTTCTAACATTGTTCTGACGCTCTTTCTGCTCAAATAGTTCCAGTACACAAGGAGGGAACATTTGATTATATGCTTATATGCTTACATCAATACGACTCAGATTGTCAAGATAAAAAAAAAAACTTAACAGCTTAAAAAAAAAACAGAATTAGTAAGTAATTCTGAATTAATAAGTTATATCTTATTTTGACCTCAAGAGCTGCTTGTACAAAAGATCTGTACTTGGACAAGGAAAATTTTGCTGAAATACATTGAGAAAAAAAAATCAAGTATAGCCACTTTAACGGTCTCCAGGAGATTCAATTTCAATTTATTTTTGTAAATCCCAAAATCACGACAGCAGTCACCTCTTAGGGCTGAACATGAGAGTTGATTAACCAACAGAATTAGAAAATCGACAACGCAACAGAAACAGACAAGCAAATTAATCAACAGAAAACAAGCAATGAATAACTGTCCCAGAACATCCCCTGTCCTTAGACCCTCCTTCTCGGCAAGGAAAAACTCCAAAAACCCAGTGGGAAGAGGAGAAATGTCGAGGAGATGAAGTGTCATGTTCTCAAGAAGCATGGAAACCTAATGCGTGTGTGTGTGTGTGCGTTTGCGTATGTGTGTGTGTGTGTGTGTGTGTGTGTGTGTGTGCAGATGTGTTTGGAGAGTGCTACTCCAACAGTGAGGACCGCGCCTACGCTCTACTCATCAGACGGACCCAGTGCTGGAGCAAGTCCACCGTGCTCAACCTGGCAACCGAGGCAGACGCCAAGTCTTTCTTCGCTCATGATGGAGTGCAGGTAAACAGGAACGGAACTACCATGACTGTGCAATGTAAAAAGTCTCACGGGAATATCATGAGGTACTTACACTACACAGAATTACAGGCTGCTTTGTGTAAATGTATTTTTTTGTTGCAGCAGCATACTAAATAAGTGGGGGGAACTACACTAACCATGGTCCTTTGCTTTGTTTCACTGTTTCACTTTGGAAATTTCACTAATTTGGAATGTGACAGTTTTGATAGCTGTAAAAAAAAAAAAAAAAAAGCTGTACATTCAAAGCTTTACATGAATTTTAAGAGAAGATCATATTTATGTCGCATCTTTCTTGACCTGGCCTTGTTTTTTTACTGAGACATGGGTAGGCAAAATGACTACTGTGAGTAGGTTGGATAAGTAAAATACATTTGTAGATTTCCTTTTAGGCAATTATAGGAAAATACCTTGAAATCAGTCAGTCATACAAATAAGTACAAGCATAATTATAAAACATTATGCTACTTTTTTAATATAAATATACTTTTTTGATAACAATTTTAAAATAATTTCTACTCTTGGTCAATACTTATACTCCTACTTGTACTTTTACTTATATACTTATACATGTTTGCCCAATGGAGATATTCTACCACATCAGGTCCCTTTCTTATCATATTTATAAAGCCTGCAGTGCCCTCTGGTGGCAAGACTTATTTTCAAATTTTAAGGTGTATATGAAACATCTGTGTAATCCCTCAGTTGTCCAGGTCTGATCCATAGGAAAAGCCTAAAGTAAAATCTGTCAAATGGACGAAAATGTTAAAGGAGTAAAGACATTTCGCTGCTCATCCAAGCTGCTTCTTGAGTTCATTCCTCAGAACTGAAGAAGCGGCTTGAATTAGTAGCAAAATGTCTTCACTCCTTCAACATTTATGTCTATTTGACAGATTTTACTTTCGGCTTTTACTGTGTATATGAAACCACTAAACTATATATAATTTGATTGAATACATTTAAGTTATTGTCACTAGTTGCTGTGACTGATGAGCCTCTGCCCTGAATATTTGGTCGAAAGCTATTTTCTGATCTGTGTTCAAGTATCCAAGAAGGAGGGCATGTTCTGGGACAGTTCTCCATTTGCTTCTTTTCTGTTATTGACAAATGTCTGTTTCATCATCATTTTCTAACTTTCTGTTGGTCAAATCAATTGTCATGTTCAGCCCAATGAGGCAACTGTTGTGATTTTGGGCTTTGAATTGAATTTCGGGATCTTGTCCACGAGTGAGGGAAGGATGGAGCATGAGATTGACAGTTGGATTGTTGCAGTGATGCGGGGAGGGGAAACAACTATAACATTTTGCAGAATAGGTCTGCTTTAACGTCATGACATCACAAGGTGGAACAGAGCATTTTGAGCATACCCTGACACAATTCAGGGTATGTTTCTAATGAGGTAATGACATTATAACATGGCTAAAAGCTCAGAGGCATCCGTTTTACACAATATAGGACATTTAATATCTTACTATGTCTCACCAAATGCTTCTCTGTGCTTTCCAGGCTCTGCTGACAAAGATTTGGTGGGGTGCCATGACAACGGACACAGCCATCTCCAAACTGGTGGTGTCCTTCTTCTGCCCTGCTCTCATCTGGACCAACCTCATCAAGTTTAGGTCAGTGCTCACTATTTTTTAGATTTAAAAAAAATGAGCAAAATAAATGAGAAAGACTTAATGGACAAGTAGGATGATTTAGGCTTAGTAGCAACTTAAAGGTCCTATACTGTACAAAATTGACTCTTGTGAGTTTTAAGGCATGTTATAATGTTGTTCCCTCATTAAAAAACCTTTCACCGTTTGTTCAGTAGCAATAGGCAATTCCATGGCTAAAATCATCCAAATGATTCTAGTGAAGGTGTACAGAGTTTAAAACATAGTGAAGCACTTCCTGCATTATGACATCACAAGGTGGAACAGAACATTTTCTGCTTGAGAGAAGAACTCAGCCTAAATATGCAGGATTTGTGAGTTAAATGTGTAAATGGAACAAAACACACTCCAGGTATGTTTTGATGAGGAAATAACATTATAACAGATCAGAAAATAGTGTAATGCGGGGCCCTTTACGAGGTATTCAGGTTTAGTAACTACTTAATTAATACTGTAACTTTGATTAAGTATTTGTTCATTATGAATTGATGTCTTTGTTCAAGCTTTATTAAGGCAAATTAAGTGTAGTTAATATAAACGCTCCCAAATATATCTTACAAATGTAGTTTACCACATTTGTAAAATATATTTGAAACGTTGTGTTAATGTTATATTGTATAATTGTATAGGATATTGAGCAGTTGACAGAATAAATGTATTTTTCTATTATGTGAAATTTATATTACAATTAGAAAATAAAGCAGGCTATATTTTGGTTTTAAATCAGATTTTGTCACTGTTCATATCGTCAATATAATACAATATAACAATACAACAATGATAATAAAAAACACTCTTTATGTAGGCAATAGAATGTAATTTTCATCATTAAATCATAGCACTTTCTTTTATATTCCCATGTGGCCTTACATCTGTGTAATCCCTCAGTCGTCCAGATAGTGTGGTGTAGTGGTCCATGGGTGTATACTAGTCTATGTGGTCTTGCAAAGGATTAAACTGGGGGCTTGTTCTTTTTGTCTATGATATGCAAAAGCGTCTTGTATTAAAGTATGTGTATGTATGTGTGTGACAGTGAAGAGGAGCTGGAGGAGAGCAGTAAGGGTCAGTAGTGGAGTGGACAGTCTGGACACAGAAAAGGCCCTGCTCCTGACCGATGATGATGACCCTCTGTGAGTATAGACCACACACATATTGTTATAGACACTTGAATTTAAAAAGACTCAAGTCTCAATGCCTACACTAAGCACTATACACACGACAATGAAGTGTGCAGTTTCTGAAAGTGCATGAAGCGTGTAAGTGCTGATGGGGATAGGGACTTTAGATAACTTGCAAATTGAAAGTGATGAGGTAAAAACATTCAACAGTGTAAGGCAGCTGCCAGCTGTGTTGTTAAACTGCAGTTAAATTAATCAAAAAGCCAGAACTTAGCCCAATTTTAATAATTTGCTGATTGGCCACAAATGAGAACAGCTTACATTTGAACATTTGTTACAGCGTTACCAGGACTATCCACATGTTTATTTAAAATGCTATCTATTAAAGTGCATACATTTGTTTTTTTATTATTACTTGGTCTGGTGGGAGGGTACCTGTGGTAAATATTTATCATAGTTTTACATCAGTTAAATGGCAGGTTATGGAAATTTTTTTTAAAGAAAAGTACAAAAACCAGGAAGTAGCGCTAAGTTCAAATGGAATACTATTTATACTACTACTACTACTACTACTACTCATATCATAAACACCAAAAATTCCATCCAAAATACAAGTAACATATTTGTCTGACAGATTAAGCATTTATTTAACACAATAAATGTGTTATCATTTATTTATATTTGTCTACTCATAACTGTTGTGTAATACTGACAAGTTTTGGGCCTTGTTAACATTATGGTTGCTAGGTAACAAAACTGAAATTACCTTTACAAATGTCATATCTGCTGCTCATGTCCAACTAGGAAATAAAATGATAAACTTCACCAAAATTTTAAAAAGTGGACAAAACTAGTCAACATTTTTAGTTAAATCTTAAATATAATTATGTTAACTAAAAAGTACTCAAACCTATCATATGCGCTTTAAACTTTTAAGGCACTTTTCCACTTTACCTAGTTAGCACTCACTGCTAAGTATTGCACAACTGTTTGAAAACATTTCATTCCTGTGCATTGTGGGTATGATACATGACTCGAGTCTGCATTGCTCCACACTCGCTGGAAGTGCGAAGAGCCTGGAAGTGCGTAATGAAGTGTGGATCAAAACATTCTAAAGAACTGGGTCAGGTCCTTCTTGTGAATGTGTGTTTGAAGTATGCAAGTGTGAGTATTGGGACAATACTGGTAGCTCATATGTGTGTCCATGTGTCAGAGACTCATCCCCTGGGGGCCCGGCAGACCAGTCCTGTGCCTATGTGTGGTGGCGCTTCCTGCTGCGGCGCTGGAAAAGGTTTTGGAGTGCTCCGGTCACTGTGTTTCTGGGGAATGTCATCATGTACTTTGCCTTCCTCGTCCTCTTCACATACGTGCTGCTGCTGGACTTCAGGCCCCCTCCACCCTACGGCCCCGGGGCCCAAGAGATCATGCTCTACATCTGGGTGTCCACACTGGTGCTGGAGGAGATACGGCAGGTAAACATGCATGGCTCTGTACAAGAGTGTTTGTTTTTACCAGCTATATTATATATAACTCTTTTTTTTATTTCTGTGAACTAACAAAGTTGTTCTCTGATAATATGTTTAAATTAATAACAATAAAAATAAATAAGCATTTCACCTCTGCTGTTGCCTTGAATAAGGCCTCAATAAGCGGAAAAGGCTTTGTTCTTAACAGTATCTGTCTGCTGATCAGAAGCAGATGCTCCTTCTACTCACTGACCAGTCATGCAGCCCACAATATCTATTGTATTCTTATTCATAGATTCACAGATTTATGTAGTGCATATAGCACAATTGCAAGTTTAAGAACTTTAATAACATTTTTCTCAGTTTATATTGAGAATATTACGGTAATTGCTCTCAGCTCTGTTTTACTGGGGGTGGTTCAACCAGTTTCTAACTAGAACCTGTGAAGCTTAATTTACCAATAATTAAATATGCAGCTTGGCTTCAAACTTGATTTTGATCTCTTTACTGGGCAAAACGGAAATATTCCAATTTGTTTAGAATGGGTCTTCAAATTTCAATGTGAATTCATTCTGTCTTTTTGTTTTTGTCCAGAGCTTCTTCACAGACGAGGAGATGAACATCCTGAAGAAGTTTAAGCTGTACTGGGAGGACAACTGGAACAAGTGTGACATGGTGGCCATCTCCTTGTTTGTGGTGGGGGTCTCCTGCAGGTACATGACACTTTGAGAATACTCTATAAAATATAAATATTGTGCGTAGTGTATTTTAAAATATATATATATATATATATTGATACTGTGCCTATTTTAATAAATGAGACATATGATTTTAACTTTATGCACAGCTTGTTGTGTAATTTTTTTTTTTTTTTTTTTTTTTTTTTTTTTTTTTGAGGGGTTTTAAACTTAAACTGCTTATAACTATAATGATATGAGTGTGTGGACAGGTAGTTATTACACTGTGAGGATTTAATCTGATCTATATACACACTCTCACCCCATGGGGACATGCCTGCTTTATGGAGACAAAATCAGGTCTCCCATGACACAAATCCTTTATTACAACAATATTTTGTTGTACAAGTTTTCAATAAATAGGTTAAGGTTAAGGTTTAGGAGTTAGACAAGTAGTGATTTTGGTTAAAGTTAGAATCAGTCTCAAGGAAATGCAAGTGAGTCAATGTAATGCCCCCCAGAAGCATAGAAACCTGACCTGTGTGTCTGTGTGTGTTGCCAGAATGATGAAAAGCACATATGAAGCGGGGAGGACAGTCCTGGCCATAGACTTCATGGTGTTCACTCTACGTCTCATCCACATCTTTGCCATCCACAAGCAGCTGGGGCCCAAGATCATCATCGTGGAGAGAATGGTCAGCAAACGATACTTAGCAGTACCATTTCACTACTTAAAGAGTTTCAAACTGCAAATGTCCACACCAGAGCTGACAGCAAAGATTAGGACTGTTCTGACACTGGAGCAGTTTATGCATATTTCCTTTACGCTAGCTGCCAAATCCAATATGGCCTCAAGTGCTGTATAGTTGATGGTAACCATACTTGGGACAAACCTTATTTTTGATCAAATTTACTCAGGGATTATGAACTGTTTTAACTCAATAGTGCAATAGCGAAAGCCAAAGTTAAATCATCAACTGAACACAACGTTGTAGGACTTTTTGCTGCTCATCCAAGCTGCTTCTTCAGTTCTGGTCAGATCACTGATAGACACAGCCTTATATCCGTCTGAAGGGCGGCGCTAACTACACTGAAACTGTAAACTATTGTCTCCAGTTTCAACCTTAATGTCCCTATTCAACCTTTAATGGCCCTACTGGATCACACTATTGTTATCTTTGATTCTTTTATTTGCTTTGTCTCTGATGATAGAGTTATAGATGGAGGAGAGATTATGTCTTAGGCCCCCATTCCTGTTTAAGGAAGGATTGTCTTTCCTACCAAAAATATCTTCTTTAACTCCTCTCTCAAACCATTTATTTTCTCTGGCTAAGATCTGTACCTCACTATCTTCAAAGGAGTGGTTAGTGGCTTTGAGATGAAGATGTACGGCAGACGGGGGTCCAGAGGAGCTCTCTCAGGAGTGCAGTAGTCAAATGCCCCTCATCAAGCTTGTGCCAATAATTTTGCTACTCACCTGCAGCAAGACAGCAGTTTTTTATTTCATCTTCATTAAATATTCTAAGGCAAACATATTGTATAAGATTCCTCTTTTCTACTGCTGTGATGAGATAAAGGACTTGTGCTGATTACTGATGGCATTACCAGCTTGTCTAAGTGCCTCTGTCGGTGGTCTTTTGCTGTTACTGCATTGTTTTTTATTTAGTCAAACTGGATTATTCTTGTTTAAGATCTGGTTAGCAGTGTCCAGGTTCTACCCAAGTTTAATTACGTTTAGGCTCTGGTTTTGTCCTGGTTTTCCAAGGTCCTCAATGCTAACTGCACCTTTGTCTCTCTTCTGCAGATGAAAGACGTGTTCTTCTTCCTCTTCTTCCTGTGTGTGTGGCTGTTAGCTTATGGCGTGGCGACCCAGGCCCTGCTCCACCCCAACGACCCGCGCATCGACTGGGTGTTCCGCCGCGCCCTGTACCGGCCCTACCTGCACATCTTCGGACAGATCCCCCTAGAGGAGATAGATGGTAATGCAATACATTCTACATTCTAGGGCTAATGGTATTCTTACATGAGTGTAGTGGTATTGGCTTTGTGGTAGAACCTTCACCCGCCAATCCCAAAGTTGCCAGTTCAATCCCTGCTCCAAACAATTCATAGTGATTTTCAATTGGGCAAGACTCTCACTTCCCCCCTCTAATGGGTACATACAGGAGATGTGTTGGAAAACAGAGTATATGTATTGCTACAATCTGAATATGAATGTGTGTTATCCCAACTCAATAAGCACATTTTAATAAGATATTGATACTATGTAGTGACATCACCTGTCATCAATGTGTTGTTAGCGGCGCGGTATGCCTGAGATGAAACTGCACTGATGACACAGAGGAGATCATCGAGGGCCTGAGACCGCCCTGTCCAAACATCTATGCTAACTGGCTGGTCATCCTGCTACTGGTCATCTATCTACTGGTCACCAACGTGCTGCTGCTCAACCTCCTCATCGCCATGTTCAGGTCAGGACCACGAAATAATACGGCACTGTTCTCATTCTTCTACAGCTCTGAGAACAAAATGAAAAGTCAGAACAGAAATGCTAGTTTTGAATAGTTTTGAAAGAAACGATTTTTTACTGTAGTTTTTTTTATTCCAAGCAAAATAATGGAGCTCAGCAGTCTAGCCCACTTCGAAGTCTACTGTGTTTCTGAAAGTACATTTTCCATTTATTTTTCTCATAGACTTCAAAAAAATCTAATGTTAAGAGTTCAAAGGCATTACAGAAGCTGCTCAGCTGTGTGTCAACTAATATCCATGATGCTGTTGTTTTAAGATTTCACATAAAATTATTGGTCTTGTGGTTGTTAGTTACCATGTAGGTGAGGCACTGCCTCACCTGTCATCACCTGACCGCACATCACTGCCATAGACCCACTGACATAAACAGAAGAAACATGGACTTGAGGAGGACAGAGGCAATTTCACAATGAATAATAGGGGGATTGCAATATTAACTGCCCTTTTGGGCCCATGTGGGAGAGTGCAATATGAACTGTACTGTACATATTGTGTAATAGTTTATGTGCAGTGTGGATGTGTGTAGTGCATTTCTCTGATCTGTATAGCTCTGGGCCAGAGGAATGCATGTATTGTACTGTATTATGTATGAAACTGTTTGGATGTTGTCTATTTTCATTGTGCCCCAGATGCCCAAGACAAATGTCTCCAATCGGAGACAATAAAGGTTTATTTTATCTTAATATCAGTGGGTGTACTGATTTTAATAATAGGATTGTACACAAGCCTTGAAGCAGTTAAATATCTGCCAAAATATCTTTGGATGTATCGACTTCACTTTGTGACATCATCAGTTATCAGTTTCTTTGCTCAGCTTCAGTGATTGTTTTAGCCATATTTAAACTCCTTTATTTTTCTGTGCGTTTAGTATGCAAAAAAATATAAGGCAGGATTACCCATTACCCAAGCTGTGATGGATTGATTGATGTGCTCATGTGATGGTGAACCAAAGACAAATTTCTACTATGATGTACAGTAAAATTAAAGTTCATATACATTATGAAAAATCCATGGTAAGATGTTCAAAGGTAGTTTATAATGCTTGAAAATGTTAATGTAAATCTGCACTGTGCCCTCTGCAGCTACACGTTCCAGGTGGTGCAGGAGCACACGGACATCTACTGGAAGTTTCAGAGGTACAACCTGATTGTGGAGTACCACAGCCGTCCTGCCCTGGCCCCACCCTTCATCATCATCAGCCACCTGTCCCAAGTTGTCCTCAGCCTGTGCAAGAAGCCTGAGTCCAAGCAAGAACTTCTGGGTATGTCACACCATGAGCTCAGATAAGATAGTAGAGAGACATGGTAACATTTTATATCAGACATCTTGTGAGTTTAAAATTGGTTAATGCTAGAATCTGGGGTTGGGAGGGATGGTCTGCTGCGATTGATCATATGAAGTGATGAAATTTAAGGACAGGGTTATTTTTTAAAATTAGAAAATTGGTTATGGTAAGGTTAGGGTTATAGAAATGGTTAAGGTTAGAGTTTGTCACGTGCTAGTCTTATCTCAACTTACACCATATAATAAAACATAAGCAGCAAAAAATATGACATTTCTGGTCTTAACAACAGAAGCTAGTTACCGTGGCAACCAGGACCACGGGATAATCTCCGTCCCTCCAAACCTGACGATCTAGCACGAACCTTTAAAATTCTTCTCAAGAACTCACACAAACTAACAGGAAGCTGTATTTTTGTATTTTTGTATTCTTTTTTTTTTTTTTTTTTCACTTCAATAATAGGTATTTTTTGTATTTATACTTTGTACCAAGTATTTATTTTTGTATTTACACTTTATCTAATGCCTAACAAATGAAAAAACATATTTTTAATTTTAGGTAATAAATTTGTCTTTTATAGTAATTGGTGTGAAGTAACAGAATAATTATCATTGGTTGTGTCCGTATGGTGTACTGACACACAAACATAGTTTAATTCTGCATAAGATATTGACAAGTTTTTAGGTGAATATTAATTTTCTTAATTCAGATGACAGAGACAGGTTGAGCATTACTAGAAACTGCATCATTATGACTCAATTTAAAAACCCCTTGTTTTTATATTATTCTCAATCAGAATTTTTCTCTTGCTCTATTAACAAAATGGCTGCTGTATTTGCCGGGGCAAGAGAACCCACATTGTACCTAGGTCGGATGATTCAGCATTGAAACGCACCATAAGATACCTTTAATACCTTTAAGGCAATGTTGTTTATTACTTAATAGCGTTAATCTTCTATCCTTGCTCTAGGGGGGCGGGTTATAATTCTATGTTGGAATGTGCTGTTTAAGTGTCAGATTCGTTGACCCAGTTTATAGTTAACGTGTCTGTAATTACTGGGCCTATCAACATGAAACAATAACTGTCTTAAAGTTCAAAATAATTATTGTTAAAATACAGATTTTTGTTGTAATACAGTTAATAATAAAAATGAATAGGTTCAACATTTGTGAATTTATGATTAAGAGATTTCATGGCTAAGTACAATATAATCAATAAACTGGTTCTTGCCCCCCATGAGGGATTATGACATACCATCCATTCTAAGGGGATATAAATTATTGTTTAGGTATTGGTATATTATAAATAAAACCAACTTTTAATAGTGTGTGCTTTGCTGGGGTTGCAGAGAAGGAGCTCCCTCCTGGCCTGGACCAGAAGCTGAAGACCTGGGAAACGGTGCAGAAGGAGAACTACTTGGCCAAACTGGAGCGGCGGCACTGGGAGAGCAGCGACGAGAGGCTCAAAAACACTGCATCCAAGTGAGACTAGAGCTGACACCATACTAAAATTTCAAACTTGCTTTCAATACCATTAGTATTACTAGTGAGACACGTCAGACATTACACAGAAAATACACATGCATTTATATATATTTTTTTGCTTTCTACCATGTTATAATGTTGTTCTCTCATCAAAAACATGCCTGAAGAGGTTTTAGATGTCCTCCATGTTTCAATAATTTTGCTATCTCTATTGGGCACGATTCAAACCCTCCTTATGGTTAGTAGTTTGATTCTGTCCAATGCTCAGCCCACAAGCCAATGTCATCAATGCTTCCACAGGACGATTTTCCATAAATACACAAAAGCATGATACAAAACAGTTCACTACAACTTCACAAACCTGACGCAATGTGCAGTAGTTTCATTAGAGTGATGCACGCTGATTCTGTTGTGTTAGAACTCTGAGGGGGGGAGTGGAGGAAGGAAGTAAGAACTGACACTGAAACTTATTAATCATGTCCTTTATTCCTTAACAAAACATACATTCCTACTGTGAGCTGGTTGTATCTCCACAAACCTGACTATTGGTAGGGGGACCGCCACCTGCTTGTGACTATGTAGATCCTTTGACTATAATGTCCACAGTATGATATGTCCCGAATTATGTTTTTTAAGTGTCTACCTCCATGGAAGCATTCAGCTGACATGACCCCTCCATACATGCAGTACCATAATAAATTTTACATCTAACTTATATGCTTGGGATCAACATGCACTTTAAAAGAAAGAAAAAAAAATGACACAATAAATCCATATTATTCATAAGTGTATGTTAAAGAGGTATGCTAGAGGCTAAGAATATGATAACTACGTTGCCATCTAGTGGTCTTAAATGTTGAAGCTCTTGAAAGGCTAATGATGTATTTTTTGTTGATTTCCAGATTATAAGTGATTTCTTTATGTGTTATTATTAAATCTGTTAGGCAGAGTTAAACTACTACTGTTCCTCGGAATTTTTGGGGAAATTTTAGTGCAAATTCGGTAAATAAGCTGCCTTCTGGTCTTTCCCCGTCACTTTTTTCTTTAATCCTCAAGGTACTACCCAGTTTAGCAGCTCTATTTGAAGGTTAAGGTGTTTAGTCCCACTTCAAATAGAAAATCAAAGAATCCTGCCATCATCAATTATGAAAATGGATACAAAAAATAATTAGTATTCATTTTTAGTACTACTAATAATGTGATTAAGTCCAGTGTGTGTTTTTACCATTTTAACAATTGTGTGTGCATTTCCAGGGTGCAGAGTTTGCTGAAAATCGTTGGTGGTTTCAGAGACCAGGAGAAGCGCCTGGTGTCTGTAGAAACACAGGTGAGTAAAATGTCTTGTGTCATTCTTTCAGATGTAAAGAAACTGTTCTTCTAAGCTGTGGTTGTGGGTTTGACTCCTCAGATCCGGTACTGTGGAGAGGTGCTGTCCTGGATGGCCGAGTGCTTTGCTCTGAGCACCCTGAAATGTGGGAAAGATGCGCCCAAAGCTCCATGTGAGTTATGCAGACCATATACTACAGTCTATGTGTTGTGATTTATGTTCAAATACAAGAAATGAAGATGGAACAAAGTAAATTAAAAAATATAATAATTGGATTTGGGGATGTCCAGTTCAACAAATTTTGATGAAGATTGAGATACAGTGATTTTTAATCATCAATAATCAACTTTACTTTTTTTTTTGTTATTTTTTATGGCAATTAGTGTCGGCATGTCTGTATGTTCATGTTCAGGAAATTAATAATAAAAGACATTTGTTTTAATGAGATTAAGTAAAACTGAAATTGTTTGATATGAGGATTTTTTTATTTATTTTGCAGTTAAGATATATATATTTTTTCACACAACAGGGGACACCAGAGGGGGAATAATTACTTAAATAAGTTTAAAGTACACTGGACTTAGTTGGTTAGGTCTGTGGGTCATGAGGTCTCCAAAGCTACAACACAAAGGCACCTAGTACATCAGCTAGTGCATTATTACATCAGGGATGTCATGAAAGTGGTTTAACGCCTTTTATGTACTTTGTGTGTATCTATATTTGTCTGTCCACAGTGAGTTTGACTGGTTCAAAAGGGGGAACGTCCAAAGACAAGGACAAGCCCAGAGAGACTGAGGACCCAGAAGGAGCAGAAGGAGCAGCTAAGCTCCCTTACATCGATGAGTAGCACTGAAGAGAAATCATTACATTTTTATTTATTATCATGCTCTAATACATTTAATTGTACCTTTAACATTTGGATTATTGATTTTTTAAATTAATATTTTAATAAATGCTGTTCAAAATTCATATATTATTTTTTTTTTTTATATCTGGATCATTGATGAGAACCTACAGTACAAGGTAAATGAGAAATTAAACTTAACCCAGAATGTGCAAAAAACATTAGTAATTCTTAACTTTTGACACTATTATGAACCATTGAACCAACTTTCATCATGTGCCACCAGAACTAAACCAGGACTCATCCTAAACCACTACTCCCAGGTTCAAAGTTAACTCTGAACCAACCAGGAACAGACCGATGGAGGCCCAAAACATGAGCCCAATGGTGCACACAGTTTCATTAACATAAAAACAGTCCTGTATATTTTCCACAACTAAAGTTCAATGGAAATGGTTTAATTAATTAATGGTTTAATTAAAAATACACAAACATTACACTGTTAACATGAATATACAGTGCATAAAATACAGCCAATAACAGACACGCAGACACACTGAAAAGTATAGTCATCTAGAGATTGCCCATGGAAAAAACACTTAGAGTCCAGACCTACCAAAGAGAGCAGCACATTCAGTGTTCATAAAGTGTGCATTTGTGCTGTGGATTAGTGACATGTGCCAGGATGCTTTCCTTAAAACACAATTTTATTCAAACACTATATTGTCATATTTTTCTTTTTGTGTAAAAGTTGTGTGTCAGAGCCTTGGATGTTTTCTTGGAAGTGACAGGAACAGTAAAAAATATAGCATATGGAAGGAAACTTTAGCTCTGGAAGTCCTGGCCCCACAGGCCTGACTGTTGAGCTGTGCCTGAGGACAGAGGCCTCACATCAGCCAGTGCATGGCCCAAACAGGCTCCTGCTTACATTCATTTGCCTGGAGAAACATGCTTGTTTCAAAGCCTCTGGGCCAATCCTTTAAAGATAGCAAAAAGGAAAATCAAGGGCGCACTCGTCTCCAGTCTCTGGTACTTTCTCTTATATTAGAAAAAAATTTAATGTGGTAACAGTAAAGCGGTCAAAGCATTTACAGTGCTTTTGTATTGAGCTAAAAGAGACTCCTCTGTAATGGTCAGTGAAGGCTTGGGCCCCTTTAGTCCCAAGCAGCAGGGGCCACAGTCTTTAGTCCCGAGCAGGACAGTGTGGTTGTACATCTAGTCCCATGTGATAAGGGCCACAGTCCGGTCATATGTCCTTAGTCCCGAGCGGCAGGGGCCTCGGGGCCCCGGGATTGCACTGCGGGCCCCTCCCTGTGTCCACTATCAAAGCGCGGGGTGACCTCACATCGGATGAGCAGCGTGTCATCCCTGATGAAGGCCCTCTGGTGCAGCTGGTGCAGGTGCATGAAGGTAACATAACCAAAGCCTTTGGGGTTGCGCTGGATGGTGGGCTTCTGGAAGGCCTGCAGGTCTGGTTTGGTCTCCATCATCTCCATGTGGTGCTGGGCCTCCGGTCCCTGGTCCAGGATGGCCAGGCGGATGATGCCCTGGAAGGGCCAGGACAGCTGGCTGTCGAAGGTGCCCTGCATGGTGTGGACGAAGAGGGAGATGTAGTTGGAGCAGCGTGGGACGTTGGGCGTCTGCAAGTGCAGACGCAGACACAGCTTGTACCCAGGACGACCGGTGTAGAAGCCCGGGCTGTGCTCCACCACGGGCTGGCCTGCCTCCTGGGTCTTCAGCAGGGCAGAGAAGTTGCGCAGCTTCCAGATGAACACTCCATGACACTGCTGCGCATCCAACTCCTTCACCGTCTCCTCAAGCACGGACACCCTACGACGCAGCTCTGCCAGCTGACCTGTCTGCAGGGAACAAGGGGGCCAAAATTTCACTAAAATGTCAAACTATTTTATCAAATGGATAAAAAGCATATTTGCATAACGTAAAATAAACTTGGAAGTTGATTGATGTTCATTTCAAAGCTGACCTCTACAGCTGAGGCCGTACCTGTGTCTCCTTGAGTATGATGAGTTCTCTCAGCTGGTGGTCCTGCTTCACTAGCCGGGCATCCATCTCCCGCAGCCGCTGCATCTCCTCGCTGGGCTGACTTGACGCGCCGTTACAGCTGGTCAGTCTCACTGCACAGGAGAAAGGGTCCTGGCTCCTCTACAGAGGCGGAGGAACAGTGCAGTCTGGGAGCTCGAGTCCTGGTGCCATTCACACTTAGGCCTCGTAAGAACTCTGCCATGTACCTCATGTGCATCTGAGTGAACTCCTGCATGTGTTGGGCAAGGTCGTGTCGCAGCATCTGCCACAGGCAACACGAGCGTACAGTACATGTGTATTGAACCATACATGTGTATTGTATTGTAATGGTGGTATTGGACAATTTGAGTATTGTATTGTGCAGGGACCCATTGTGGTATGCTAGTAAATGCATAATATTTATCATTATTGTTTTTTATCAACATCATTTCATTTTAAAATGAATAAATGCTGATAGTGAGGATACGTTTGGTAGGACTATAAAGATACAAGTTATGATATTCAAACGTCAGAAGCTTTCAGAAGAACATAACAAAAATGACATGCACTTACCCTTTCCTTACAGCCAAAAATACTAAAGTTGCATGCTATGGGTGCCTTTGGACAGTCAGTGTCACAGTGGGATTCCATCTGAAACAACATAAACTTTAAGTGTTTAATAAGAGTAATTTTCTGTAACTATTGTCTATGTCCCCGCCACTTATTTCACCATATTGTACTGTTGTTATTTACAGGTCATGTGCCATGTGTTTTACATCACTGACCACTTTCAAATAGGATTTTTGTCTAACTTTTTTTATTCTCCACACAATATATTTTTAACTAGAGAAGTTATTTATTATTTATTTTTTTATTACAATATAAAAGAAAGTATACAATAATTGTACAACTGCATATAGTTAAGCCTGCTGAACAGTGGGTTTATACTTTTAATAACAATTTTGCAATTTAATTTATAGCTATAAGTTGTGCTTCCATTTCATTATTACATTTTTTTAAAACTAGGCTTTAGCATTAACAAGTAGTCACGATCTCTGTACATGGATCCTTATTTTTACTTCACCACATTTGAGAGCAAGTATCAGCACCTTCTACTCCACTACATTCTTGATCTGGACTGAAAAGTAAAAAGTACTTTTCATATGATTTGAGGGGTTATTTTGACCATGTTTGTGGTAACATCTTGACTTAAGTCTTTGAATTCAAGCTTCGGCTTTGAACAAACAAAAATAAATACACAGAATTCATAACAAAAATTACAAAATTGATTTGTATTGTTACTGTAGAGCAAAATATGAATATCTTTAAATCAATATCACTACATTTAACACTGTAACACTTATGTAAAATACTTAATACTAGTAACTTTTTACTTCTGTAGCTGTAATTTTAGCAGTGGTGGACCGTCAGGGCCTGCAAGGCCTTCTCTGCTGGCCTAAAAAAATATCTGAATCACAGACTGATGTTAATTATATTTTGTCCATGAATACTTATTAAATCATTCCAAATTGTCTGTCAGCTTCCTTTCATTGCTTTTCCCCTGGTTGCGCTGCTTCCAGATGTGTGTTTTCACATTTAAGCATTTAACCAATCACATTTCAGCCATTATTTGTTGCCAGGGTCAGAAATCTACCTGGAGGCCTTCATAATCAGTTCTGCGGGCCCTGTAGCACAAAATAAGTGTCGGTGAAACTGTTGCTTTAACCAATCAGATTTAGAGTTGGCGACACCGAGGCCTTCTAGCAGGCGCACGGAAACGTCAGCGTTTTCACAGCCTGTGATTGGACAGTGAGAGAGTGAACGAGCCAGAGCGAGCAAACTGCAGCCGTGTCTCAATTCGTATTTAAGTCGGGGGGATACTTCGACCTGCACCTCGAACAGCACATTGAACCGTGCATGTGGCGAATTGGGACACGGCATCTGCATCACGTCTGGATGATTTTGTCTGTCTGGCAAGGGTAAAGGAGTTTTGTGACACAGCTGAACGAGAGAGGAGCCGATACGAGGAAATCTACGAGGCCACTGAACGCAGCGGGGGCTCCGAGCGCACGAAGAGGTCAACCGCAAGACCCTCGCGGACAGACAGGGCTCGACTTTCAGCATTAGCTTCGATGGCGATAGAAAAGGACTTCTTGATGGAACTGAAACGCACGGATAATCTGTACGACAGAGTAATTGAAATCTTCTTGAGGAAAGAAAGGAGGATGAATTTTGTGTACAAATAAAACGGATTATTGGTGAGTAAAATGTGGCTATATTCCTAAATAATTGATTGATGCTTTTTGTGTGTCGCAGTTGTAGCTGCAGTAAAAGTTTTATAGCCATAAAATTGTTATTGTTTTAAATTGTTAAAGTTATTGAGGGTTGGATTGATTCAGACGGAGCACTACTGAAGGCCTAGGTGTGAAATGCACGGCCCGCCACTGAATTTTAGTAACTAAATTTTGTACTTTTCCACCACTGTATATGGTCCTATTTATAAGTAATACAATAATAATAATAATAATACTAATAAGTCTGCAGTTCTCCATTTGTGGAGGTGGGCAGATGACAAAAAGCAGAAGAAATGTGATTCACGCCTTCATGATGAATGTTTATAACAGCACTGTAACAAACAGCTTCTGCAAACCGTACTGTGCCAGCTGTACAGAGCTCAGCAGTGAGTCTGTGGAGCAGATTTTACAGATAGAAACATGGAGACTGAATTTGAGCAATGGCAAATAAATGACAAAAGTAAACACATTTAGCGACATATCCATGCCCTTTTAAACAGATACTGACCTGGTCTCGGAGGAGGTCCATGTCACAGTACTGACACGTCACACTGGCAAAGGGACACTGCTGCTCGTGGACCTGGGACACAACTTTTGTTACAGCACAATCCATCACTTTGATTTGTCCTCTTTTATATTTAAAGGCACAGGAGTCAGCTCTGTGGGGCAGTGTGCGTGTGTGCAAGAGGGAGGACATTTTATAGAATTTCTTGACCTGAAACTGGCCCAAGGCTAACCCAAATTAAAGCGGGGGTATTTTAGGCTTATGGGTTATTAACTGTTAACACATAGCATATTTAGATCACTATGTTACCTTTTATTGTTTTGAAAATACTATATTCGCTGAAACAACGTCATTTTCGTTTTTGACACTCTGAGTCTCCCCTCCCTTTACTCTCTGTATTAAGTCTCCTCCTCCAGAGCACTAACACAACACAATCAGCGTGATGAAACTAATGAAACTACTGCACATGGCATCAGGTTGTCAAGTTGCCGTCTACAGTTTTGTTTTGTATCATGTTTTTCTATATTTATGGAGAATTGTGTGTATCATGGGTGACAGGCTTGTGGGCTGAGCAGTGCACAGAATCTTCTAGTTAACCATAAGGAGGGTTTGAATAGGGCTCGAAGGAGAGATTGCTAAAATCAGTAAACATTAGGACTGGGTATCACCAAGAAGCTGCCGATACGTGCCTCAATACACAGTCCACGATACGTATCTCAATACAGAGCCATTTCGATACGATATATTTCAAATCGATTCGATACGATTCAGAAAAAAAATAAAGGCCTTCAACCTTACTTAAATGGTCAACCAAATTTTCACAAAAAAAAAAAATCATTAAATGGTGCATTTATCTTCCATTTATTGAAGATTAAAAAACACAATGAAGTGCTTTTTGATTAATGCATGTTTCTAACTACAGGGAGGAAGGCGGTTGAAACATTTTATCTGACATTTTCGCTTCTCTTGCTTCTCGCTTCTCTTCACCCGTAAAGAGTAACGTCTGGGGGGAATATCGATATCGATACTAGGAAACAAAGAATCGATACCATATCAATTTTAATAATATCGATACATATCGGTGTATCGATATTTTAGCACACCCCTAGTAAACATGCATAGATGACATCTAAAACCTCTTCAGGCATGTTTTTGATGAAAGAACAATGTTATAACATGGTAGAAAAAAAATCTATTTTGCACAGTACCCCCCTCTTAAACATTTCCATGCTCTTTTGTCGAGTTGGGATGGGTTTCAGTTTCAGGGTGCAGAGCTATTGCACCCTGAAACTGAACCCACTCTTTTTTCCTCTCAAGACAAGGTCTAGATCCAAAGTAAATAAAGTGGTCAAATACACGACATGGGGGGCGCATGACAGAAAGTGAGTAGCTGATAATGGAGCGAGGAGTGGAGGAAAAGAGGTGAGAAATGCAGAGGACCTGAAAGAGGGAGAGGAAAAAAATGAGGGAGAGAGAATGTGTGTCAGTGACCAGGCATACACACTTGTGGTAGTAGAGACAATGCAGATAAAACACTAAAATCTCCAGATCTTGAGCTAATGTTGGTCAGGACTACCTTAACAGGGGAATTTGACCTATCGTACATGTTTGAGTTGGGAAACCAGAGTGCCCAAAGGAAACCCACCCAGACAGAGGGAGAAACATGCAAACTCAACACAAAAAGGCCAGAGTGACCCAGAATCAAACCAGGAACCTTCTTGATGTGAAGCATGGGTACTAGCATGCCAGAGACAACACTGTTCTGTATTTTTAAGCAATTAAAACATGAGTCATTGACTACATACAAGATAAAAAGGTTTAATGCTGATCAGTCTCCAGCAAATGAATGTAGCTAAATGTAATGTCCCCAAAAGCACCTGGCATGTTTGTGTGTGTTACCTGTCTCTCCTCATAGATGTAGTAGGTTACACAGTCTGAGCAGCACACAGGTCTACGGGGACACTCCTCTTCGGCGTGCTGCTCCACAAAGCTCTTCCTCACTGCTCTCTGACAGTGAGGGCAAGGCAGGGTGGAGAACTCACACACGGACAGGTGGCTCTGACCGACACACAAATGACAATTATTTACTTTTGTATTTTTTTCCTGATATTAAGCTTAATCTCAATTCCTTAATTGAATATTGAAACAACTGTTCAATGCATATTGTCATTTTGTAGTACTGCAAGTGATGCATTGTGGCACATTCTTACACTGCTGTGGCTGTTGTGGCTGTGTGACAAGACATAGGGTATTCATAATTGAATTGAAGAATCATGTTTTTTTTAATCATGTACATTGTGTCTGTATACATCTTAAGACATGCATACATCAACAAATGACTACACTGAAAATATGATGGCCCTATTGCCCTTTTCTGACGCCTCAAAACACACTACAGAAAGCCCAAACTGCACAGCGAGCCCCAAGCACTGAACCGAGTCATTTCCTGAAGCTTGCATGATTTATACTAAACACATAGAAAAACGTGGTTATACCAGCTGGTCAAAGCCTAATCTTGTCAGATCTCAGAAGATAAGCAAGGCCAGGCCTTGTTAGTACTTGGATGGGAGATCACAGGGAACACCAGGTGCCACAGTGGGAAGCCAGTGGCAAAACCTGTTGTTGTGTCCTTCGGCAAAGCATTTTATCCACCTTGCCTAGCATGAATGTGGTGAGTGTGGAGGGGCTGATGGCACAGACTGGCAGCTTCGCTCCCGTCAGTCTGCCCCAGGGCAATGATGGTTACAATAGTTTCTTACCACCACTGAGTGTGGAGTAAATGAATAATGCACTGTAAAGTGCTTTGGAAAGGCGTTAAATCCAATGATTAATTAATTCATGCAATTTCATGACTAAATGAATGCTACACTCTCATCACACAAACATTAAACAGAAGGACTGGTTTGGACTGAGCAATTCTAGTTTTTAACTTTTCAAAAGGCTCGTTTTAGATTGTTTTGAGTAGATCTGTTCTATGGGCTGTATGAGTGGGCCTGTCACAATGAACACTACATCAACATGATAGATGGAACAATAATTCTGGGGGTCAATAATTATCATGGGTACTTTTTCTTTGTTATTTGATTTGCTATTTTACTGTACCCCAAGAGGATTTGAGTTGTATAAGGTTGAAACTAATAACTCATGACTCATGATTTCTTTAGCAATCTATTGCACTTCAAACTGAAAGAGATGACACAGAGACAGCAGCGGTAGTCGCTTCTTTCGCTGAAACTTGCAGTAGGGCTGCAAAATTAATCTAAATCTCAATCTGAATGGATGCAATTAGAAAATTGCAAACACTGCAGTTTTTGAAATGCCATAATTTCCTCCACAAACAGCAAAATATCATGTCTTATCCTGCATAAAAACTGTTAATGCTGTAGTTTAGATCTGTAGGAATACGTTCTGAAATGTGATTATTTTATTAGTTTGTCAGCTCATATTTCAGTGTTTTTTGGTGGTTCTTCTGGGCATGTTTAAAACATGAACTTTGAACAGAATCCTATTATTAAAGCTTGCCAGTAATATTGCACTTAGATATTTTTACGAAATTGTTCAGCTCTATCTTGCAGTGTGTTTGAGGCATGACTCCGGTACCTCTAGAGTTCGGAGCTCCATCTTGTGTGAGCAGCCGGGGTTGGGGCAGCGTACGGTGAGGGACAGAATCTCTCGTTTGGCAAAGTTATCTGGAAACAGCTGATCCTCAGACAGCATCTCATTGTCCACTGGGCACTTCTGTCCTGTGTCCCTGTCAAGAGACAAACAAGTCCAATGTTAGCAAGATAAAATAGCCAATAAAGTCAAGCTCTTCAGAGACAGGATAAGTGCATAGCAGACATAGTGAATGAACAAGTGAATACTTGGAGTGTCTCTGGCCTCTGGCAATATTGATGAAGTTTATTTATTTATTATTTACAGCCGATGTATCCAGCACAACTCAGTCAGTCAGTCACAGTAATGAAAGCTATAATATTAGTGAATTGTGTTAGTAAATCAATATCTATATCAACAACATGTAGCATTAAACACTGCTTTTTTCTTTTACCATTGCTCTGTTATTGACAAATATAAAGGGATTACGGTTGGCAACCCTCCACCTATTTGCAACATCTGGTGAGAATCTATTTTGCAAGTGTAAGACCAATAGACCAATTACATAATTATGGTCATTGTTATACATGTTTTTACATATATTTATACATTTAGAGGTAGGTGATATTGACAAAAAATGTCTCAATATCTTATCAATATAAATATAAGTATCAATATATTTATCTACTATATACTATACTTTTGTTTTTGCTTCTTGATAACCGTATTCAGGTGATATGTCAATCCAAAAGAAATGTGTTAAGGCATGTCCTTAGTTGAGGTTAAATGTGAAATATTTGTAAAAGTGCCCACAGAAGTGTGGAAAATATGAAGAAAACTTTGTAATCTTATTTGAAAGTTAACATTTTTACATCATCTCTCTTTGCAATTGCAAATAAATAATAATAAATAATAATAATAATAATAATGATAATAAATAATAATAATAATAATAATAATAAATAATATATTATTATTGTTGTTGTTGTTGTTATATAAACACTGCAAAAAGAAAAAACAAATTTAAAAAAGCCCAGTAGACTCAATATTTTGGATTTTTCCAAAACAACATTCATGATATGATCCATATTTTGATCATCTGCCCACCTCTAAATGATGTATTTATTTAGCAAAAGTAGAAATATATTAAATAACCTACCGTATGGATTTCTCGATGCAGTTCTTGCAGAATCTGTGTCCGCAGGGCGTCTGGACAGCGTTGCGGAGGGCCATGAGGCAGATGGGACACTCGTACTTGCTTTCCAGAGGGGGGTCGAACTCCACGTCGTAGCCCTGCTGTGGGGCCGGGGTCGGGAGACTGCTACTGTTCAAGAGGGTCCCAGGCCCCTCCGACGGGCTCAGGAGGGACTCGCGCTCTTTCTCCAACATGGCCAGAGCGCATTCAGACAGTTCTCCCCCCATATCGCCCTCATAACTGTCCTCCTCCACTGTCTTACATGAGTCATAGCACGCCATCTGCTGGAGAGAGGGACAGAGGTTAGAGTTCAAATCAATAAAAGACACTACAGTATAATATTAGGGCTTTAGCCCTTTAATTAGTCGACTAATTTGTTGATGATGTGTTAGTTTACCAAAATCTACATTAGTCTAACCATTTTATTTTGAATATAAAGATTTATATGTGAGGTTAATGAGTGAGTGAGTTAGCTGATAATTTGATATTATTGGAATTATTTATGCAAAAAGTCAGATTTAACTCTTGATTCATACGTTTAATCTCTCTTTATATAAATGTATCATTTCATAGTGCTTTTTTCTGCATCAGTTATTATTTTTGGTTTGTGCATTGTTCAACCCAACATGCCTCACCTACGTATAAGTAAGTGCAGATGAGTGGACAGAGACAACATTTTTCGGAGCACTCAGAAACGCACGAATCAGTTGAAATATAATCTAAGTAAACTATTAATGAGGGAACACCATTATAAATATGGATGAAAGCTCAAAAAAGCCTATTCTTTCTCAGACGGATGAGTATGGGAAGTCCATCACCTGCTTATCTCTATGGAGATCTTATTACTTTGTCTGAAATGTTCTTTAAAAATAATTGTACTTTAAAAGTAAACCTTTTAATCTTGCATTTATTCACTTACACATATTTCAATTGCCCTAAAATACCTTTGAAACCACACATTATTTTGTGAGCTCAGTCACCTCTCCACAGATCTGACCTGTAAAGTGACCTTTTGGCGTTATATGGAGATAGATAAGTTTAATGCCATATTGGAAGACTGCAGACAAGCAAGTGACGAACCCTTCTCTAAAAAAAAGTTATAAAAAAAAGTTATAGTGCAGCTTCAATTACTCAGAAACATGTCACAACACAATTTGACTTATTATGCATTATTAGTTGAAATGAATAGCTTGTGAGTGTATTCATTTGTAGCAATGACTCGTTATGAATCTACCTTAGACTTATAATTTGCAAGGCCTTTGTAATTGAGGCTACGTAACATGCTTTTTTTTTTTTTAACTCTACCTATACCTTTACCAAAGTATTAGGCTACCACCCAGAGGAAGTGCTGCCTAAGACACATCACAAAGTTGGCTACGAAACGTTCCTATTCCCAATAGGCACTGAAAACAATACTTTAATGCATCCACTAAATTTTGTAATATATATTTGGCATAATGCATGAGTAACTCGCACGTAAATAATGCGTGTAGGGAGTAGTGTTCATGCGGAACTACTGTGACATGCAACTTGCAACTTTAAAACCATCCAAAAGAAAACGCGCGCTTTTTGATCCTCTGTGTACGAGATCAACCACTAAATGAAGATACAGACAGATTACGTGATGTGAAATTATGACATTCAATAACGTATTTGACCCACTTACCTCAAAAGTGTGAAGTGTTCGTTTTTGTGGATTTCCTGATTTTTTTCCTCCATACGTGGTCACGTGTCCTTACGCACAGAACGGGCACGTCAAATGTGCACTGCTGCCCTCTGCTGTCCATTTGTCAGACCCTCTGCATCGCATATCATTCAATTAAATATATGGTGATTAAATGACAAAATTACATGCACACTACATTCTTTGGAGGTAACTTGATGAGTGAGTTTTCCATACTTGACAATAAGCTTAAAGGTGCACCATGTGACTTGTCTAGTGGGGGGTACGCAACCTGCTTGTATCTATGGATATATAATTGCTTTACCTGAACTGTTTCACAATATGAAATAAAACATTAAACATAGCCTACAGCTTGCTTTTATTCATTTCAGATATTTCCATTGCTCAAAAATACATTAAACGACATGAATTCATGAATACTTTGAGCAGACTTGCCTCTCGACAGATTTGACTTGACTGACATCCTATCACAAAGAAGAAATTTTCTCTGTGGGAGGAATGAGATGGGTTCTTTAGAGGTGGCCTGCTGTGCAAAAGTATTTGTTTTTAGGTACCTAAACAAGTAATCAACAACAGCCCATTTAATGAGGGGAAGAGCAATGCAAGGATTATTAATGCCACACTGGGTAGGTCCATACGATTCTTCTGGAGGTAGGTCAAGTTATTTTATTTGTATCCATCTAGATTTGTTCAGCAGTACATCACAGCAATAATACAATTACATGAACACAGGCTACACAACAACATACTTGATCACTTACTATAACTGTCTTACAAGGGTATGCTGCACTAAATGAAATGAAATGAAATTAAATTAAATTATTTGTTTTTGGTTTTGCTTTACTTTATTTTATTTATTATTATTTTGTTTTTATTTAATTTCATAACCTATTTTATTTCATTTTTTAAATATAACCTGCTTGGAGCGCCCTCTTGCGTCCGGAGGTCGCGGGTGACGTTTACAGCAATACTAAAACAAGATGGCGGCGGAGCTCAGGAAAACCTCTCCTGACTCTGTGCCCCTGTTCTACCGCTTCTACCCCCAAATCCCCGCTGCGATGGGGGTTCCTTCTGGTCGTGTGGGCCCTGGCCGTGGACTCCGCCCGGGCCACGACTCACTGGGTGGTCACGGAGGATGGCAAGATCCAGCAGCAGGTATGACAGCTAGCCTCAACGATAGCATTTGGCGCTACCCGATTTGTGCTGCTAACCAAAACCAGCAACCCTGTAATCACCTTTTCTGTAAATGCGGTTTTGTGGTTTAGTCTGTCAAATGTCGTGGTGGATCGTGTGAAGAAAGTGCGTGTCAGATGGCAATTAACGACGCAATCAAGCTGATCTTTTAATGTTTACTGTCTGTTAGCTATGGTGATTGAGCCTAATACAAATAATGTTATCGTGTTGTATGGGAAGGTGTTATCAGTACACATGCGGTCTGCTGCCACATTGGTAAATCTCAGATGAAATAGGTTGCGACAATGAAATGTCGTAACCGGAGCCAGTGGTATAGAATTAAGATATAAGTAGAAATGTGGCATAAAGGTAAAATAAATAAATGGGGTTTGGATTTGATGTAACAGTTACGTTTCTATAAGTACCCACATGAGCCTGGCACAAAGTACAACTTTCTCCATGTCAGCATAAATGAACTAAGGTGGATGGGAGACCTGTGGGAGTATAAGGTGCCACTGTTGGGTAACTGTCAAAAAATGTCGTTGTGTCCTTAGGCAATACACTTCACCCACATTTGCCTAGTCTGAAAGTGGTGAATGTTGTTTACATAATGTGTGTTGTGGTTGGAGGGGCCGATGCTGCAGATTGTCTCATTTCTGTCAGTCTACCCCAGGGCAGCTGTGGCTACAATAGTATCTTACCACCACCAGTATGGAATGAATGAATAATGCACAAAATTGTAAAGTGACTGAGTGTCTGGACAAGCTTGTAATGACCCTGCCACTTCCTATAGAGCATTGTTTAAAAGCTTCCTATAGAGCATTGTTAAAAAGCTTTGGTATTGTTCAGTCACACTTGCTTGATTTAATTTATCCTATGCGTCTTTTTAACAGAATTATATTGGCCATGGCCATTGAATAACTGACTATTTGCATTATTTTTTCAACAAAAAACAACAACATTGTTTGTTGGTTAAACTGACACGTCAAGTGTATTTTGCCTTGTTCTTCCAGGTGGATTCTCCTTTAAACCTAAAACATCCTCATGATGTGGTAATCTTCATGAGACAAGAGGCCCGAGTCAACTACCTCAAAAAACTAGAGGTAAGCCACGCTGAGTCTGTCAGTCTCCCCCTACCATAATGCCGTTGTACCCTTGATCAACACACTTCATATAGTTTGCATGTGTGCATGTTTTACTGTGGTTGTGGTTGGAGGGTGTAGGCGATGTGGTAACTGTGGTAACAGGAGCTGAGGAGTAAAGGCACCAAAGTGAAAAGTAACTAGTAGTAATAGGTGGTTAGAAAAGCATGTGTAGTCTAATACATTTTTAAGATATTTCTTATTTAATATTTAAATCTATTAAAGCTGCAAGACAAGAAAGCTGATAGACCTAATATAATTTGGTTAGAATATTTATTTACACTGCTGTTTTAAAAAGATGCACATTAGAAAAGTGGATTTGCTCCAGGTTTTAAGGGGCACGATGAATACACATATCATTCTGAACAGAAAAGAATTCATTGTATTTCTGATACTGCACTGCAAGAGCTACTGTAGTATCCCCACAATATATCTAAACACACCACTACCTACTTTTTTAACCCTAAACTTGCCACATGCATTTTACCCAGTGTGTCTGTGTTGCTGTGTTTCAGAAGCAGCTGGTTGCTCAGAAGATCCACATTGAGGAGAATGAGGACAGGGACACAGGGCTGGAGCAGAGACACTACAAGGAGGATGCAGACTGTGTCCTGGCCAAAGTCCCTCTGGGAGACCTGGACCTGTACGACGGGACCTACATCTCCCTAGAGAGCAAGCACATAAGGTCAGCCTCACTCTGTCTATCTGCTGCTATGGGCAAGTTGCTGTTGAAATGTCTATCTGTCATCATGGGTTCAGGCACTTTACATGATTTTTATTAGTACTATTTAATTACAAATTGTTTGCAGTAGGGTTGAAGTAGTTTTGAAAATCGGATACTAATTTATATTTAAACTAGTATCAGAATTATTTATATTATATTGTATTTATATTCTGACAACACTACTGACTAGTCATTACATAAATAAACGTTATTCTTTAATTCATACTCTTCCCCTCATCTCTGCTCCCCAGTCCTGAAGACTATGTGGACTCGCGCTCAGCTCTACCCCAGACCTGCAAACTCCAGACTGCACCCAAAGTTTTTGAGCTTCCTTACAGTATCCACGCTTTCCAGCACCTCCGGGTCAGTACACAGCAGGAAGGCACCAATTGGCCTGATAACCTTTCTGATTTCTAGATTTTCATTGCATTATTTTTGTATAGTTTATTATTAAACCTGCTGTTGGTTTTGCTCCCATTCCAGGGTGTGCAGGAGCGGGCTAACCTCACCTCGCCTCTGCTTTCTAAAGATGACCCAATTTTTCACTCTTTATCGAAAAAGTTGGGCCATAGTATAAATGAGGTGGGCCATCGCATTCATCTTGCACTGCAAAGGGTAAGTCCGGCCACCTCCGGGGAACCTTATAAAAATTTTGTCTTCTACACACTCCATTCAAATAATATCCAAAGTGTCCTGGTTCCAGTCCCGTGTCCCTTCAGCTGTTTCTCCATGTGTGAGTGAAGTGCGTGTATGTTGCAGAACTCGTCCTCGTGGGTGCTCTACAACATGGCATCATTCTTTTGGAGGATAAAGAACGAGCCTCAGAAGGCGGTTGACTGTGTGGTGCGAGCTCTGCATTTCTCTCCAAGGTAAACCCTCTCTGCAGGCTCCGTATTGGTCACTCAAAGCCTTGTATTTGCATGTACTAATATAGAACAAAAAAGAAAATGATGAATTTATCATTAAAATAGATACTAGATACAGTGGAGGTCTACACTTTAGGAATTCCTGAATCATAAAACTAAACTACAATGTAAATAAATGTAATATTCAGCTCAATTTCAGAAAGGCATGTTTAATGTGTGTGTATGATTTTATAATAGTATTCTTAAGCTACTATTCCTATACTATTTATTAGTCCTGTTTTTAAGGCAATTTAAGCCCAAACTAGGTAAATTTGTAGATTTGTGTTCAAAAACAGAGTGTGCTACCTCCAGTGCCCACTGCAAATTCAAGTACTACATGACATCACTCAAGACTCAAGACTAAGGCCAGGTCTGATTACATACACATGGCTGCAGGGACAGAATTTGAAGTGTGGATACCTGTTAGAGCAGTGTTCAGTGTTCCTCATATCTCCAGACCCAGCTCTTTCTCTCCCCTGACTCTCCACTTTAGTTCCCCAGGTCTCACCCAAGTTAACAGCTCTATTTGCAATGTGGTTGTGGGAGGAATTAAGGTATTTGGATGAAAACAGTGACCCTGTCAGCAGCTTCTGTATTCTGTATCTATATGAGAAAATGGCATGGAAATTTAATAGATTATGTTTTTTTTTTTCCTATTTAGCCGCTTTTATACAACAATGCATAATGTAAGAGCATTTATCTTGACAAGAGTAAACTAAAATCAGGTGCATGCACTTTTGTACAATTTTGAGGTTTTCGAGCAGAACCTGCTCTCAATTCCCATCCTTGTTACTTTGAATTGTCTCTTTGAAAAGTGTTCTAACCCTTTTCTGTGTTTGTCCTCAGTAATGTTTACCTGCCTCTCTGTTTGCTCTCTGCAGACAGCACAAGGATGTAGCTCTGGTGAATATGGCCAACATCCTTCATCGTGCCCACTATTCTGCGGACGCAGCCATTCTAGCACACGCTGCGCTCGACCTGACCTCTGACCTCTTCACCAGCCACTACACGCTGGGCAACATCTATGCTGTCAGTCACTCACTGTCGCACACACTGTTTAGCGCTACAACCAATACAGCAGACCAAATGATTTTGAGAAAATCATTGGAATATGACTATGATAAGATTTATATTTTTCTCTTTTAAATCATCATTCAGTTAATTCAGCAGCATGCATGAGGAAATGCTACTAAACTAATCCAAAATGTCCCTGTTTTGGATGGAGCATGCTTTTAAAGGTCTTACCTGCAGGCTCAGCAGGTTTGGTACAAGATCCCACGGAGGGGGTGTAAAAATATCCAAATCTTATGATATGATATTTTTATGATATGCATCTCATGGTATGATATTTATTGCAATATTTTGTGGAGGCAAAATTGTGAATATGCCAATTTTTCCTTTTAAAATGCCTTGACAACCCTTTGGTTCTGCCATAATGCAAAGAATTCAGAGATTTCTTACTTAATAAGTTATGTCTTCTTGTAGTCTGCACTGAAACAGCAATATTATTATTATTATTATTATTATTATTATTAGTTTAGCTATTGCTGCATAACAATGAATTTAAGCAAAGAGACTTGCAATTTGGTATATTGTGATGGCCCATGCTTTAAAGGGAGAAAATTACAATGAAGAACTTCTTATTTATTTATTTTTTTTACATCTTAGATTTTTATTTTGTATATCTACCTCTGCCCTATACCAGTGTTCTTTTAGTAATATATCAAATAAGAAATATAGTGTGAATTATAACAGTTTTTTGTTATATTGGTCCCCATTCCTCTAGTTGGGAAACACTGTTATAGATTTTCAGCAAACCACTTAGAACAACAATAAACACAATTGTAACTCTTGTTGTGTTTGATAGTGATTTCTGATTGTGTACTCTTACCCTGTCCTGTCTCAGATGCTGGGGGAGTATAACCACCACTCGGTCCTGTGCTATGAGCAGGCCCTGCAGACTCTGCCCGACTTTGAGCCTGGCATCAGGAGGAAGCATGCAGTGCTCTGTCAGCAGAAGCTAGAGCAGCGCCTAGAGGCTCAGCACCGGTACAACACTACTACTACTCCTATTTAAGAATAATGTAAAAAAAAACTCGACTTATGCAGAGACCACTTTGCAACTGGACTAGATTTCTCATTTATTTTTTTGTATTGGAGAGTGGTGCCTCGCTATATCGCTATATTGAGGTTCACCTTTCGTGGTCTCACTGTTTTGCAGATTTTATTTTTTTTTATTTTTTTTCCACTGTGTATGAATGTGCATTGTGTTCTGCGTCTTGATTGGTTAAGGGACTGTAGACCATTGTCAGTCAGTCTCCGTGCTGTGTCTCCTGTACAGTGCAGAATGCGTTCAGCCAAATTGACCAAATGTTCGAGTGCTAGCAGTGTCAGACTTCAGACTCTGAAGTGCTGTATGTTTGCAAGTTTTCTCCCCGACAAAACCTATATGTTGATTAGGGGTGTGCTAAAATATCGATACACCCATATGTATCGATATTATTGAAATCGATACGGTATTGATTCTCAGTTTTCTAGTATCGATATCGATATTCCCTCCAGATGTTACTTTTTAGGGGTGAAGAGAAGCGAGAAGCGTGCAAGAGAAGCGAAAATGTCAGAAAAAATGTTTCAACCGCCTTCCTCCCTTTCTAGTTAGAAACATGCATTAATCAAAAAGCACTTTATTGTGTTCTTTAATCTTCAATAAATGGAAGATAAATGCACCATTATTTTTTTTTTTTTTGTGGAAATTGGGTTGACCATTTAAGTAAGGTTGAAGGCCTTTAGTTTTTTTCTGAATCGTATCGTATCGATTTGAAATATATTGTATCGAATTGTATCGTATCGAAATGGCACTGTATCGAGATACGTATCGTATCGTGGACTGTGTATCGAGGTACGTATCGTATCGGCAACTTCTTGGTGATACCCAGCCCTAATGTCGATGAAACATTCTGCATCGACAAATTTCAGAAACGCTTCGTACTTAAGTGTTTCTCTGCACAGAGAGGCTGCCTCCGCGGATACCGCTGGAGCAGAGGCACGTGAACAACACATTTAAATCGATCCTCGAGGAAGGGAGATATAGTATATGAAGGTTTGAACTTTGAGAGTGTTTAAACAACCGAGAGATGTGAGAAAATTTTAATGCCTGTCTGAGAAAAGTGTATAAAGTGTGTGGTGAGGGGTTTTACGGCCTTGAAACATATATAATAATTGTAAAAAATAAAGCTGACTAATTTGGGGAATTATTACATGTTTTTGTTAATAGATCTCTACAACGAACACTAAATGAGTTGAAAGAATACCAGAAGCAACATGACCATTACCTTCGCCAGCAAGAGGCGCTAGACAAACACAAGCTCCTGCAGGAGGAACAGATCCTGAGAAATATTATCCATGAGACTCAGATGGCAAAGGAAGCCCAACTTGGTAAGAGGACACTCACATAGTTTAACCTGAAGTCTGAAGGTCCAAAAAATATTAATTATACAGGTTTTTTAAACTGCCACATGGACACTTAACTTGAAATGAATAGTGTATTTAATACACTGTGTATGTCTAGGAAACCATCAGATGTGTCGACTGGGGCAGCAGCAGCGCAGCCTGCACTGTCCATTTGACCTGCCTGTGCGCTACCACAGAGGAGACTTATTTGAACACGTGCACTATGTACAAGTGAGTCTTTTACAAACAGCACTGTCATCACAGGGGGTGGATATATACTATACTCCAGTAGAAGTGAAAAGTCATTTGTGTGATTTACCGTATTTTCCGGACTGTAAGTCGCACTTTTTTCATAGTTTGGCCAGGGGTGTGACTTATACTCAGATGCGACTTTTATGTGAAATTATTAATATGTATAATTTCACATCTACGTTATTGTCATTCTGACAACTGCGCAAAGGCACTTTAGGCTTGAGCATCAGTATTTTCCTATTCTTGTACCATTGAAAATGTAAAATTTCAACATTACAGTAATTTAAAAGACATTTGAGAAAGACTGAACAAAAATGCTCCCTAAAAGAAAATTGTATTCTGCTGAGTCTGATGACGGGTGCTTCATCGACCTCCGGAGCAGGCGGAGTTGTTCAGAAGTGACAATGGATGGATTCAGTGATTTGGCGTGAGATTGAGAGTAAAATTGTGTGAACTTGTTTTGTATGCTGTAGTTATCTGATTAACTGTTAATATCATACGTTAACATACCAGACACGTATTCAGTCGCTGTCTATGCTTCCTGTAGCTGAATAAATATAAATGTGTATCGTTAACATGCTATACTGCTATTCAGCCTGTTGTTCTCTATTTTAATTATTATAACTTGCCTTTAAAGATAAAATGTCTGTTCATGGTCTCAGATTTTGTAAAATAAATTTTCCAAAAAAATGGGACTTATAGTCTGGAAAATATGGTAGTCTCTATTTGAAGGGACAATGCACAGAGACATTGAGTTCATAAAAAGAGATATTCCTTACCAGATTATAGCTAAACGGCTTGTTCTGCCTTATAACATCAACTCTAGTTAAATGTATATAGTCCTGCAGGACTGTAACAAAGCCCCTTGCATATTTTGGTATTTGTAAGTAGACCTTGCACCCATAGTGGGAAATCAAGCCCACTATTTCACTCTAAGACTTATTTTAATTAGTCAAATATTGTTTTGTTCTGGCGCTTTTGTTGGAGTGTGCTTCATAAATTTTGCAACATATTTAGTGCAGACCTGGGTTTGCCTTGTTGTATTTTTCAGTTTGGGGAGGAAGTGTCTGTGGCCTCCAGTGTGGCCCTAGTGTCTGACCACACCTCAAACCAGAGCTCTCCGTCTCCCTGGTTACACCGCTCTGTCACCAAAGAACAGGACCCAGCAGCCGCACTATGGGGCAGCCATCCTGATGCACAGGTACATTGGACAGTCCCATTAGAATGCATATTTTTTATTTGAGTTTTATATTTTATATTTGTCTGAGTGAAATTGGCAAAGAAAATGCCAAACCCTAATATTTATAATTTTTTTATATTTTTTTTGTTTGTTTTCAAGCAGGACAGTCAAAAAACGCTGTGGCCACAGAGATCAGACTGTGCCTCTAAATATCCCACTGTGCCACCTGCTGGAGAACTGCCCACATTTTACATTCCTCCTGAAACATATGGCCTCAGGTACCACCCCTACATCCGTACCACATCATAGACTCCTTCATTGAAACTAACTGTATCTGTGGTGCTTCCCATAGCCCTGTGGCGAGTGTGCTGTATGAAGGCAGCCCCCCTCAGAGCTCTGCTGCCCCAGACTGTGGCCCTGTGTTCCAGCCGTACCCCACTGCCCTCCCTGCCTCTTTGGACTGGCCCCTGGACGGGAACCAGCAGCCAGATCCTTACGCTTCACAGGTAACATGCTGGCTAGATTCACACAATAGGGTCGTCACAATAGTTTATATTTTACAGTGCTGTGAAAAAGTATTTGTCCCCTTCCTGTCCCTGTCCCCCTTTGCATGTCTGTCACACTGACAGAAATGCAGACATTTGTTTGATGATCTGTTTCAGATCATCAAACAAATTTAAATATGGAAGAAAGATGACCCAAGTAAAGATAAAATGCAGTTTTTCTGTGATGATTTTATTTGTTAAGAGAAAAATAGTATCCAAACCTACATGATCCTGTGTGATAAAATAATTGTTTCCCTCGTTAAATGATGAGGTAACTGTGATTAATCATATTACTGTGGAAAGCAGAGTTCAGTTTCATGCCCACACCCAGGCCAGAGTGTTGCCAGACCTTTCAAATCAAGAGATCACATAAATGAAACCTGTCTGGCAAGGTGAAGTAGGCCATATTGAACCCCAGACATCGTACCGCCATGCAGAGAAATTCAGGAGCAAATAAGAAAAGTAATTGACATGTTTCAGTCCTGAAAAGGTTACAAAGCCATTTCTAAATCTTTGGGACCCCAGTGAGCCATGATGAGAGCTTTTTTTCCACAAATGAAGAAAGTATGGTACAGTGGTGAACCTTCCCAGAAGTGGCCTGCCTACAAAAATTACCCCAACAGCACAGTGACGACTGATCAAAGAGATCACAAAGGAACCAAGAACAACATGTACACAACTGGAGGCCTCACTTGCCTCAGTAAAGGTCAGTGTTCATGACTCAACCATAAGAAAGAGACTAGGAAAAATGGCATGCACGGCAGAGTTCCAAGGCGACAGCCACTGCTGACAACAAAGAACATAAACACAACATATTTTGTGGACCGATGAAACAAAAGCTGAACTTTTTGGAAGGAGTGCATCCCGTTACATCTAGCATAAAATGAACAGACCATTTGATAAAAAGAACATCATGCCAGCAATGAAACATGGTGGTGGTAGTGTCAAGATCTGGGGCTGATTTGTTGTTTTAGGACCTGGATGACTTGCTGTGATTGAACTCTGCTCTCTAACAACAAATCCTGAAGGAGAATGTCCGGCCATTAGTTTGTGAGCTCAATAGAGATGCTGTGACATGACCTTAAAAAGGTGGATCATGATCAGAAACCCTTCAATGTGGCTAATTTAAAACAATTCTGCAAAGAAGTTTGGTCCAAAATTCCTCCACAGAGATGGAGGGTCATTGCCAGTTATCACGAATGCTTGACTGCAGTTGTTGCTGCTAAGGGTGGTTCAACCAGTTACTAAGTTTAGGAAGCAATTACTTTTTCACATGGGCCATGTAGGTTCAGATGGCTTTTTTTCCCTTAATAAATAAAATCGGCTCTTAAAACTGCATTATGTGTTTACTTGTGAGTTATCTTTGTCTAATATTTAGGTTTGCTTGATCTGAAATGGCTAAGAGTGACAAAGGTGCAGAAAAAGTACGAAATTGGTAAGAGGGCAAAATACTTTTTCACAACACTGTAATTTTTAGTAAATCTGTGATGTTTCACAATAATCCCTACTATTCACGATTAGTATCTCCATGACCAAACTGCAGTGGCATCTTTCATTCAAATCTATTACATTGCTATGTTTTTAGTTTGAACTAACATATATATAATATATAATATATATATAACGTTATATTTGTGTGTGTGTGTCTATATATATATGTATGTATATATATATATATATATATATATATATATATATATATATATATGTATATGTATATGTATATATATATATATATACATGTATATATATATATATATATATATATATATATATATATATATATATGTATATATATATATATATGTATATATATATATATATATATATATATATATGTATATATATATATATATATATATATATACGTATATATATATATATATATGTATATATATATATATATATATATATATGTATGTATATATATATATATATATATATATATATATATATATGTATATATATATGTGTATGTATATATATATATGTATATATATATATGTATAGCTCGGAGACTGACTGGTTAGCTCAACTGGTAAGTCTTATGACTTTCACATGGGGGACCCGGGTTCGAATCCCCCCCCAAGGGGCGCAATGAGCAATTACCAACAACCAGTGTGGGTCCTTGGGCAAGACCCTTCAAGCTACCGCCTACCTCATACAATGATGAGTGCGAATGAAACTTACGAGATGCCGGCTCAGACGTCGCCCGGGCCAAACAAAGGTCTGCGTCAGATGTTGGGGAACCAGAGCATCTTGACGATAAGTGGGCTACTGGAACAAGGCGGAGATGGGCGAGATGCGATAACAAGGCCCTGTTGGAATGCTACTACTCCAGTGACCCTAGTCAGAGGGGTTACATGAACAGGATGTGGGAAAAATGGATACTTCGAAACCCGCAGTCCAAGCTTACGGCTAAGCAACTAGTAGCTCAGTGTTCCAACATCCGCAAACGGCAACTGCTATTACAACTTGAGATTGACGAGGTACAACACAAAATATGCACGGCAAGGGGGAGCCAGGACGCCAGGTCAGAGGGGAGTTAACATCAACTCCCCATCCGGAGATTGGGTACGAAGCCCCAATAAGTATTACGCTGAGTGAGGCAGCGACTGACCTGAAAGATAAGATCATGGCCCGAATGAACACAAGGCAACCCCGACACCGCCTGCAGAGACTAAGTGAAGTACCATCTGAAAGTCTCCTAGAAGATGTGAATGCAGCATTGAGAGCGATCCCTACCTCAACCATCACAGAAACCAATGAGCTGATATACACTTGGATATAAGAGCAACCATGGGAGCCATGAGAAACAATACCCACCATGGAAACGACGGTTAGAGGCTAAAATCAAGTGCGGAGAGAAGTGAGCCAACTGTCAGAGGCCCAGAGAGGTGCAATGAAAAAACAAGTACCCAGGAGGTACAGCCAGATGCCCATACCTGAAGCACTGGAAACTGCCAAACAAAGGCTCCAAGCCTTGGCCAGCCGCCTAAAGAGGTACAGACGAATAAACCGTCTGTTCGCAACACAACCGGCGAAAGTGTACGCTCAGTGGCAGGGTAATAACACCAGAGCAGACCCACCAAGGCTGGAAACCGAACAGTACTGGAAAGGTATATGGGAACTGGACCGCACCAGGCCCTGACATGATCCACGCTTACTGGCTGAAGAAGCTCACTGCTCTCCATGAGCGCCTGGCAGCACAAATGAACCAGCTGCTAATGGATGGGACTCACCCTGAATGGCTGACCGAGGGGCGCACGATCCTGATCCAGAAGGATCCCTCAAAGGGTACAGTCCCATCCAACTATCGCCCAATAACCTGTCTCTCCACAACATGGAAGCTCATGTCAGGCATCATCGCGGCTAAGATAAGTGGGCACATGGACCAATACATGAGCACAGCACAGAAGGGCATCGGCAAAGACACCAGGGGAGCCAAACACCAGCTCCTGGTAGACCGAACAGTCTCCCGAGACTGCAGAACCCGTAAGACCAACCTGTGCACTGCCTGGATTGATTACAAGAAAGCCTACGACTCTATGCCACACACATGGATCACTGAATGCCTGGAGCTGTACAACATCAACAGGACTCTAAGAGCCTTCATTGCAAACTCGATGAGGTTGTGGAAAACCACCCTTGAGGCCAATGGCAAGCCACTTGCACAAGTGACCATCAAATGTGGCATATACCAAGGAGATGCACTGTCCCCACTACTGTTCTGCATAGGTCTGAACCCCCTCAGCCAAATCATCAGCAACACTGGCTATGGATACCGACTCAGGAATGGGGCCACCGTCAGTCACCTCCTGTACATGGATGACATCAAGCTGTATGCTAAGAATGAGCGAGACATCGACTCACTGATCCACACCACTAGGATCTACAGCACAGACATTGGAATGTCATTCGGGCTAGAGAAGTGTAGCCGGATGGTGACAAAGAGAGGGAAGGTAGTCCACACAGAAGGG
Source organism: Periophthalmus modestus (assembly GCA_019594935.1). Taxonomy (NCBI): domain Eukaryota; kingdom Metazoa; phylum Chordata; class Actinopteri; order Gobiiformes; family Gobiidae; genus Periophthalmus; species Periophthalmus modestus. The sequence goes on along the minus strand of JAIEZT010000529.1, from coordinate 899 downwards.
GTCTCACTCCCAGAAGGGACAATAGCAGACATTGAGGACAGTTACAAGTACCTTGGTATCCCACAAGCAAATGGCAACCTTGAAGAGGAAACAAGGAAAGCAGCCACGGCCAAATACCTCAGACGAGTAAGGCAAGTCCTAAGGAGTCAGCTCAATGGCAAGAATAAGACCCAGGCAATAAACAGCTACGCCCTGCCAGTAATCAGATACCCAGCAGGAATCATAAGCTGGCCAAAAGAGGAGATACAGACCACAGATGTTAAGACACGAAAGCTCCTGACCATGCATGGCGGGTTCCACCCCAAATCCAGCACCCTGAGATTGTACGCGAGCCGTAAGGAAGGAGGCCGAGGACTAGTGAGTGTGAGAGCCACAGTCCAGGATGAAACATCCAAGATCCACAAGTACATCCAGGACAAGGCCCCAACAGATGACGTGCTCAGCGAATGTCTCAGACAGTGGAGTGCAGAGGAAGAGGAGCTGGAGGAACCATCATGGAAGGACAAGCCCCTGCATGGGATGTACCACCGGAACATAACTGAAGTGGCTGATATCAAGAATCCTACCAATGGCTTGAGAAAGCTGGACTGAAGGACAGCACAGAGGCACTCATCCTGGCTGCACAGGAGCAGGCCTTGAGCACAAGAGCAATAGAGGCCCAGATCTACCACACCAGACAAGACCCACGGTGTAGGCTGTGCAAAGAGGCCCCTGAGACAATCCAGCACATAACTGCAGGGTGTAAGATGCTGGCAGGGAAAGCATACATGGAGCGGCATAACCAAGTGGCGGGCATAGTGTACAGAAACATCTGTGCAGAGTACGGACTGGAAACCCCAAGGTCAAGGTGGGAAATACCTCCAAAAAGGTAGTGGAGAATGATCGAGCCAAGATCCTGT
>JAIEZT010000528.1:2500-44212 GCA_019594935.1 Periophthalmus modestus | reverse complement strand
ATTCAACATGGCTTTATTTTTGATCTTGGCTGTTTGTGCATGTCACCTTGGCACTCTTTGGACTGTGGTTTTTTGTTTTGGTGATGAAAGTGCGGTAGAGATACAGGACGTGGAATTGAAACGGCCCCCCCCCAAACTGTATTTCTCTTGCATGTGTTAGAATGACGTTGAGAATGTTGCTGCGCGGCGGTAACAGTTTACAGCTAATTGCTGATCTTTGTGGGTATTCACATGTTGTACTTGTCGGAGGAATTGCACCACTTTCATCAGTGTTTCTTCCAATTTCAGGAGCATATACAATCCAAAATAAAGCGTGTACAGGGAGGATCCCCGTGTTTGAAATTCTACACGATAAAAGTATCTTTAATCTTTCCAATTGGATTCAATGGAGACAGTAACACGTAAGTCAAGAAGAGGGGGCCACCTTGTAGTGCAAACATGCGTGCTGCAGTGACAGGATGAATTCCAACACAGTTCACCACCTGTTCGCATGACTCCAAACTCGCAGCAGTGTATGTCTCCCCTCGTGCGTCAAATGGGTTGTTACAAGGGCGCTCCAGCCAGGTCGGCAGAGGAAAAAATGCCAAAAAGGGTGGGTGTCACCAGATGCCGGCACCATGGCGAGGAAATCTTTTGGTTGCACCTTGCCAGGAACGCTGGGAAGACCTCTAGTGGCCGTACGAAAACGAGATCCTTCATCAGTCGTAATGAGTGTCCTGCAAAGACTCAATGTGTTGTGGAGCAGTTTCTGGTTGGCCTGCTGGGCTTTGGGTCCTGTGCGGGATGCTATTGAGACTTGTTGAAGAATTGCGACGCGGGGAAAATGTATTGGGCAAAAAAAAATGTATTCAACGCATTGCAAACGCGTCCATCACGGAACAAGATTCTGTTAGTAAAATATTCGTGACGAATGTCAAGTAGTGCGGAGCTGGGCGTATGATAAGTAGTTGTTCCGCTGTGGAAAGAAACGGAGGTGGAAAAAGATACGGAAAAGGGGAAGATTTTCTTCATTATCTTTATCTGAGAGGAAAATACGCACAGGATGTTTCATTCAGGCAGGTGGCCAGAAAAGAATGATATCTTAGCAAAACCCTGATCAGGAGTTCTTTGACCAACATCAACTGGCATGGAACAAGAATCTTGATAAATACAGTGGTTCTGCCGGTCATGGGAGTTTCATCTTCTTCATCAGGAGACTCAGTTTTTTTGTGATTTATTGTCCGAGACTTGTCTGTAGTTTTTTTCTTCATGTTGAGTTTTGTCTTGTGCATCCTCAGGAGAGTTGTTCTGTTGTGCATTAAACTTAGGAGTCGTCTGGTGCTTGTTTTTTGTGTGCTTCTCCTTCCGTAGCAAACTCATTCACCCATTCTTCATTTATTTCTATGTCTTGATAATATTTATTGTTTTCCTTTAAATATTTAAGTGCTTCTTTCAGGTGATTGTGTCCACAAAGTGATATTCATAATGTCCCTTTGTAAGACAGCTTGCGCTTTAATTTAACACGTAACAGACAACCTTCCAGATTTGAACGAGGCAAAGCAGAACAAGTGTGATTTGACTGAAGAAGGGATGCAAAAAAATCGGTCCGTGGCATCCATTTTGACCACCCTTTGGTAAAGCTAAACATTTCATAAATGGAATGTTAAAGAAATCAAATGTTTTTCCAGATGATTCAAACAAGATAGCTCGAGAGGAACTGAATCCAGTTGCAAGTTGTTTCCCCACCATTCTGCTGGGGTTACACCTCTTCGTGATCTTTGAATGACAAACTTGCACATCCAAAGCTCACCTCTTGATTCTTGTAATGGACATGGTGTATTGCACTCAGAAGAACATTCATGCAAATAGTTCTCTGAGACACATCTTTATCCGCGTTAATTGAGCAGCTTTTGTTTTTGTAGTTCTTTTGTTTGTACGGAACTACAGCTGCTTTAAACATGGATCGAAAACATACACAGCAAACAAATTCAGGTCCATCATTTGCTTTCTTTAAAAACTCGTTCATTACTCAAGTAATCTGATCAGTTAGCGCTTTATCTTGATTTCTCTTGAATTGTTTTTTAGCCAGGACTTTATGTCTAAAAAAGCACTGTCTTTGTGGTATTTGGCTTTATTAATTGTTTTTAATTTTTGCCGAAGATCAGGATTCGCGTTTATAATTTTTGACACTTTCAGATTTGACTTTATTTTGGTGGATCAAATCTTTTCTGTACTTCTCACAACTGTATGCTTTCACTTTCTCGCTTGATGTTCCACGTCAGTTGTGTATTTCTCCTTGCTGTTTCACTTTGATGTTCCTCTTGAATGTTTCCAGGCTGTATGCTGTGTATTTGTCCAGGGTCAGGATGCTTTCACTGCCTTCTTTTTCTGTTGATGTTCCAGGTCAGTTGTCTATTTGTCCTTGGTTGCTTTCGAACTGTCTTGAGCTGTTCCAGGTCGCTGTGGTAGGTTGTCTGACTGGCATGCTTTCATTCCAGATGTTTCAGTTGTGTATTTGTCCACACGCACTTTCAATTTCTCTTTCCAATCGATAGTCCACTTCTTTGTTTCAATCTAGAGTACTTTTGACCTATTTATATTCTCTGGTCTTCTGTGCCTTCTTTTTCCTTAAATACTTTGACAAAATAGTGTTTGTATTATACATGTGAGGTGTGCCAATCGTATCAGGAATTGAACTGAAGGACACCTTCGTTTGCATGTCTTGATCTGGTGATATGTCCCTGGGGCTCACAAATGTACACAATTTATAACAATCATTTTGTTGGCCTTGTTTAACACAAACGACATGTTCATAATGAGCTCCATGATTCTGTAGGTAGATGCCTTCAGCAGAAGAAAGTTGTTTTTCAGTGTTGAATCTTAACCATTTGCCTTGGTTATAAGAAGGTATAAATATCAACTCCAATGCAATCAGCTGTAGCTTGAATTTCAGCTTGCGTTGCCCAGGTGTTGACATAAGACATCTTTTGCTGTTTGATGATGTACTCTTCCACAGACAAATGCTGATGTTTCTTGATTCAAAAGGCAGCGATATTTTTTAGGATTATTTTTTAAGTGCTTCACTGCATTTAGTCTGATTCTTCTATGATGTTTCTGTGTCCCACTTATGGCTTGAGAAACGGCACGGAAGAAGGAAGAAACAGTTACCATCGGCAACAATGCTTTCATTATGACATGGCAGTCCAGCATCACCCAAAGCATAAAGAACTCTTTAATGTTGCAATTTTCAAATTCAACCACTGTGAAACTTGCAAATGCCCTTGCACAACATTTTCTGAAAGAGGATTAAACTGCAGAGTACTTTCCTCACTATCAACAATTGTAATGTCATTTGACATTATACACTTTGGCTTTCTTCACAATAGGGTTCCCTTGAACAATAGGAGAGCCACTTTTTTAACTCAACCCTGGTTTGCTTTCTGTCTACAACACCACATTCACTCACAGAAGAACACACAACAGCAGGAGGCTCACCATCACACCATCACAGTCACTCACAGAAGAACACACCAGCAGCAGCAGGCTCAACACTCACACCATCACAGTCACTCTCAGAGAAACACACAGACAACAGCAGCAGGACTCAACACTCAACACCATCACAGTCACTCACAGAAGAACACACAACAGCAGCAGGCTCACCACTCAACACACCATCACAGTCACTCACAGCAGACACACAACAGCAACAGGCTCACCCACTCACACCATCACAGTCACTCACAGAAGAAAACACACAGCAGCAGCAGGCTCACCACTCACACCATCACATCACTCACAGAAGAACACACACAACAGCAGCAGGCTCACCACTCACACCATCACAGTCACTCACAGAAGAACACACAACAGCAGCAGGCTCAACACTCACACCATCACAGTCACTCACAGAAGAACACACAACAGCAGCAGGCTCAACACTCACACCATCACAGTCACTCACAGAAGAACACACAACAGCAGCAGACTCAACACTCACACCATCACAGTCACTCACAGAAGAACACACAACAGCAGCAGGCTCAACACTCACACCATCACAGTCACTCACAGAAGAACACACAACAGCAGCAGGCTCACCACTCACACCATCACAGTCACTCACAGAAAGAACACACAACAGCAGCAGGCTCAACACTCACACCATCACATTCACTCTCAGAAGAACCACACAACAGCAGCAGGCTTAGCAGAAACATCACATTTCACTCTCAGAAGAACAGACAACAGCAGCAGGGCTCTAGCAGAAACATCACAGTCACTCTCAGAAGAACAGACAACAGCAGCAGGCTTAGCAGAAACATCACATTCACTCTCAGAAGAACAGACAACAGCCACAGGCTCAGCACACACACCACATTCACTCTCACCTTTGAAACTCACTGTCACCTTATTAAGCTCAAACTGAACATTTGGCACACCAAACCCTGCTGCAAGTTGGATTATGTGATTGTAGACTTCACTGATGCTCTTCAAAAACAAACAAACACTTGAACCATTACCATCTACCATCCCAGATTTACTGCGTGCGTGGGAATCGACAATAGCATACATGCCATTTTTAGCGATAATAGCCAATGTAGTGCCTGACATGGTGAAGAGACAAGCGTTATCAGTAGCGAGATGTTCTTCCAGAGCAGTCTTCAAAGTAACTAAACATGCTTTTTCAAAAGGGATGGTGATGGAAAGCAGACGTCCCATAACACTCTCAATGTGCAAACAAAACTTCTTGCCAAACAACTCTCCTCTTCTTTAAAATCAAAAGATCCCAAATAAGAGGGACCCTCAGCAATAGCAAGCTGCTTCATTCTGTACAGATGATCACCTTCCAATAAAGTCATATTTAGATCTGCCTGACACCATTTATGCACCTCCCGCAGGTGTGTGTGTCTAACAATTGCAGCCAAAGCAATAGCCATGCACTGCCTTCCTCTACTTTCTGTATCAAATATTGTGTGACCTTGATGAAATGACCCAACAATATTATGAAAGTGAGGAGACTTAGCTTTGCTGTCTTCATGCTGCAGAGGCTGCTGTTGGACAGATGCTTGTTTTTCATCGCAGGAATCCTTGGCCACCTTTGCTTTGCACTCTTCCACTGACAGCCGCTGCAGTCTGACGACAGGGACTTGCTTTCCACGGCAGACCTTCTTCATTGGTACCTAAAAATACAACAATGTTATTACCATTTAATTGCAAAAACAGTTTCTATTACAAAAGACACTCATACACACTGAGGGTGTATGCACACATGTAGCATTCAGACTCTGACACACAGCTACATACACATACAGACATTATTAAACAATAATGTTTAATCACTATTATATTGCATGCCATTTTGTTGTATTAGCACTTTCTTTACACACCTGCACATCTGCTTCTCTGTGAACAGGACTGGAGGTGTTCCTGGGTCGCTTCACATCAGCCTGTACCTGCACACACAATAGATAGTGTTATGAACATGACCTGATCACATAATGCTTGCTTTATTATGTATTTTCTATCGAAATATTAAGTACATATTTTTTCTCAAACCTTTTTCAGCACAACTCGAGGTTGACAGCCTGATCTTGAGCTGCAGTCACCCCAACTCTAGCTGCATCCTTCACCTAAAAAAACATACATATAGTTATAGTTATTTATTCTCCAACACTTTTTCAGTTCATTTTCAAATAGTCTATCATCCAGCAGCACACATGTAGCATTCACTCTCAGAAGCACATCAGTGTATACAGATTACATAACATAATGTTTAATCACTATTATATTGCATGTCCTTTTCTTTAATAGGCACTGTATTAACACACCTGCACATGTTCTTCTCTGTGAACTGGACTGGAGGTCCTCCGGGCTCTTTCACATCAGGCTCCACCTGCAGACACAATAGATATTGTTATGAAATAACCCAATCACATAATACTTGCTTTGACATAAAACATTCTGCCTGAACATACCACTTCCACGACCACTTCAGGCTCTGTGCTGGTGGATGGAGGTGGTGACACAGACACAGCATCAGTCTGCACCTACAAACAGAAGATGTCACATTTACATATATCCACACACCCACCCACTGACATGTTTGGAAATTAATAACTACCTGCTGATCTTCTCTTGGTGCTCTGTTGATAGCAGTTGTCTTCAGCTAAAAAAAAACAAATACAGAGTTACACAAATCACATCTTGTATTCTGTATTTATATCCAAATATGAAGTCAATATTTATATCTAACCTTCTCTCAGCACCACTCGAGGTTGCCAGCTTGATGTTGAGCTCACTTCCTCAACTGTGACTGCATCCTTCACCTAAAAACATAGATATTGGTAGTTATTATCAAACACTTTTCGATTTCATTTTCAAAAGCACATATAAAAATGTTTCTTCTGACATACCTCTCTCTTTGGCTGACTTCTACTTGCCACGGCAGTCCTTGCTTGACTCACCTATATTGAAATAACACATTGATGTTTTAGATTCACAAACAAAAACTATATTTAAACAACACATTTATGTTTTACATTCACAAATGTAAACAATAAGTACATTTGATTGTTTTACCTTCTTTGTTGCCAGGGTAGTTGGGTTCTTGGGGGCGGCAGGAGTCTTCTGTGGTGCAGACAATACAGCAAAGCGGCCAGCCGACACGGGAATAGCAGCACAGACCGGTGACCTGGAAAAATATGGTTTTTTAGTGAGGATTTTGAAATCTATTATTAATGATTTAATTGATAAATGATGTTAACATTTTTCTAACCTGTTGCTGGGGAACATTTCTTGTGCTGGTGGCAGTGGACTGTTGACCCTTCTGAAAATATAAAGTCAATTAGCACCTTAACATAAGGAATTGGCCACAACATATATAACACAGCATATATTTTATATTTTACTTTTTTTTTACCTTTCTAACTCCTTCCCAGCCCTCGGAGTCCGTCTCTGGAGTAGTAGATGGGACATGGACTGCTCTGGATGTGGGACAGCTCACAACCACATCTGGGGTCTTCGGCAGGGGCTTCACACACGGGGCGGCAGGTGTCTTGGGGGGGGGGTGGGCTTGGGTGGGCAGAATCCACGGTGCTCTCAGACAGATCCCTGATGGCCTTAGAGATCAAGCCAGACAAGATCTCCATTCCTTCTGGTACACTCAGGTGAATCTGCATAGACAAAATAACTTGAATTATTACACTGCTCTGTCACACATATACATTATGTCAACACACCAAAAGTATTTGTATTACTTACACCATCCTTAGCCCACAAACGGAGGTTCTTCATAGGAAGTGCTCCACACAGGAGACATACTGCAGCCCTACAAAAATACATAAATACACTTTATAATATACTCTTCCATATTTGACTTTCACTCAAGCACATGTACTGTGTCTTACCTTCTGCCTCTGCTGCCGCCTTGTATGCTTCACGAAAGCGGTTCTGCCAGGTCTCACTGACCACGTGACGAGCAGGGAAGTCCACCACACATGTCTACAAAAATACAAAACTTTAGTTCACAAACTATTTGAGGTGACAGTGCGTTTTGGTGATAACAAATATGACTGGAGTGCATACCTTTGGACAAAGACGTTTCACACTTGACAGAAGATTCTGGAAGTTCTTCTGTGCCCGCTCCACTGTCTGGCCCCTGGTTGAAGAGTCGTTGCCCGTAGCCAGCACCACGCATTTTGACACGCGTTGGTCGACAGTGGAATTCTGGACGTCCCAGTGGATGGATTCCGCGGTGCCTCCAGGACTGCAGATGAAGGCAAAGCTGACGGAACCATCTCCTCGGATGCACACATCTCTCTCCACGAAGGATCTGAGATGGGAATCCCCGATCACCAGGACCAACTGCAAAAGAAAAACAGCATTTATTAAACACTGAACTGTGTAATATTAAGACTTTTTTCCATTTTACTTAACAATTTACTAATAATCTATTGATATTTTGTTTTATAACAATTAATGTACAATGTATTTGCATCATTGCTGATAAAATGTGAAACAAACCTATGCTTTCTTTCTAAACAACTTCCAAAACAACATTATCCTGCTCTGCTCATGCCAGTTCATATGCAAATGGAGATGACGATGCTGGCTGAGGCCTGGTTAATGGGCACATTTAATATGAATAGGCTGCCTGCACTACATTTACACACCTGCCTGACAGACTAAAATAACCTTAAAACTGTTACTATCACATCGCTGTGTCTACGCACTATAAACTTTAAAAAGTAAATTGGACATACCTCCTTGTTGGGGGATTCTGGTGGAAAGCAGGCTCTCAGCTGTTTGCCGGTGAAAGGAGACCGTGGCCAGCGTCGTGCAGCAGGACGCCAGCCTGTCCCAATCGCCACTGTAAAGATTCAAAAACAATGTATTCTTAATTTCATCTCTACAACTTGTAATTAAACAGCTCACATAAACAACACAACCAATAATAATTTAATACAAAATAAAGCCATACCAAACATAGGAGCCATCACCAAACTCTGTGCTTCGAACAGAAAACCTCAGGAGCCCCTGTTCAAACACACTGAAACAAAAAAACAAACATAAATCTTTGTAAATGCTTGAAAATACATAATTAGTACATGATCAACATTATAATGTCAAAAACAAACTCTAAACACCTAGGAGGTTAGGTGTTGTTTGTTTTGCTCGGATCAAATCACATGCACTTGCCCAAAAACATAATTATGGTTCAAGTATTACAGTTGACTGACAGTTATAATAGTACACCATTACAAACATACCACAGTTTACACATACTAAAGACATTGTAACTCTATATAATTCAAAAAATACTTCACATACCTTGATGCACTCAAAAGAAGCTGTGACTTGATAGTCGTCGCAAAAAAAAAAAACAAACACAAAAAAAAAAAAAAAATCTAAGTAGTCCAAACTAAGAGAAAGTAATCCTCCTCGTAGAGTGGGAAAGTAAAAAGTCCAAGTGAAGTAACCAAACTTAGAGAAAGTAATCTTCCTCGCAGATTGGGGAGTCTTGTGTCTGGAGACCAAACAAAGACTACAAAATCTCGGTTTGACCTGTCTTTTAACCTCTCCTTCCCAGGTACCTACCCCCCTGGAACATACCCCAGCCCCCTTCTCCTCATGCATAACCCAGCCCCATTTTTGAGGGTGTGCCTTCACATTTTACCTGCTAGTTCCACCTTTGCCTTATTATTATTTTTTCCTTTTCATCTGACAAACTACAACTACTTTATAGCCAAATGTATTATACATGTTGACAGTTCTGTTTTACTAATTGAACTGAACCTTTTATAACATGCCTACATTCATAATATGGCCCTTAAAAACATTTGTGTCATTAATATTATCTTTTACAACTGCCCTTTTTAAAAACAAATGTTTGCATCATGAGCTTACATAACAACACAAATAAAAACTTATAATGACTAATATTAAGATAAACACCATGAACACCTACATACTTCATAAACACACACGACTTTGTCCTTCGTTTCTGAACTTCTCCTGCTACAAACACACTTTATCTCCGTTCAAACACTACTGCTCTCACCGTTTTCATGTTCACAAAGAACCTTTATATAAAAATGGACATACCTTAGGATAAGCATAAAATGGACTTGGGTTAGGATAAACATGAAATAATGTACACAGATTTACATCGACATCACTGTAATTAAAATGATCACATTAATTAAATACTATGTCATCTTACCTTTAATAAACTGCTTACATTAAAGACTAAACACAAACTTACAGTACATTACAAACCTGTAATTTATAATATAATATAACTACTCAAATCCAGTCTCAGCCTCTTTGGAGATGAGCTTGTTAGATACTTCTTGACCTGCTTTCACATGGAAACAAGGCTGATGTGTTATTGTGTTCTCTGCTGATGGCTGTGGGGCCAAACTCTCGGCTGTAATGACTCTGATTATACATATGAATGGTACAAGTCAAACAGCCCCGTCACTACTCGAACCCCCAACCCCAAGTCATTCTCACTGACCATTTTAATGTCAGCACTTTTGTTTTGCACTGTACAGACATCATCATAAATGTATCAAATGCAACTATAACAAAAACAACAAAAAACAAAACTGACATAGAAGAAAATACATATCAGAACAAAGTCACTTGTTCTTATGACAAATTTTATACTTATACTAAATATCTTCTCATTATAATATCTGACTCCTTTGTGTCAAATTTAATTCCTCTGACAAATGTACTTTTCTTTAATTCCCTAGTACATCACTTTTCAGCCATAAAATACAATTCAATACATGCACATTTTCATTTGGGTGAGTTTATAGCACAGATGATTTCACACTTGCTCCCTCTGCTTTCATACAAATGTTTTTTTCCTTCGCTTCTAATCTTCCACATTACATTATATAAATTTGTATGGATAAAATATGGTTTTAATTCCCATAGAATTATGCAGCTTACAGACTATGCCATTTCCAAACTGATAAATGAACACTCCTTAGAAATATCTGCCAATCACAGAAGAGAAACCACAACACTCTTCACTGAAAATGTACAAACTGTAGAATATTTAACATTTGAAATGATTAGAGGTAAGTCACAATGATGGAAAGGTACTGCAGAATTGTACTCCAGAAAAAATGTCATGGCTAAAACGTACTGAAGTACAAGTACTACTGCCAAATATGTATGAAACATTCGCTTATTACCGTTTTACATAGACCTTTTGTACAATACTTCATTTATTAAACCTGTATTCAGATGTTCACATATATATGTACATATTCTCAAAGCTCTGACCAATGCAGCAGTGCAGTTGTGTTTCACACAGACAGAGGTGAGACACACATGGACTGAGACAACAGAAGTGTAAGACAAGTCTGTAACAAACCCTGTCATTTATAATGTTACACATTTGCTTTAAATGTACACATTATACTGAATTACAAGTACATGTTTAAATACTCTTAGAAAGGACATGCCCCAAAACATCTACTAATTTAGCAATATGTAGGTGTCATTACTTAGTTTCCACACTGAGGACCCTCCCACAAATGTAAATGTCATTGTTTCCTGAAGTGAACACAGGAGTAGGAGCAGTGCTTAGCATGAACAACATTAACTATGAATGTTGCTTATCTAACTTTTTCTTGGTCAATCAATGATCCCATTCAGGCCTAAGGGGAAACTTTTACTTTGATTTTACAAATACACAGTCATTTGAATTAAACACCACAAAGTGTTGAGTTAAACTCTGACTCTGAAGGGTCTGAATCTGCTCTACTTGAATTAAAAACACATCTTTGAGAACAAGCTCTCCTTCCACTTCTTTACTCGTATATAATCATCTATATTCTACATATATACATTTATACATTTGCTCACCTTGTTGTGCCATAATGAATGCACAAATTATTAAATCTGTATCCAAAATGCTGTCTCTGATCATTATGAGGCCAATACAAGCATTAAAAATATATGTTCTACCACAGACTCAGAGCAGTGACTGTGTCATCATGTTCGTCTGTAGACTGCACCTACTAAACTACTACTACTATTAAATAAATTTGAAGACTCTAAGCTACTGAAACCAATAAGACATAGTTTTAAACTAACATACTCCTCCTAATACTTATAAAATAGTAGTTTTTCATGTTCTTTCTTTTTTTTTTTTATTATTTCATGTGTGGTCAGAGGGAGGACAAAGGGACAGAGGACAGCCATTTCTGGTCAGAGGGCGGCAAAAGGGACAGAGGACACAGACATGTGTGGTCATAGGGTGGACAAAGGGACAGAGAACAGACATGTGTGGTCAGAGGGAGGACAAAGGGACAGAGGACAGACATGTGTGGTCAGAGGGAGGACAAAGGGACAGAGGACAGACATGTGTGGTCATAGGGTGGACAAAGGGAGAGAGGGCAGACATGTGTGGTCAGAGGGAGGACAAAGGGACAGAGGACAGACATGTGTGGTCAGAGGGGAGGACAAAGGGACAGAGGACAGACATGTGTAGTCAGAGGGAGGACAAAAGGACAGAGGACAGACATGTGTGGTCAGAGGGAGGACAAAAGGACAGAGGACAGCCATGTGTGGTGAGAGGGAGGACAAAGGGACAGAGGACAGACATGTGTGGTCAGAGGGAGGACAAAGGGACAGAGGACAGACAGAGGACAGCCATGTGTGGTGAGAGGGAGGACAAACGGACAGAGGACAGACATGTGTGGTCAGAGGGAGGGACAAAGGGACAGAGGACAGACATGTGTGGGTCAGAGGGAGGACAAAGGGACAGAGGACAGACATGTGTGGTCAGAGGGAGGACAAAGGGACAGAGGACAGACAGAGGACAGCCATGTGTGGTGAGAGGGAGGACAAAGGGACAGAGGACAGACATGTGTGGTCAGAGGGAGGACAAAGGGACAGAGGACAGACATGTGTGGTCAGAGGGAGGACAAAGGGGACAGAGGACAGACATGTGTGGTCAGAGGGAGGACAAAAGGACAGAGGACAGACATGTGTGGTCAGAGGGTGGACAAAGGGACAGAGGACAGACATGTGTGGTCAGAGGGAGGACAAAGGGACAGAGGACAGACATGTGTGGTCAGAGGGAGGACAAAAGGACAGAGGACAGCCATGTGTGGTCAGAGGGAGGACAAAGGGACAAAGGGACAGAGGACAGACATGTGTGGTCAGAGGGAGGACAAAGGGACAGAGGACAGACATGTGTGGTCAGAGGGAGGACAAAGGGACAGAGGACAGACATGTGTGGTCAGAGGGAGGACACAGGGACACAGCACAACCATGTGTGGTCAGAGGAGGACAAAGGGACAGGGGACAGACAGAGGACAGCCATGTGTGGTCAGAGGGAGGACAAAGGGACAGAGGACAGACATGTGTGGTCAAAGGGAGGACAAAGGGACAGAGGACAGACATGTGTGGTCAGAGGGAGGACACAGGGACACAGCACAACCATGTGTGGTCAGAGGGAGGACAAAGGGACAGAGGACAGACATGTGTGGTCAGAGGGAGGACAAAGGGACAGAGGACAGACATGTGTAGTCAGAGAGGGAGGACAAAGGGACAGAGGACAGACATGTGTGGTCAGAGGGAGGACAAAGGGACAGAGGACAGCCATTTCTGGTCAGAGGGCTGCAAAAGGGACAGAGGACAGACATGTGTGGTCAGAGGGTGGACAAAGGGACAGAGGACAGACATGTGTGGTCAGAGGGAGGACACAGGGACACAGCACAACCATGTGTGGTCAGAGGGAGGATAAAGGGACAGAGGACAGACAGAGGACAGCCATGTGTGGTGAGAGGGAGGACAAAGGGACAGAGGACAGACATGTGTGGTCAGAGGGAGGACAAAGGGACAGAGGACAGACATGTGTGGTCAGAGGGAGGACAAAGGGACAGAGGACAGACATGTGTAGTCAGAGGGAGGACAAAGGGACAGAGGACAGACATGTGTGGTCAGAGGGAGGACAAAGGGACAGAGGACAGACATGTGTGGTCAGAGGGAGGACAAAGGGACAGAGGACAGACATGTGTGGTCAGAGGGAGGACAAAGGGACAGAGGACAGCCGTGTGTGGTCAGAGGGAGGACAAAGGGACACAGGACAGATGATGGGAAGTATTTAACTGAACAGCGCCACCATCATCTTAAAACAGCATTCATCGTCTTTTTGGTCTATTTTTACATTTGACATTTTGCACTCTAAATCAACCTGTGACTCTCTACATCAAGCTGCCAAACTCTCTCGTAGTAAAAAACAGCTGCAGAGACAAAGCAACACACGAACTGCTGAGAACAATCTTGATTCTGACTGTGTGCACAGTACGCTCACTGGCCAGTAGGGTGTACTAACAAACACTTCCAACTTGTTCACTTGTATTTTGCCAAGTAGGAGCTACTTGGCAAAATACAAGTGAACAACACTCTTATGATAGAATGTGGAACAATTTCATTACAAATTTGGAACACTAACTTCACATTTTATTCACCAAGCACAACTTTCATTGCTTGCCTTCACTGCATGGCTCTAATAGAAAGAAGGCATGTTCTTACTGCACTTCAGCGTCACTATAGTAGGAATAACTGCAGACGGATCTCTTACACTGTGCATTATGACCTCCATACAAAAGTATCATCAAATGTGCACCTCACATGTTTTTACCTATTAACCTACAGTTACAATGTCTGTGTCAGATACAATGACATTGGAAGTGATGTTTGTTGGATGGAAAAGTTGAAGGAAGAGACCAGCTCGTTGCGGTGGCGTGAACCCCGCGGTCGCAAGGGGTGGCGAGGGCCTTTATCACTGCTTGCAGTTTTAATTATTATTATTATTATTATTTTTCTCCCCCTGGGATCGCGATTTTCACCCCCTAAACGTCGACGGAAAGTCTCACATGGGGGTATCAAATCGATCGGCCTCGCGAAAAATTCGAGAAAATATGCATCACAAAAATGACCCAGACACGCAGGCTCGACAGCGCCACCTAGAAAATTGCAAATTTTCGAATGAATTGGGAGCCGACTCGCATATTTCGCCGTAGCAAAGCCAAATTCGCAACAGTGATAGAGCTCATGGAGACGAGCAAAAAAGCCAATCATAGTGCTGCCCTAAGGCGGACAGGAAGTCGGTCATATTCGATCGAAGATTCGCCACATTTCTCGCCGCCTGTTTTCAAAATGTAATCAGTCACAGGTTTTCGATCCAAATGAAGTCAGATTTCACATGTCACATCTGGACACATGGGGTTTCATGAAACATGCTTTTTTTTGGGACAATTTCATGTCGTTCGCCCGCACGCCGCCATCGAAAAACGCCTTCGTTTCCTGTAATTTCGTTGTCCTCTCACGACCAGGGGCATTGTCCTACAGATCTCACATTCACATGACATATGTGTAATTATGGCATGTATGGAATGGACTATAAAGTGTAATGAAAATGAAAACTCTAGCGCCCCCTAGCATAGACGTGAAACGTCAACATTATTGGATTACAACCAAATTTGGGGAATAAATCTGGGATATGACGATGAACAAAAAATTATATTATGGGCATGGGTCATTTCACACAACTGGCCAGTAGGGGCGCAAAGACTCCAACAAAAAACATTTAAAAATATATTACTCACACGGGCTTTGCCCGACACATCTCAAATTTAAGTCACTTATGTTTCATTTGGCCCTGAATCAAATGCGTTATAACGTCTAATCAAAATGAACACTTTAGCGCCCCCTACCATAGACGTGACACATCAATATTATCGGATTCATACCAAATTTAGGGAATAAATTTGGGGCCCGAAATGGAGCAAAAAATTATATTACGGTATAGGCTATTTCTTACAATTGGCCAGCAGGGGCGCAAATACTCAAACAAAAAAAACATTTAAAAATCTATTACTCACACGGGCTTTGCCCGACACATCTCAAATTTCAGTCAAATATGTTTAATTTGGCCCTGAATCAAATGCAATATAAAGTGTAATCAAAATGAACCCTCTAGCGCCCCCTACCATAGACGTGACACATCAATTTTATCGGATTCATACCAAATTTGGGGAGTACATTGGACACCTCAGAAGAAGCAAAAAATTATATTACAAGCATGGGTTATTTCTCACGGTTGGCCAGCAGGGGCGCAATGACTCCAGAATAAATCATTGAAAAATCTCACTTTCGCATACGTCTTTTTGAAACCTATCTACTCCTACGTTTTTCATCCCAATGAACTGAAACTCCACATGCCACATCTATACAGATTGATTATCAATAATCATCCATTTTTTGGGGGATATTCATTATAGTTTTTGTGTAGCTCACTGTCAAAATAGGACTTGATTATTAGTTTAAAAATTCCCACACCACTTTGACATATGTGTATATTAAAGCTATCTACTCTTAAATTATACATCCAAATGACTTCAAACTCCACAGGCCACATCTACAGAGGTTGATTATCAATAATCATCCATTTTTTTGGGGATATTCTTCACGGTTTATGTGTAGCTCGCCGTGAAAATATGACGTCATTTTTGGATTGAAAAAACAACCACTCCACTTTCACATTCGTTCATATAAAACCTTTCTAGTCTTAGGTTTTTCAACCAAAACTACCTGAAACTCCTCATGCCACATCTATAGAGGTAGTTTCTCAATAATCATCCATGTTTTTGGGGATATTCATTATAGTTTTTGTGTAGCTCACTGTCAAAATAGGACTGAATTATTGGTTTGAAATTCCCACACCACTTTCATATATGTGTATATTAAAGCTATCTACTCTTAAATTATACATCTAAATGAATTCAAACTCCTCATGCCACATCTATACAGGTTGATTATCAATAATCATCCATTTTTTTTGGGGATATTCATTATAGTTTTTGTGTAGCTCACTGTCAAAATAGGACTGAATTATTGGTTTGAAATTCCCACACCACTTTGATATATGTGTATATGGAATCTATCTACTCTTACATTTTTAATCTAAATGATTTTAAACTCCTCATGCCACATCTATAGAGGTAGTTTCTCAATAATCATCCATTTTTTCGGGATACTCATTATAGTTTTTGTGTAGCTCACTGTCAAAATAGGACTTAATTATTAGTTTCAAATTCCCACACCACCACTTGACATATGTGTATATTAAAGCTATCTACTCTTAAATTATACATCTAAATGAGTTATAACTCCACATGCCACATCTATAGACGTAGCTTATCAATAATCATCCATGTTTTGTGCCGTTGTCCATACCTCACCGTCAAAAAACACCTTTATTTCCTGTTTCCTTCATTCCCACTCACAGACACATGGATGTGTCTAAAGAGCTACAACTACCCCACTGATGTAAAATAAAAATGTGAATACAGCAGAGTAATCAGCACGTGACCAGTGGACTCTATAGCGCCCCCTATAATACAATTAAAACACACAACTTTGTCTGATTGGCATAAAACTTGGGAGATAAATGTAGACCTAAAACCAAACCAAAAAGTCAATGACACTATACCTGTATTATGCACGAGTTTGATGGTTCTAAGTCACAGACTCCACCAGTTTAATGCAATGATCCCACTGCACTATGGAACAGTGTGAAGGGCGGGGGCGAGGGGGGGCGTGCGGCCGGCCGGGGGTGGCCGGGCAGGGGAATGATGCGTGGAGGCGGTGGCTGGACCCCGGCGGTCGCGAGGGGAGGCGCGGTCGCGCCGTGGCGAGGACCATCATCGCCGCTTGCGGCTTTAATTGGCCCTCGCCGCTCACGAAGTGACGGCGAGGGGTATTGTTTTCGCTCTCGGTTTCTTCTTATTATTTTATTTTTCTCCCCCTGGGATCGCGATTTTCACCCCCCCCTAAACGTCGACGAAAAGTCTCACATGGGGGTATCAGATCGATCGGCCTCGCGAAAATTCGATAAAATATGCATCACAAAAATGACCCAGGCACGCAGGCTCGACAGCGCCACCTAGAAAATTGCAAATTTTCAAATGAATTGGGAGCCGACTCGCATATTTCGCCGTAGCAAAGCCAAATTCACACCAGTGATAGAGCTCATGGAGACGAGCAAAAAAGCCAATCATAGTGCAGCCCTAAGGCGGACAGGAAGTCCACCATATTCGATCGAAGATTCGCCAATTTTTTCGCCGACTGTTTTCAAAATACTACAACTCTCATGTTTTTACTCCAAAAGACGTCAGATTTCACATGTCACATCTGGACACATGGGGTTTCATACCTTATCCGATCGTTTGCAATAATTCCGTGTCGTTCGCCCGCCCGCCGCCATCGAAAAACGCCTTCGTTTCCTGTAATTTCGTTGTCCTCTCACGACCAGAGGCATTGTCCTACAGATCTCACATTCACATGACATATGCCTCATTATGGCATGTTTAAAATGGACTATAAAGTGTAATGAAAATGAAAACTCTAGCGCCCCCTACCATAGACGTGAAACGTCAACATTATTGGATTACAACCAAATTTGGGGAATAAATCTGGGATTTGACGAGGACCAAAAAATTATATTATGGGCATGGGTCATTTCTCACAACTGGCCAGTAGGGGCGCAAAGACTCCAACAAAAAACATTTAAAAATATATTACTCACTCGGGCTTTGCCCGACACATCTCAAATTTAAGTCACATATGTTTCATTTGTCCCTGAATCAAATGCAATATAAAGTCTAATCAAAATGAACACTCTAGCGCCCCCTACCATAGACATGACACATCAATATTATCGGATTCAAACCAAATTTAGGGAATAAATTTGGCACACGAAAAGGAGCAAAAAATTATATTACGGGTAAAGGCTATTTCTTACAATTGGCCAGCAGGGGCGCAAATACTCCAACAAAAAACATTTAAAAATCTATTACTCACACGGGCTTTGACCGACACATCTCAAATTTCAGTCACATATGTTTCATTTGGCCCTGAATCAAATGCAATATAAAGTGTAATCAAAAAAGAACCCTCTAGCGCCCCCTACCATAGACGTGACACATCAATTTTATCGGATTCATACCAAATTTGGGGAGTACATTGGACACCTCAGAAGAAGCAAAAAATTATATTACAAGCATGGGTTATTTCTCACGGTTGGCCAGCAGGGGCGCACAGACTCCCCAAAAATAATCATTTAAAAATGTCTGACACAGGGACATTGCTCTGCATCGCTCCAATTAACATCAAACATGTGTCATTTGGCCATGAATGTCATGGATTATAAAACTCCTTGATAAAACTTCAACAATGAATGGCCACGCTGTCTTTTGATTCATAAAAAGGCCGCCATATTGAATAAGAAATTAGCCATCTCTTTCGCCGCTTGTTTTCAAAATGATACAACTCCCAGATTTTTACTCCAACAGGTCAGATTTCACATGTCACATCTGGACACATGGGGTTTCATTTCTTATCCGATCGTTTGCAATAATTTCGTGTCGTTCGCCCGCACGGCGCCGTCGAAACACGCCTTCGTTTCCTGTTTTTTCGGTGTCCTCTCACGACCAGGGCAAATGATACAACTCCCACGTTTTTGCTTCAAAACAGGTCAGATTTCACATGTCACATCTGGACACACGGGGTTTCATTTCTTATCCAATCGTTTGCAATAATTTCGTGTCATTCGCCCGCACGCCGCCATCGAAAAACGCCTTCGTTTCCTGTTTCTTTGATTCCCGCTCACAGACACATGGATCAGTCTAAAGACATAAAACTCTACCCACTGATGTAGAATCAAACTTTGAATACAGCAGAGTAATGAGCACGTGACCAGTGGACTCTATAGCGCCCCCTATAATATAATTACAACACTCAACTTTGTGCGATTGGTATGAAACTTGGGGAGATAATTGTAGGCCCAAAACCAAACAAAAAGGTCAATGAGACTATACCTGTATTATGCACAATTTTGATGGTTCTAAGTCACAGACTCCACCAGTTTAATGCAATGATCACACTGCACTATGGAAACAGTGTGAGGGGGGGGGGGGGGGGGGAGGGGGGGCGTGCGGCCGGGGGGGGGGCCGGGCAGGGGGAATGCTGCGTGGAGGCGGTGGCTGGCCCCCGGCGGTCGCGACGGGAGGCGGTCGCGACGGGAGACGGTCGCGCCGTGGCGAGGGCCATCATCGCCGCTTGCGGCTTTAAATTAACATTGTTTCTCCTCAACCTGTATTATTTTTCTCCCCAAACTCGCCCCGTTTTCACCCCCTAAATGCAGACGAAAAGTCTCACATGGGGGTATCAGATCGACCAGCTCGGTGAAAATTTTCATAAATTTGGCATCACGAAAATGTCCCCTGCACCCCCACTCCACGGCGCCCCCTACAATGTCACACCTATGGCAGAGGAGGCGGGTAAATTTAGGAATAGACACACAAAAATCAGCACAGTGATAGAGCACAGTGAGACAAGCATAAAAGTGAATTGAAGCACTGCTCTATGACAAACAGGAAGTCGGCCATATTTAATTGAAAATTCACCACATTTTACACAACGCGTTTTCAAAATGATTCTACTCACACATATTTTGCCCAAATGTGCTCATATCTCACATGTCACATCTACATACATGTGGTTTCATAAAATATCCACTTTTTTGCAACAATTTTGTGCCGTTTGTCCATACCTCACCGTCAAAAAACACCTTTATTTCCTGTTTCCTTCATTCCTGCTCACAGACACATGGATGTGTCTAAAGAGCTACAACTATCCCCACTGATGTAAAATAAAAATGTGAATACAGCAGAGTAATGAGCATGTGACCAGTGGACTCTATAGCGCCCCCTATAATGCAATGAAAACACACAACTTTGTCTGATTGGCATGAAACTTGGGGAGATAATTGTAGGCCTAAAACATAACAAAAAAGTCAATGACACTATACCTGTATTATGCACAATTTTGATGGTTCTAAGTCACAGACTCCACCAGTTTAATGCAATGATCACACTGCACTATGGAAACGGTGTGAGGGGGGGGGCGAGGGGGGGCGTGCGGCCGGGGGGTGGCCGGGCAGGGGGAATGCTGCGTGGAGGCGGTGGCTGGCCCCCGGCGGTCGCGAGGGGAGGCGGTCGCGCCGTGGCGAGGGCCATCATCGCCGCTTGCGGCTTTAATTATTATTGTTTTTAAGTTATTGAATGAGAGTGAATATCTGTATTGACTGGTTATTG
Organism: Periophthalmus modestus; assembly: GCA_019594935.1. Classification (NCBI taxonomy): domain Eukaryota; kingdom Metazoa; phylum Chordata; class Actinopteri; order Gobiiformes; family Gobiidae; genus Periophthalmus; species Periophthalmus modestus. Next base: position 23,540 of record JAIEZT010000528.1, on the reverse strand, counting down.
ATTGCGGGTAAATGCTTGTATTTGTGATGCTTGAGTTTGTCTGATGTATTGTACTTTTTAGAATGATGAATTTTAACTTTGTAATGTGCAAGAAACACAAATGTTCAAATCATTTCATAATGTCAACATCATGTCATTTAATAGTAGATAATAGTTAATAGTAGATAGTGATAGTAATGGTACTGTTACTTCAATAAATATATTACTCAAGTAAGAGTTACATGTACTTGAATAACTACCCACCCCTGAAGATATATGTTTAATATAGTGACCATACTGTGGAAAATTCTAGATAAAGTAACTTCTCCATAGAAACAAGCAGGTAGTGGACCCTCTTCCAGTAATGGTCCATAGTGCAGCTTTAACCAAACTGTGTGTAAAAAGTGACACTTGCTCTACCTCGTCATGCTTCTTTACAGTGGAGTAGACGACATCCTCTTTTTTTGGGAGCAGAGTCCTACAGACAGATTGTAACATGAATATTTGAATAACACTTACTCATGTTACTGTGTGGAACTTACGCTGGGTTCTTGTTAAAGTGCAAAGAGGAGTAGAAGAGAGAGTCTGCACATGGGTTTTGATCACTGGTGCCAGGTCGGCCCTGTGAAGTGAAACAATGGAGAAGTTGATTCATGCATTAGACTGTGCTGTAAGTCAAATAGTAAGGCACTCATGGGGTTAAATGATGAGAGAAAAAAAACAACACTGAAGCTAAAGGCTCATTGGAAACAAAGAAAAAACACTGAAAGCCAACCTTTTTTTTTTTAACTTAAGCCTTACTGAACAAACATTAAACTTGTGGTATGGTGGTATTAATCAAAGAATCGTGACTGGTCAACTACTGAAATAATTACAATATGATAATTGTTCACTGGAATTATACAGACAATAAAACACAAAAATATCTTTTATAACAAAGACGGCTGCATTATACAATAAACAATAACACACTTGGACACTCGGGTGAAGAGAGGGGCAGAGCTGTCAACCAATTTCCACCTTTCCACCTGGTGGTGAGTTGGATCTGCTGGCGATCTGCGTACCTGTGATTGTAAGGTCTGCTGTGCCTGTCGCGGCAGCAACTCTTGAACCCGGTAGTGGGCAACATAAGTAGGGGATGCCGTCAGGCTGAAGAAGGAGTCATATCGAGCCTTGTTGGCTTGTGGGACTCCTGAGGCAGCTGACAAGTACCAGTGGGTCAAGCGTGCGGTGGCTCGTCATCGAGGCAAAAACTCGGGGTTGGGAGTAGTTCGGGGAGGCCATGGAGGAGGACTATCTGACGGCCTCAAAGAAATTCTGGCAAACCGTCCCATGCCTCAGGAGAGGGAAGCAGTGCTTCACCAACACTGTTACAGTGCGGGCTGTAAACAGTGGGGCTGTCTTGGCTGACACGTCTCTGCAACATTGCATAGCGGTCGGGAAACAGTACCTGTGGAATGGCAGACCGGGGTGGTGGTCCCTCTCTTTAAGAAGGGGGACCACAGGGTGTGTTCCAATCACAGGAGAATCACACTCCTTAGACCTTAAGGTCTATTCCAGCGTACTGGAGAGAAGAATCCAACCGATAGGTGAACCTCGGAGGAGCAGTGTGGTTTTTGTCCGGTCGTGGAACACTGGACCAGCTCTATACTTTCCATTGGGTGCTCGAGGGCTCATGGGAGTTTGCCCCGACCTGTCCACATGTGCTTTGTGGACCTGGAGATGACATTCGACGGTGCCCCTTGTGGTACCTTTTGGGGGGGTGCTCTGGGAGATTGGGGTGAGGGTTGTCCGGTCCCTGCATAATCGGAGCAGGACCTGTTCCCAGTGCATGTTGGACTCCGCCAGGGCTGCCCTTTGTCACCTTTTTCTAGGCTCAGACAGGGGAGGGTGTCTGGTTTTCTTGAATCGTAGGATCTAGTCACTACTGTTTGATCATACTACAGATCATGTTGTCCTGATGGCTTTATCAAGCCAGGACCTGCAGCATGGGCTGGGGAGGTTTTCAGCCGAGTGTGAAGCGGCTGGGATGAGAAACCAGCTCCTCCAAATCTGAGGTCATGGCTCCAACTGGAAAAATGTGGCTTGCCTTTTTTGGGTGGCCTGCCTCAAGTGGGGGAGCTAAAGTATCTCGGGGTCTTTGAGCATGAGATTGACAGGTGGATCAGTGAAGCTTCTGCAGTAATGCAGTCACTGTATCGGTCCGTTGTGGTAAAAAGAAGGAGCTGAGTCGAAAGGCAAAGCTCTCGATTTACCGGCCAATCTACGTTCCTACCTACAGTCAAGAGCTTTGGGTAATGACTGAAATGACAAAATCGTGGATACAAGCGGCCCGAAATGGATTTCCTCCGCAGGGTGGCTGAACGCTCCCTTAGAGATAGGGTGAGGAGCTCAGTGACACGGGAGGAGCTCGGAGTAGAGTCGCTGCTCCTCCACATGGAGAGGAGCCGGCTGAGGTGGCTCGGGCCTATTCCGGATGCCTCCTGGACGCCTCCCTAGGGAGGTGTTCTGGGCATGTCCCACTGGGAGGAGGCCCCGGGGAAGACCCAGGACACGCTGGAGGGACTATGTCTCTCGGCTGGCCTGGGGAACTCTGGGAGTCCCTGCTTAGACTGCTGCCCCTGTGATTCGGCCCCTGATAAGCAAAAAAAAAATAAAAATGGATGGATGGATAGAAAATAACACACTTTATTTGAATGCTCTGAAACCGTTCTGTCTCCATATTTCAACCCTTTTCTTAAAAATCTCAAAGTACAATAGAAATAATTGTTTGACCAATCAAGTCATAATAATGTAATAATAATGAATCGTGGAAATAATTATTAGTTTCAGTTCTAGTGTTTAACAAGTTGAATGTTATGTCACTCTCATGTGGATGTGGAACAGTTCTGGGAGATTTGTCTGAGGGCGGCGCTCGTTCATGTGCTTTTGGTCTGATGTTGAGAACATACTCTGTATTTGTTAGTGACTCAGTGTTTTGAGCAGAAACTATTACTGTACAAACTTAATGTTCACTTGATACAAAATATCCTGCAATCGATCTTAATTTCTGAGAACTCTCTCTTTTTGTCTTCCACCAATCAACACCCCTGACGTCACAACTGGGATCATTTATGCTGCTTCCAAAATTCTCATTTCTCCCACATCATTGATCAAATGACTTGGCGCAGCGTTCAGAAAATCATGTTTACGGTTTATCCAACACCACATGAAAGCAGCATTACCTACATGATGCTTCCACAGACCACACAGACAGTTCACCTACTTGGTCGGGGTGGGATGAGACAAACAGGATTTAATTTACAATGATACATTGTGCAAACCAGTTCACAAGTTTTGCCTCACAATTTCTGATTTATTTTTATTTAAAATGTTATAATTTTTTGGTGCTGCAGCTTTTCAGGACATGAAACTCATCAGAATGTAATAATTTTTATTGAATCCATATGTTAAAAAAAAAAAAAATCCCACAAGATCAGTTTCCTCATGTGTGCACAGTCTTGATTTTATCTCATGAGATCTTGTCCCATCCCTACTATTTGGTGAATGGAACTTATTATTTATTATTGGAATGTGCTTAAATACATACCCGTTTATCTTTGGGGGGGTCCACAGTGGAGTAAAGAGCATTAGCAGAGGATGAACCATTTCTGTCAACACATAAAGACATGTAGAAGTGAACAGCATCTACCCAGAGTGAAAACTATCAGACAGTGTGTTGTGTGTGTTCTGTTTTTGCTCACATCATGTCTGCTCTCTGCTGAGATCGTGGGACATCTCTCCTTCCAGGTGTCTCTGTATGGACATCCTCTGAACAGCCTCTGGAGCAATGACATCGACCCTGAACACACAATGAGAGTAATAATAAATACTTTAAATAAATATATAATATTATAAATATTAATAATACTTTTTGATGAAGTCATACTCCCATGTGAGGGACAAGAGCCAGTTTTCTTATTGATTACATGATATTTACAAATTATATATATATATATATATATATATATATATATATATATATATATATATATATATATATATATATATATATATATATATATATATATATATATATATATATATATAGTAGCTATATATATATATCATATATATATATATAATATGCGTCGGATTCATATACTGTATAAATTTCTGGACTGATCATTTCTACTAATGACCCTCATATTTGCTATATATAAACACACAGATATTTTTTTCTAATTGTTTAAAAATAATTATTTCAACTGTCCCCATCTTTATGAAATATTATAGGGATATATAATGTTGGGATGTCGTCAGAAAAGCTGTAAAAATACTGAAACCAACAAGGGGAATATTATATTGCAAACCACTCTGCCACTCAGAAAAATAAAACATTTCTCGACACTTTTGTAACTTACTGAAATAAATCTGTAAAACATGTAATTACCACAAACAGATTCATACTCAAGACGACTGACAAGAAAACACATTTAATCAGTGACAAAAAGTAAAAGTATTACCACTGTCCTTGAACAACTCCTCCACCATGACGTTTTTGTTGTTTCCTCTTCAACTGACCTATTTATTTTGAGTCTGAAAAACAAAACAAAATGTGTGAGACACTTGATTAAAATCTGTTATTAGAGAAGATAAAAAAGTCAATGTTTTTCTGTCATGTCAGTTTGGTTTTAGTTTTGATGTATAATCAACGTAATGTGTTGTGTTCTGTCTTTATTTAAAACATGCAGTCCTATAACATTACTGAATATAATATCTTATAGTACCTGTAAACAATGAACACACATAAGATAATCAGCAGAGGCACCACAGCCAGGAAAATGTACTTCACAAAGTCTCCTGCAAAGAAGAAACACCATCAACTCCTCAGGCTCATCTACAAATGTGTCATTTTAACATGAAATCATCTTCATCTTAATAATAATCTTCCTGTTTTTGCCTGAAGCTGAAATAAATAAATAACAAATCCAAACAAAATCTGCAGGTTTTAGCCATGTACATATTTTTGCTAATGATGTTATTAAGGCCAAATACATCATATAATAATAATATTTGGAGCAACAATAGAAAAAGGAAGGAAAAGTTCATTTAAATAAAATGTCTAATGCAATCATTAATACATAAATACTACTGCTTAAATGTGTAATGTAAATCCATATTTAACATTGTAGATCTTTGGACCAAATACATAAATAAATATTTTTAATGCTTGGATTTGCAGGACTCCGTTCATTTGTTTTATTGTCATTGTGGTGAAGGTGTTATGGTCTCCTCTTACCCTGTAGAAAGAGGCTGACTGGCTCAGACGTGCTCTCACTGATCTCGTTCTTGGCAGTGCAGTAGTAGACTCCGGGCTGTGTGGACAGCACAGTGTAGTTGATGTTCTCAGACACTTTGAGCGCTCCGTCCTCCGTCCTCCTGTACCAGGTGTAGACTCTGACCGGGGGGAAGCTGTGGCTGCTGCAGCTCAGAGTCACTGAGCTGCTCCCATCAGGGCCCTGCTCCTCCTCTGCTCTCAGCACCACAGCCTGCTTTGGACCAACTCAACATGCACAAGACTCTCTTACTAAGTGTGGAATTCACACATTTGTGCCACACCAAGGATTCAGTTTAAGCACACTCACACATGACTTGAACTTCAGCTGGTGGAGACGTTCCTTGTCCGACCTGGTTGTGTGCGGTGCAGCTGTAGAGGCCACTGTCGTTCACACTGACTGAGCTCACACGGAAGGTGGGCCCCGTGTGCACAGGGGGCCCCTGCTCCGTGGGGCCCCTGCTCCAGGTCACTGAGCTCACAGGAGGATGGCTCTGAGCGCTGCAGTGTAACGTCAGTGTTGTGTTCTCTTTAACCCTCAGACCTGGGTCAGCCTGGACTGTCACCTTCTGAGGAGCATCTGCAGACACACAATACTGAGGTTATGGAAATGACTTTAAAATGGTCTCTGCTTGGTCTCTGAAAGAGTCTGGTTTGTAGAGGCAGAATTTTTCTTTTCTTGATGAAATAGTGAAATGTTTGTTGTAAATATGTCATTTTAGATGATGATGTTGATGATGATAATAATGACTGGGTATAGTTGCATTGTCTTATTTACTTCTGTAATTCAGACTGAAATAGGGTTATACATTGAGTTTGGCTCAGTGGGTAGAGCTGTGGTTCTACAGTTTGAAGGTTGGAGGCTTGATTCCCTCTTGGACCAAGTTCTGTCATTGTGTCCTTAGGCAAGACACTTAGAAGTGGCAGATTGGTAGCCTCATTTCTGTCAGATTTCCCCAGGGCAGTTATGAGACAGGCACTTTCACATCTCTATAACTCATGTTCCTCCACAGAACAGAATGAGGGATTACACCCACTCACATCACTGGGGCATGAAAAATGTAACATCGTCTAAAGGCTCAAACAGTTTTCCAGTCACCTACCATCTGCTCTGTTTTCTTATTAGAATAAGATTGAGTAAATGTAAACCTCAAACTCAAATATTTCCTTTGATGCAAGTTTAAATAAATAAGAAGCTCAAGACTAGGGGAAAATGAAAACAAACTTGTTGTTCTTATATAAAAGTGAAGAAAGACGACTTGACCCACACTTGACGGTGAGTGACCTCTTGGTGCTGTCTGACCCCACAGTGTTGACAGCGGAGCAGGTGTATTCTCCTGAATGATCAGACCTCACAGTGACAGAGTAGATCAGAGAGTTCTGCTTAGTGTCTCTGAGCAGCTCCACTGGAGAACCCTGTGAGGTCCTGCTGAGGGTCAGAGTGGACACTGGACGACTGTTCACACGACACTCGATGGAGACACGCTGGCCCTCGGTCACCTCTGAGTCCATGGACAGAGTCAGACTGGTGGGAGGAGCTGTGGAGGGAACAACATAGTCACACTAACACACACTAAAGATTATTGTATATGTTTTCAATGTACACTCGCATTTTGTCCTTATTAACAGACAACATTTAGGATTAAGTACTAAATTCATTTGAACACTCTATTCTGAAAGAGAGAGAGAGAGAATAGAGTGAGGATCCAGAGTGACTTACAGAACACCACTAAACACAGGGTTGTGCTTTGACTTCCTGGTCCTTGTATGTTGGTAGCACTGCAGCTGTAGCAGCCCTCGTCTGCTCTCTGCACTTTCTTCAGCTCCAGATGGTTTACAGCTGTGTACTTAATATATTTACTGTCTTTATACCAGTTGTAGTAGTGAGGAGGAGGGTTGGCATCACTGTTACATGTGAAGGTCACAGAGCGACTCTCCTCTATTTCTCTGATTTGACCGACAGTTTCAATGTTGGCGTTCTTTGGTTTGTCTGTAACAAATACAATTTCCTCATTACATTTCCATACATATAAAATCAAAATCAACTGCAATTTTGTTGATCAAATCTACAAACAATAATCCAGATAAATACATTAAACAGACTAACACCAGCCTAGGGTTTGATTTTGATAACATTAACTTGTTCAATAAATTCTTTTTTCACTAATGCACAGGGGAGACGTTCTGAAACTCACACTGAACATCTATCTGTAGAGGTCCTGACTGTGCAGAGGACACAGTGTTTTCAGCAGATAATGTGTAATAACGACTGAGCATGTGTAATAACGACTCTGCTGTAAAAGTGTTTTACACTAAACATCTATGTGGACAGAGTTGGATGTTTCTGTCCCATGTTGGTTTTGAGCAGTACAAACATAGTCTCCACTGTGTTCAGTCTGAGCTGAGTCAATTTTCCAAATGTCTCCACTGTGTTCCTGAGAGGAGGACCACCTCTGGTTGGACCTGTACCAGGTAAAGACTGGGGCCGGTTTTCCTTTGGCCGAACAAGTCAAAGTTACAGAATGACCCTCTTTAACCTGAGTGGAGCTCATTACTGCCTGTGTTACATGGGGAGCATCTACATAAATGCAGATACATCACAGTTATATAGTGTCCTACATTTGATATGTCTTTGGTCGTCTACACATGTGAAAGGAACAGTCCAAGTCTAAACTTACACAGCACTGAGATTCTGATCTTCTTAATCAGTTGTGGGTCCTTGTTTCCTTCTGTTTGGCAGGTGAACTCTCTGCCGTCGTCCCTCCATGAGGCTGTGAAAGATGCTGTTGCTCTATATCTAACAACAGATTGATCTGTTCTTAAAACAGACGGAGGAACACTTTCAATTTCCAAGTATTTAGAACATGATGTCGGAGTAGAACATGTGAGAGTGACGGAATGATTCTCTTGTACAGATGCTGGTTTGTTGAATGTGATTGGACATGGGTCTGTAAAGAGAAAGAAAATCTAATTTACTTTAACTCAAGATTTATTTTTGTAAGACATTCTTCTTATTCTAAATTACGGCTTCATTAATTAAAACTCTCTAAGTTCTACAAACACAATCATCAGTCATTATTCTAAAATGAAAGAGTCAAAGTGGATGTACTTACCTGTGACTCTGAGGTCAGCCTTATTACTTGTACTCCATTTAAATGTCTGCTGCTTAGAGATATATCTGAAAAAATACACTCCACTGTCCTGTTCTGTCAGTCCACAGATTGAAACACTGCATGATGGATTATTGGAGTATGTGGAGCGTCTATTTGCTAATCGTGTAGATCCAGTGTAAGTGGCTCGGCCTGTAAACTGTGGACTGATGGGGCGTTCTGTGGGCTTGTTACTGTAGACAATGGTGCCACTGTAATCACTTATTCTTCTATCCCATTTTCCATCCTTCATCCAGAACCACAGAGCATCTTCATCAGGTACTTCTCCAATGATATTACATTTGATCTCCACACATGTCCCCACAAAGGCAGCCAGTGAGGGGGTTTCTATTATTGCATAACTAATTGAGTAGCAGGAAACAGCTGATAGAAATAAAGAATTAGTTTTCAAATTCAAAGCTTTTCATGTATAGACAGAATGTTACTTTCTTCCATACCTGTAACAATCATCAGGAGAACAAGGCAGTTGATTGGTTGGGGCATCATTTTCCACCAAGCCTTTTAAAAACACTGTGAAAATAAAGTACGGAAATGTTTCATGTTACGTGAGTCTGCACTTTTGACCAATTTTGACAATTAATTTTTAACAGGGTCAACATTAGAGTCATAAACTTCAGCGTATATGCGTAGCTTGCCCTCACACTGGAACTACAATCACTGAACCAAGGCTGCCAGTATGTTAAAGGTCCTCCATAATGTCTGTGTCCGTCATTCCCTCATTCGTCCAGTTACGATCAATTGTAAAAGATAAATTCAAATCTGTCAACTAGACAAAAAGTTTTAGGAGTAAAGAGTAAAATATGTGATGAAAGTAAATAATTGCCAGATAAAGTAACAATTGATATACCTAAATAATCCTCAAAAATACCCCAGTTGCTTTTTCAAGTAAAAATTAGCTATAATCAGCCTTATTTTTTGTTCTGCAAATCACCATCATTATAAGATATTCTCCTCCACAGAGCTCAAAATCCCCACAACTGTACAGTCACAACGCAGAGCAAACTACTGCCCTCTATACACAACAGACTGTGGCCAAACAGTGTATTTATAATCACAGATATCTGAACATTACAAACATGTGAACACCACATGACAGCGCTGATACACTTGTAAAACCAGAGGTGAACCACCAAACGGTTATTATATTAGCTGAACTTACAATAAGTAGCTTAAGAGGGCTATCCACTATTGCATGCTGATGTCTGTAAATCTGTAAAACAATCTGTAAACTCCAGCCGCATGTGTCACTCTGGCTGTAGGCAAGGCAACTTTACTTGTTTAGCACAATTCCTACACAAAGTAATTCAAAGTGCTTTACAGAATAAGAAAGATGTTAACATCACAATACAACAAATCAAAACAATCATAAAATTAGCATTAAAAGAGAAGAGTGCAGAATAAAACCTTTCAGTCATATGCACAGCTAAACAGAACTGTTTTGAGCCTGGATTTAAACAGTGTCAAAGTTGAAGCCTGTCTCACATCTGTTCCAGGTTTTAGCTCCATAAAACTGAAACATTGATGTTTAGTCCTGACTCTGGGACCAGCAGGAGGCCGGTCCCTGAAGTCCTCAGAGTGTGAAATGGTTCATGTGGCTCTAACATGTCAGAGATGTACTTTGGTGCTAGTCCATGAAGAGACTTGTTCACAAGCAGAGCTGCTTTAAAGTCTATTCTCTGAGCCACAGGAGCCAGAGCAGAGACCTGAGCACAGGACACATGTGTGAAGTACTGCCTGGTTCTAATCAGGACCCGAGCAGCAGTGTTCTGGATGTACTGCAGCTGTCTTAACGCTCGTTTGGCGAGGCCAGTGAGCAGGACGTTACAGTTGACTAACCTACTGGAGACAAATGCATGGATAAGTCTCTCTAAGTTTCTCTTTTTTTATACTCTTATGGTGCGTTCACACCGGGGCGTCAGGGGCATCGAGTTCACATGCAAAGTCTATGGTGGACGCGCATCTTGACTGTCCTGCGTTTTTGTAGCACAAAACTTACTTTTACTGGGCACACCAGCTAGCATAAAGGCTAGTCACGGACCCAGACACGGCGCAGAGCCGATAGCCTCCGTTGGGTTTTATGTAATAAATACATTAAAGTCACTCTCTCAGTCTGGTCTGCATCGTTCACAAAGACACAGGGAAAAACAAAACATCCAAATCCCACTCGCAGACTGCAACGGACGCTGTGGATGCCAGAGCGTCCAAGACCTGTGTCGGAGGCATCTGCCCTCAAATACAAAGGGCGTCCAACTTGAGGCGTCCAATGTGTTCTTGACGCCCCGGTGAACACACCGTTAGACTTGGATGAATATGTGGCACTGAAGTGGCGAGGGTCCCAACAGCAAATTCTGCTCAAGGCCCCTTAAAGGCAAGGCCCAACCCGGGTGTCCACAAACTCCATGAAAGGAGGGGTCAAGTTAGACTTGTAAAAAGAGCATTGCGCTCTCAATACTTTCCATTCTTTTGAAAAGTCTCCCAATAGGTTATAAAGATATGACATTATGTACCTTCATAAAGCACAATCTATGTTGTACTGAAAATAGATGCGTCCGGTGCAGTCTTGGGACTGGGGTTGAGGAAGTCAATATATTACTTAAATATGAAATTCAGAGACTCCTCTTTGGTATTATTGGCAGTTAAGGACTTACAGGTGATTTATGGTTAGACTGTAATATATTTATGAAAAAAAAAAAAATCACAAGTGCATTTATTTTTAAAATGCTACATTAATTCTCCCGTCACTTCTGCTTTTTGATTTAGACGTGGAGAGAAGCTTTACTGGACATCATTATGTAAACATTTCTTTTTTTTTTTCTCTAAGAGTTAACATTAGCCACACTTTTTCCCAGACTGGGTGTGATTGCAATACATGTTAAATACAATTATTGAGTTGGGGGGATAAGACATGCTTAACTGTTTATTTAGTGCTAAACTATGCAGGTTATAAATGTTCCACAGTATGGCATTACATTGACTTATCTTGTATTTATTCATTTATAGGTGTTTTTATTGCTAAGAAAAATCAAACTCTTGTATTCTTACGGTAAACCCACTGACCTCTACACAGATCTGACCTGTATCTTAGCCTGGTGACATAATTGGGCTTGTCTCCATGAATATAGATTACTTAAATGCTTTACTGTGGAACCTTTCAGGGCAAGCAATGACATGAAAACAAGCAGGTAGTGAATCCCCCAAAGTGACACCTTTAAATGAATATCTTCAATATTGTAGCAATTGAGGAAAAACTTACCACTGACTTCTCTTGTCTTGTCTTGTCTTGACAAATGGAGAAATTCAAGCATCAGGCTCTGATATGGTCCCACAAGTGTTAGCATTACAGTTCTTTTTTAAAGCGGAACTGACAAAAAAAAAAAAAAAAAAAAAAAAAAAAAAAAAGGGAAAATAGAGAGATTTTATTTTGGTTGTAGTTGTTTCCATTTCTGATCTTACCATGGATCTAAAAGAAGAACTGACACTTCCCCTTTGTCCCTGTGCAGGATGTATTAAAGATCATAGGAACCAGAAACAAAATCTATAGAGCACAATGCATTTTATTTAGCCACGCTCTGAGCCTGCGCTAGCTCTGCTGGTCAATCTCAAGCTACTTCTTATTTTCTTGGCCACTTGTCTGGACAATAGACTTAGAAAAATTACAACAGTCCTCACTTTGCCTTACGTTACGTCTTTCGCAGTTGCTCCAACTAACTCCTGTGCATTTTTGTCCCCCAAAACCCTCTACTTGAGAAGAACCTATGTAGTTGGGCTGGGCTTGACTAACACCTGCTGAACGCCAGTGCCGCCAACTGTCTGGGCCACAGGTATGTAGATGATTGCCCCCAGGAACCAAAAGAGATGGCTAACCAGTAAATGGAGAGGTTCTGGTGAGCCAAATTACTTCTCTCCCAGCTTCAACTCCACAAAGGCGCCAATCCACTCTGGTCACTCGAGTCCATTCGCCCCCTTGCACTCCGGAGCTGACGACAATTTCATTGACTCTAACTTTGTTTCTCAAGCCAATATCCCTTTGAATCCCATAGAACCCCTTCCCCCAAGAATGTTAATGCTTTGAAAGGAGAGAGGTTGGCCAGGATCACACATTAGACTGTTAATCTAACACTGGTTTTGTCTACTAACCATTGAGCTCTTCAGTTTTTAGTGATTTCATCTCCTAGTGCCCCTATAGTTTTGGGACTTCTCTGGTCAAAAACTGCACAGTCCTCATATTGACTGGCTTAATAACATTTCCAGCTAGAGTATTTTCTGTCACTCAAATTGTCTCCACTCAGCCATAACCTCCAGGAAGCTAGTCTCTCCCGCTCCTACCAGTCCTCCGGATCTGTCTGCTGTACTCCCTGAATATCGTGATCTTGGCAAAGTGTTTAACAAACAGAAAGAGCTTTCTCTACCTCCACTTCGTCCCTATGATTGCGCTATTGAGCTGCTTCCTGGTGCCCCATTGCCCTCTAATAGCTTATGTAAACTCTCCTGTTCAGAGAGGGGCGCTGTGGACATGTATGTAAAGGACCAAGGATGAGGCAAAAGATGCCTTCTCAACTCCCTTCTAAAACCCTGTTTATCTCTACTCCTGTCCTTACCCTGATCCCTGCAGGCAATTCAAAAGATTCAAAAGATTCATCCATGTGACTTTTTCACTCGGTGTTTGGCCCTTGCAGAAGTAAATTATGACACTGTAAATCGAGAACTTTTGGCTGTAGTTTTGGCTTTGCGGGAGTGGATCTCTAGTTGAATCTGAACCGCTGGCAGATACAAGTCAGATTTTCTCTTTAAGACCTTCCACTTACATGCAGGTCTTAAATGCACTCCACTCCACAGGAGCTGATGAGCTTGATCCAAAACTTCTAGTTTGTCTAGTGCTTTGCCATGTATCTTAAGTTGGGTTGAAGTGAGCAGTGTACAGTGTTTTCCAATGGCCCACGTTATCTGGTATTTATCTCTGGGGTTGTTGAAGAGTACCAAATAATTTCTGTTTTAAACTAATTGCCCAACTAGACTTCCCCTGAAAGAATACATTCTGTACAAGGTATCTAAAACTCAAATGTCTATGGTATGGTATAAACACATTCTGAAGCTCTAGTTTATTCAGCACATCATTACATTATCACTAATGAGCAAGTTGTTTTTGTCTGTGAGAGTGGTTGTTTATGGCTGTGTCTCAATTCGCCAAATGCATTGTTTAATGTACTCTTCGAAGTACTCCTTGAAGTATAGTTTGAAGTACCCAGCCGAAAATCTATACTCCTCAGTGTAGTCGCCATCTTGCCAAATGGGACAGGCCTACACCACGGACCGTACTTCCACCGCTGTCTTTGCGTGTACTAATGTACGTTACATGTTTTGTTTGTGTTGTGGGTTCTTCAATAAACGTACGGTACTTGTAGAGAACGAGCTTTATCTGTTAACTGCATTCATATTACAAATGTACACTCGATAAAGCATTTACTCAAAAACTACACATGTTCCAACAACTGGCTTTCCGTGTGCACATGCGCCATCTCTCTGGTTCCTAGTGTAACTGAATGTCAGATCAAAATGTACATATCATTACATTACAGATGTTATTTTTAATTATTTATTATTTAATAGAATAAGAGTCAAGGTGTCGTCATTGCAGCCATTTATTTCTGTTTAGATTGAATGAAGTAAGGAATTAATCTTTCCCTTTGAATATCAACAGACAAATATAATGTTCAAGGTGACTTTTTCCTAATTATATAGCTACTTCATAACTTTAACAAAATATACCTTGTTAAAATGTAATAACAGAGACAGAGGTAACAATATAATTTTACATTCATAGTCTATAAACCAGAAAACACTGATTAGTTGTACATAAAGTGGGATACTGCAGTTTAAAAATTCAGTATTTTGGTCAGGTTTAATTTGATCTGTGGCTAAACAAACTTCATACCAGTAGAGGGCGATGTTTGTTCTAGCAGTTCTAGCAGTGCAACACTACATCAAACTGACATCTTGATTTACTAACACTAAGCTAAATGACACGTTCCCACCAGGGGGCGCAGACCTATGGAATGCACCAGAACTCATGAAGATTTGTAGACCAGCGTGGGCCTTATGAAGATGCTTTGCAGATTAGAAGAAGGATCCTCTCCACACCCACAGACACCCACCCACCCACTCACACACACATTGGGGGACCTTATAAAAGCTGTCACAGGCACATCTCAGGACTCTCTTCTATCCTTTCCAGACAGTCCGTTGCCTCATTTTTCACTTTACCTGTGTGGGACTCATTAAACCTTCTGACTTTATGTTTCAGTCTCTTGGTCCTCTTTGACGCTTACACCAGAAACAAACATTCTTACATTATTCTTATTATTGTAATAATAATTCCTAATGATAATGTATTCTTCTTCTTCTTATTATCTGGGAATAACTGCACATTCCTTTATTCAATGTAACTCCCCCTTAAACCTTGCCTCTGTATATTCAACAATGAACTTGTGTGCCTCAATTTAAGGCCTATCTCAGGTGGAGTTGTTTGCCAATTATATTTTGATACTGCTAAAGTTTAAAATAATCGTAATAAATTAGTACCCAACTGACCACTATGCCACATTATCTCAGCAGATCATGTGCTTGGACCCCATGTTGGTGCAGGAGCTCACGGTACAGGAATACAGGCCCTGGTTTGATGATTGACATGTGTTCAAAAGTTAATTTACTTTAACTTTTGATTTATTTCAAAGGCATTCTTCTTTGCTCTAAATAAAGGCTTCATGAATTAAAACTCTCTAAGTACTACAAACACAATCATTATTCTAAAATGAAAGAAGCAAAGTGGATGTACTTAACTGTACCTGTGAAGTCAACCTTATTATTTGTACTCAATTTAAATATCCTTTGCTTAGAGATATATCTGAAAAAATACACTCCGCTGTCCTGTTCTGTCAGTCCACAGATTGAAACACTGCATGATGGATTATTGGAGTATGTGGAGCATCTATTTGCTAATCACCATCACCAAAGTACATCTCCAGCATGTTAGTGCCATATGAACCATCTCACACTCTGAGGACTTCAGGGACCGGCCTCCTGCTGGTGCCCAGAGTCAGGACTAAACATGGAGAATCAGTGTCTCAGTTTTATGGAGCTAAAACCTGGAATAGTCTTCCTACAGATGTGAGACAGGCCTCTACTTTGACACTGTTTAAATCCAGGCTCAAAACAGTTCTGTTTAGCTGTGCATATGACTGAAAGGTTTTTATTTTGCACTTTTCTCCTTTAATGTTAATTTTATGATGATTACTTTCTTTCTTTCTTTATTCTTTATTTGTCAGGGACCATGTACAAATGCATTAATCTTACAAAGAAAAGATGATTTGTACCAGATTTTGCTACTGCTACTTTCCATCAGCATATTTGTGATTATTTATGTTTTGATTTGTTGTATTGTGATTTTAATGTATTTTTATTATGGAAAGCACTTTGAATTGCCTTGTACACAAATTGTGCTATACAAATAAACTTGCCTTGCCTAATTGTGCAAATCCAGTGTAAGTGACTCGGCCTGTAAACTGTGGACTGATGGGGCGTTCTGTGGGCTTGTTACTGTAGACAATGGTGCCACTGTATTTACTTCCATCCCATGTCCCATCCTTGATCCAGAGCCACAGAGCATCTTCATCAGGTACTTCTCCAGTGACTTTACATTTGATCTCCACACATGTCCCCACAGATTGAGTAGCAAGGAACAGCTGATAGAAATTATTTTATTTTATTTTACTCACTGACAACCACACAAACAATCATTCACTTTTACCTATGACAAGAAGAATGAGACAGCTGATTGGATGGGGTCCCATTTCTAACCACCCTCCTAATAACACTGTGGAAATACAATACATGTTCTCCTGAAGTGAATAAATAAATCAAAACCTCTGTGAAAACACTGGTGCAATGTTCTTTGGATGTACCCTCACAAGTGCATCAAATTGTCTTGATACACTGCACATGGTAATAAATGATAAAACCTCACAATGACAATTCATTATCATTTCCACATTTTTCTTAAGAGCTTACACTTTTTCTACTCATGAAGTTAAAATGATTAACTGAGATTCAGGAGCAGGACCACACGTCAACCATCTGTCTGCTCCTCTCCAGAGAGCCACAGCTCACCTCAACAACCTCTAACTACCCAGAAGCCCTATTTATACAACACCGTCTCTGTTCTCTCGACCCCTCCGTCCACCCAGTGTCTCTTTTTCATCTTTCGGCCTGAAGGCCTCACCATCTACAGAGTGGGTCCTGAAACGACTGGGCTAACAGGCTGAGACAGAACCCCCATCCTGAGGCTGCACTCAGCCTCCACATCTATTCATATCATCAATAAATATCTTTATCGTGCCATTGTTGTGGCATGAGCCTGCTGAATAAAATGTACTAAATTATGTATTTTAATGTACTTTAATGAATTTTATATCAAAAAAAAGCACCAGTGGTTAATATATAGACTCAAAATTGTATGTAAAATGTGTGTTACTCTGATCTATAAAACGACTAACCCTTGAAGCCTTTGTTCTGTGTACAGTGTTAACAAGCAAAATACCAACATGTAGAAGTAGATGAGAGACTTCCTCTTATGTGACATGAGACTGCAGAGAAAAATGTGGGAAATTGTTCAAAAGTGTTGTATGTGTGATTGGCCTGGCCTTGTACACAAGTAATGACGGAAATGACGGTGTGTTTTTTGCATAATATAGACTGTGATAAAGTGCTTTACTATTTATAAAAGGCAATGTTAAACTGAAGATTGACATAATATTACAAATCATTTTAATAAAAATATCATTAGTTTATATGCAAACAATAAGAATAAATCCCCCTCAAGCAAAAACATTTAAAAGCTATGTGAAAGGCAGAACTAATAAATGATCAATGAAATTCAACCAGGAGACACTTCAACAGACTTAGGCAGGTGGATGAGGAGAAGGAGAGGCTGAGGAGGCTGATGGTTCTGCTGCTGCGGTGACGATGGATTCAGATGTAAGGGTGGGGAATACAGTCGTCCTGGTTTAATTTACAGTATGTTGTAAGCTTCTTGTAACTGATCATAAGTATGTTCAGAAGTTGAGCTCAGAGTACTCCTCCTCCGCTGCGGTCACTCTGCTCCGAGCTTTGCTCCTGAAGTTCACCCTGGAGTAACTCACATCCACCTCATCCTCACTGCTGTCATCTGAACAACTGGCCTGTTTTGTAACGTTCTCATAGACGTCTCCCACGTCCTGAAAAAAAGAAATAAAACACATGTTTATGAGCTTGTCTTTAAAGCTGCACTATGTAACTTTTTTGCTTGTGTGTATGAAAGTGTGATTGCTTTGCCAGGAATATTCCACAGTATGACATTAAACATCTGTCTGATCTATCCCAAAGACCAAGTTACAAGTCAGATCTGTGGAGTGGCGACACTGCTCATAGTAACAAATATATTTATCAAAGTATTTTTGAGTAATTAAAACACTAATAATTTATTAAATGCAAGAAAGACACGGGTGGGGAGAGTAGCCAAAATGTGAGCTCAAGTAAGTGAAAAGTTACTTCAAAATAATATGGGACATAGAAGTGCAAAGTAATGGTCCAAGACATTACTCAAGTAAGAGTACACAAATATCTGGGAATCAATCAATCAATCAAACTTTATTTCTATAGCACCTTCCAACAACCAAAAGCTGACCAAAGTGCTGTACAACATTAAAAACAAGATAAAAAAACAATAAATATCACACAAATAGGTCGACAAAGCACATTACACCATGAAAATAAAGAAAGTGTCACAGGGCCACTAAGTGTTAAAGGTCGTTCTAAATAGGTGGGTTTTAACTTTGGCTTTGAACAGAGGCAGATCAGTGATGGAACGTAACTCAATGGGCAAAGAGTTCCAGAGTTTTGGACTGGCCACTGCAAAAGAGCGATCACCCCACTGTTTGCCCCGGGACCGGGGGACCTCCAGCAGAAGTTGCCCAGCAGATCATAGAGCTCTGCTGGGTTGGTGAGGGGTCAAAATCTCACGCAGGTAGGAGGATGCAAGACCATGTTAGCCATTGACTGCATTACAACAAAACATCAAAATTTTAAATGAATTCTGAACTGGACAGGGAGCCAGTGCAAGGAGAACAGGGCAGGGGTGATGTGGTCATGTTTCCTACTGTTTTTATGAGTAGGCAAACTGCAGCATTTTGCACGACCTGCAAACGGTGATTTATGATAACAAGTCCACGCACTTGTCTGTGATGGCCTGCTTAGCGCGACGAGGGGCGTTTTTTTGAAACAAATGATAATATAGATGTTTGACGATCATCAATTTTGCCAGTACAGCTGTTTAAATGCTGCTCAGTGTCGAGGTGCCAGTCTTTTTGCTCTTGTATGAAAGCAAAGCGCCACATTGACACATTCAGCGAAGCCAATGCAAGTTTCTGTAGCATTTTCAACAATCAATTTGAAGCTTTTCCACACCTCACTCTTACCTGTGCGTGTTTGTCTTTTCAGTTCTCCTGTCTTTAGTTTATCCTTAACTTCTTGCTCCTCTCCATATTGGGGATGCCAGGTCAAAATAGATGCGGACTTGCGGAGGGGAAGATTATTAAGAGGCGGCGTTCACGTGCGCAGAGCTCTGGGTCTGCGGCTCCTTTTTAGTTAAATAGCAATTACATTACAGCGCCTTCTCTGTTTTATCCAAATTATTTATTTTAAAACAAGTATTCCTTAGTTTAGTATCCACACATCGTTTTAGTATACATTTTTATAAACATATATTTATTTTTAAAAAGTCAGCGAGAGTGAAGCCTGGCCCGACCCGACCCGAAGCAATGATTGACATTTTAGGCCCGAACCCGACCCGAAATTTCGGGTCGGGTTCGGGTCGGGCTTAAGATCTTACCTCTAAATGGTGCACTGTGTCAAACGCTGCAGTAAGTCTAACATAACTAACAGCACAGGCTTTTTCGCATCAAGGGATAAAAGAAGAATGTCATTCTGCACTTTGAGCAGTGCAGATTTGAAAACTGTTACTTCAGAGTTTAAAGTAACATCTGATTTATAAATTGCAATTTGTGTAATTGGAAGGGCAAAACATAAAATAATGCACAAAATCTTGTATTTTCAAAGGATAGACAAAAATTTAAAAAAACAACATGAGATTTGGAGGAGCGGTGCAAGAAACACAAATGTTCAAATCATTTCATATTGTCAACATACATAAAGCCTTTGTCACTTGTAAATTTACTCTCAGTGGGAAGAATAACCACAACTTTTACTCAAGTAATAATACTGTTTCTTCAATAAATATATTACTCAAGTAAGAGTAAAAGTATGCTGCTAAAAAGTACTCTGAAAATACAATTTCTTTAAAAAGTGACATTTACTTGAGTAACTACCCACCCCTGAAGATATATGTTTAATATAGTGACCATACTGTGGAAATTTCTAGATAAAGTAACCTCTCCATGGAAACAAGCAGGTAGCGGACGCTATGCCAGAAATGTTCCATAGTGCGGCTTTAACCAAACTGTGTGTAAAAAGTGACACTTGCTCTACCTCGTCATGCTTCTTTACAGTGGAGTAGACGACATCCTCTTCTTTTGGGAGCAGAGTCCTACAGACAGATTGTGATGTGAATATTTGAATAACACTTACTCATGTTACTGTGTGGAACTTACGCTGGGTTCTTGTTAAAGTGCAAAGAGGAGTAGAAGAGAGAGTCTGCACATGGGTTTTGATCACTGGTGCCAGGTCGGCCCTGTGAAGTGAAACAATGGAGATGTTGATTCACGCATTAGACTGTGCTGTAAGTCAAATGGTAAGGCACTCATGGGGTTAAATGATGAGGAAAAAAACCCTTACTGAACAGACAAGCCTTACTGAAACGTGTGGTATGGTGGTATTCATCAAACAATTGTGACTGGTTAATCATAATCTGATAATTGTTCATTGGACCTATAGAGACTGTAAAATATCTTTTATAACAAGAACAGCTGCATTATACAATAAAACAATAACACACTCAGTGAAGAGAGGTGAGAGTCAATAGATCACCAGTGGTGAGTTGGATCCTCTGGCGGAGGAGGACGCCGGACAGGCCTTGCAGGCCTTGCAGGCCCAAGGGTGTTGTGAGGGTCTGTTGGGAACATCTGGCGAAGTCCTCTGTCAGGGGGACTTTAAACTCACACCTCCGGGAGAGCTTCTGCCAGATCCTGGTGTAGGTAGGGGGCATGGGTTCTGAGTGGACCATGTTCTCCTTCTCAATTGTTGATGCGGCTGATCATAGCTGGAGTTGTAAGGTCTGCGGTGCTTGTCACAGCGGCGACAAGCATTGCAGACCTAAGGGATGTAGTCATGCTGAAGAAGGAGTCCTATCAAGCCTTGTTGGCTTGTGGGTCTGCACAGCTTGCGTGGTCGCTGAGGCAAAAGCTCGGGATTTGGAGGAGTACAGGGATTCCATGGAGAAGGACTATCAGACAGCCTCAAGAAATTCTGACAAGCTGTCTGACAACTCAGGAGGGAGAAGCAGTGCTTCTTCAACAGTGTGTACAGT
>JAIEZT010000527.1:0-44290 GCA_019594935.1 Periophthalmus modestus | reverse complement strand
GATGTCATGAAGCAGTAGATTTCAAGTAACCGTTTGTTTAGTAGCTATTGGCAATTTCAAGGCTGAAATTATCAAATGATCTAGTGAAAGGTGTATGCAGTTAAATACATACACAGTTAGAGCACTTCATCTTTCATATGCCATCACAGATAGATGGAACCAGGTGTTTGCTGTTGAGAGAAGATCTCAGTCTAAATACAGGATTGTTTGTTAAAACAAATCCAGGTACGTATGTTCGAGAAGAAAACAACATTATAACATAAGATGCTGAAAAACAGTGTCATGTGGGCCCTTTGAAATTGAAAGAAAGCACTGGATGCATCATGATTAACATAGTCGACTAGCCAGTACACTACGTGGTACCAGTATCGCCATCAGATGTGAAACTCCCTTAAGATACACCCAGTCTGCTGTCAAACATGAAGATTCAATGTGAACGACAGCTACAACAGACCTATAAAGTAATGCTTATAGCCAGCGCAATGGAGGGGCCCAGCCGCGAGCGTTCAGCATTACATCCATGGTGGAGAGGTGAACGAGGTCATTGCGGAGGTCCTCCTGAAGCTCCAATGCAGGCGCCATCACGGGAACAGGCCCAGTGTGCAGATGCAGAGGCCTGGGGACATGCATTAGCGCGCCGGGTGGCTCTGCCTGATGATAAAACGCCCATATTTGCTCTGCCTCATATCATTTGGAGCCAGTACTGAGAGGACAGTGGCCGCTCACACGCATTGACGGGCCACACAGGTCCATGGCTGTAGATCACGGCCGGGCCCAGGGTTGAGGGTTTGCGCGGTGGAGTCAGACTGATGTCGCAGTGGCTCCCCTGGCTCTTAATACTGGCCCAGCTCTCCGCACACAATGTAAAACTCCATCAGGCCAACAGTCATTCAGCTCTAATCTGTTTAGTGTACAGATCTAACCAGCCACTGCTGGAAGAAGTACTCAATTTAGTCATTTAAGTAAAAGAACAGATACCCAAAGCAAGAAAATACTTCAAGTAAAAGTATTACCTGAAAAGATCTACTGCTTCAAACTGATCGATTTTGATGTAGTGGAGTAGAAAGTAGAATAAAAGTGAAAAAGCATCCACTTTAAAAAATGTACTTAAATACAAATTTTAGGTATCTGTACTTTACTTAAGTACAGTACTTTACTACTTTTATTTTATACGTTCACCATTGAAACCCAGCCTAAGTGGAAACACGAACATGGGCTCAGTGGATATTATAATCGATATTAAAGGTGCATTATAGAACTGTTCTGGAGCGTCCAGTGCAGGCTTGTTTCCATGTTATTATTTACCAGAATGCTCCACTGTATGGCATTAAACCTGTCTGAGTAAGTGAGCAGGTGGTGCCCATCAGATCTGTGGATATTTTAGCAACACCTGTTATTGAACACATGCAGGATAGGTAAGTTTAATGTCATACCATGGAACATTAAAAGCAAAACCAATAACATTACTACATCAGACATGTCAAAAACTCAGGCCTGCGGACCAAATTTGGCCCTTGACATAATTATATTTGGCCTGCGAAATCATATCAAATATGTATTAGAGCTGGCCCGCCGGCTACCGCAACCAGTATAGCACATGCACCACTAATACTATAAATCCCTGAATGCTTTGCCCCCACCACTTCTGTTGACACTCATTAGCATCTGCTACCTGTTGCCTCACTCAAAATTTAATCCATCCTTCTGAAAAACAGCAGATGTTGTTGAAAAAATTTTCAATAAATATTTAGTTTGGCCCACAACTTAGTCCCAGCTTTTGATTTTGGGCCCTCAGTGAATTTGAGTTTGACACCCCTGATCTACTATGGACACAGTAGGAGAAGAAAAATTATTCAGTGCACCTTTAAATTTCCAGGATGATTCATATTTGACATCTTCACACAGAGAACTAGGCTACTATTTGGTTTAGAGATTAGATAAGTGAGAGGACATGTTGTTGCGCTAGTTTTGTATTTTATTTAGCTATTAGTTATCAGCTATTTGTAAAACGCATATTAAAGACAACCTATTGTGTTTGTGTCTGCCGTATAGTTATGATCTGTGACACCTGTGGATCATTATGTTATATAGTAATTTGGACAATTAAAATGGCATTATTCATCTAAAATGACTTAAAAGAAACCAGTCTGTGCTGATGTTGTCCACGTTAGAAAACTGTGGTGTCCTGTGGGAGCTGAGTAAAAAAAAGATGTAATTTAACACTATGCATTTTTATTCTCATTAATATGAGCTCCCTGAACTAAAAGTCTTTCATTTATGCAAAGGAGCATTTGAATATTGAAATGTTTCTGGATGTGTGTTGTTCCACATCCTTTGCTCCAATACCTTGCTTAATATAAAGGTATATAGAGAGTAAAGTACATGGTAATATAGAGGGTATACGGCCTGTGCTCTTTAAAAAAGGGAACTACTACAATCACAACTGAACCTACGTTACAAAGCCTTAACCTGCAGATTTGAGCCTCGTCTCTACAGGGGCCGGTTGTACAGTGTGGACCCCTGATGTTTCCACTGCATAAAGCAATCCATATCACCCCCTTTTAGGGGTCCAAAGAGGACTACTGGAGGGACTACCTTCAAAAGGGTCCGGAACAACGCTTGGGACCTTGGGATCGGCTTGTGGGGGTAGCTAGAGGATACATACAAGTTTTTGTTTTGTTTTTTTTTTTCATTCTCAGTATATGGACTGGCCACACAACAACCTAAAGATACAAATGTATTTTTCTTTGGGTGGGAGAGGAGTTCCTTGACTGTATTATAGTTAGGACCGGAGCATAAACTTCATCATGCACACACAACTGTAAAAAACTAAAGAAACTCAGACAAGACTGAAGTCATAGTCTTGGCCACATCTTGAGAACAAAAGCACCAAATTATAACAAGACAAATGGGCCATTATGTCTAATGTTTTTTGTGGTAATTAAGAATAAACCAGCATTATAATCGTTATCAGAGTTATGTATGATTTCAGTGATTAAACACACGTTAACCTCATATGTAAATAAAGATCTTACTCTACCTGATGATAATGATAACTATTAGTAGCATATTTTTCAAAGTATAAGTTAAGGCTCCCCCTGGTGTTGCGTTGAATTAAGTACACAACAGCCTAAGGATACAAATGCATTTTCTTTGGTGGGAGAGGAGTTCCTTGACTGTATTATAGTTAGGACCAGAGCATAACTTCTTCACACACATGACTAAAAAACTATAGAAACAGGCTCTGCTTTACAATATTCTAAAGTTGGAGTTGAGATTTACCATTTGTCCTATTTTTTTTTACACACAAAATACTGCTAACGTGCAATATGTAATGTCGTGATTACACTTCTGTAGTAACTCCCTACATGAACACTAGAGGGAAGCACACGTTCATATCATGCACGTGGTCAATATCCAAATAGGAATAGTTGCTAACGCCATCTACCACTTCATAACAGCACCACTCCCTCTGATTCTCCTGCACATCAAGTATGCACTTTTTATATATTCAGTTACCAGTGCTGACGTCCTCCTCCAGGCCAAATAAGTGTCAGGTTTGTGGAGATGCAAGCCCGTTCACACTAAGGGCGCATGTTTTCTACATTTGTCAGTAAAAAAGAAAAGAAAAAGATAAAACTAATTTTAGTTTTAATACAAGGAAACGTGGTAATAAAGGCTTTTAATTATTTTGTACTTTTTGAGTGCCTCCATTTTTTTTTTCAACTTTGTATTTGAGACCAGTCACTATAGTGACGAGCACAAAAAGGATAATTTTGCACAATCTCTACACATCCAAGTAGTAACCATACGGCTCCTAAAATTGTTTGCATGTTTTCGTTATAGTCTATTTTTTTGGGTGTTATACAGTTTGTTCTCATGTTCTTTTCCTGTTTTTTTTTTTACATTTGGGTCACATAGCAGGTTATTATTGCTTATTTTGTCATTTTTGGGGTTTTTTCACAGGTCGTTACATTGTGTTACAATTGGCTTACATGTTATTAGAGGTTGTTACACATGCTATTACAGGTTGCTTACATGTTTCACTTTTAAGTTAACGAGGTATTCACAGGTTATAATTCAGTTGTATACTCATCTCTGTTGTTTTTGAGTAAAGGTTCATACATATTTTTAGTTCAGGTGTTATATGTTGAGTGTACATGCTGATACAGGTTGTTAAGGTGTGTTACGTCTCTGGGTAACATCCTAATACATGTGATTAATTAATGCATGCCATGTTATACGAGTTGTTTTAAGCTTTTACAAATTTGGGTTACATGTTTATCACAGGTTTTATCTCACTGTGTTACTTTTGGTTTATGTGTTTATTGTTACAGTTTTTTTTACACATCATTACGATTGTTAGTCGCTGGTGTGTATTTTTGGGTGAGGTGCTATTTTACAATGTGTTATGTTTGGGTTACACATGTCATCAATATTGATAACTGGTAGGAAGAGGATCCAGTTCTGGGCTCTATGACCCTGGGGTAGAGGACAAAGGGACACTGACTCTGCATTACATCTCATTAATAATGTTTTCAAGTGTGTTATTTTGGGGTTATGTGTCAGTACAAGTTGATAGGTTGTTACAATGTGGTACGTTGGTTACATATTTTATCACAGGGCGCAGTTACATGTGCCTCAAAATGTGATATTAATCAGATTTTTGGCAGGTTTGGAGTTCAGATTATTGAAAATTAAATTTAAACAGTGAAATGATCTGATGTCTTTTCTGAACATAGTCCGTCTGATATTACAACATTTTTTACACAATTTGCAGTTTACGTTCTTTTCTGTGTAGATTTTGACAAGGAAATTTATGCAAAAAGGGTGTGAACTAATTGTGAAAAACAAAAATGAACGGTTTCATGGATGGATTGATTTGTGTGCAGTTTTTTGTTTTTTTTGTGGGGCCAGTTTTAAATGTACCCAATGTTTTTCACACTTGGGGTATCTTTGTGTTCTTTGCTATCGCACATGTTACCACAGATGTTACACAGCACATTACATTCTGCTTAATGAGGCAGGTAAAACTGTACTGAAAACCAATGCAAAAAATAGTGTCCATTTTGCGTCTGAAAAAAATGCTTGCTTCGCTTGTTTACAAACATCTTGTGTTACAGCCTCTTCGCTCAGCATGGGGATTACTCGATGCATTTCCGCTCCACTGCTAACGATTATGTAATGAAACACACACACATACACACACATGCACATATATACAAACACAACTCACACACACGCACACACACACTATTCCAGTACAATGCGACCTCAGCTTTTTCAGCCCAACCTGGAACTACTATAGAGCAAGCCCTGGAGAGAAAGGAAAGTGCATCTCGCATTGGTTTATTTTTGCGTGGCAGAGGAGATAAGTGACAGCTGTGCCCCTCCACTCCTGAATATTTCATTTCTATCCTTGTTTAATGCTGATGGGCACTGTAATAGAAACCAGGGCTTACATAAGGGTAGGGGATATGAGGCAGAGGAAGTGCGTAGGCAAGGTTCAGGCTGGTATAAAATGTTAAGTAAATGAAAAGGACGGATAGATGTATGTGATAGTGGGCTGATCTACAAAGTTGTGTTCTGATTCTGAGGTTTAAAGAGACCTATGTAACTTCTCTGGTGGAGCGTCTGCCTTCTGCTCGTTTCATAAAAGACTGACTTTGTATTTTACGTGTGATCAGTGTTGTTTGTTTTGCTTGTTTTTATGGGACTCGCTGCAGACATGTAAAGCACATTTCAGTTTTACAGACAAAATTTTTATTTGAGCTACCCATTTATTCATTTACAAATAAATTATAAAAACTAAAACCGACCTGACTGTAACTTGGCCTTTTACTAGTTTCCATGGAGATTTTGCCAACCTTGAAAAACTCCAGTCAAAGCAATAACACATCTCCATGGAGACAACAGCAGTGCATCCTCCCACCAAAAAACGTTACATAGTGCACCTTTAAAGGTGATATGTATATATATATATATATATATATATATATATATATATATTCATATATATATATATAACTATAATATATATATATAGATATATTATATATATATAATATATATAGTATATATATACACACAACACACACATATGTATTTATGACATGGTCTCTGAGCAAATCATCTTTTTCAAAATGTCTTGTCCCATGAATAAGTCCGAAATCTATTGTATCTAAGCAGCAGCTCTTGAGATCCTTCTTGCTGTCATTCCAGCGCCAAGATTTTTTTCTCCCCATCTCCTCTTCAGCAGCAAAACCATAAACGCTCCTCAGCCTCTCCATCCCCTCTTCACATCTAACACCAATTAATTACTTTGCCATGTGAAATAACCCATATGCCAAAATGGAATGTGATGTATTCTAAAAAACCAGGTAAGAATATTGACCTGCAAATGTTAACTAGCATTTAAAATAGCTAACTTGAAATCTCTATGTTCCCACATGCGGGGTATTGGTGCAGGCTGTATATTTTTAGCTTTGCCTGGTGGGGGGTAGGAGTAGCATGTCCCGAACTAGCTAACATTCGAGTTGTGTCTGTCCTAATCAGTCAAACCGTCATGACCCCCATCTCTCCTTCTCTACAGCCTTATGCAATCGCCAAAGAGAGATAGAGAGAGAGAGAAAGAGAAAGAGAGGAGAGAGTTGAGAGAGGGAGAAAAGGACACACATGGTCTAAAGCTCCACTGCCCCTGTTCCGTTGACATATTATGCAAACGTGCTTTAGTAGTTTTAATCTGAAAGGCCACTCAAAGCACTGGCCACCAAGTGTGTTGTCAATAGCAGATATAACTATATATATTTAAAGATGGGGGGTATTATGCCAAATCAATGTTTTGGAGCTTTCGACCATGTTAGAACGTTCCCTCATCAAAAAACATGCCTGAGAGAGGTTAGATGTCATCCACGCATGTTTGAGTCATCTTGCGATCTCTCCCAGGCACTATTTGAACCCTCCTTATGTTTAGCAGTACAATTCCATCCAATGCTCCACCCATAAGCCCTACATCACTTATGCTCCTCATGGCCATTTCTCAAAATATACAGGACACAAAACAATACACCGACTTACTGGGAGCGAGGGGTTAGGGAGAGGACGCAGAATGTCAGAATGAAAGTGAAACATGGAGAAGTATAACAATGCCTTTAAAAATGAAACTAAAATATCTGAATAATGAATTAACCAAGATTAACTAACTATAGAACTAGGTTTAAACAAGGACTTTTCACAAATTTCCCAGGACTAAACCAGATCTAAACCAAGTTGTTACCGAGAGTAGCCTACCATCAGATTATCTTCTTTTCTATAGCAAACAGATACGCCAGAGCAGAGTCAGTTTCAAAGCTAGGAGCTGTTTTTTAGTGGCTAATTAGTGTGTTTACTCTTGGAGGATAAACACTACTCGGGAACAGTTGTTGAGGTACTTTGAGCTAGCTCGATGACATAATTTCAAGTCATAAACAGCTAATGGCTTATAAGAGGGTGGTTTTTGGTCAGCTACCACAATAGACTATTTTTAAGATAATATGGCTTCATCCATTTTGTAATCTTTTAGCCACACCAATCTTACCTTCTTTTAGCCAGTGAAAGACCTCTGATCTCTGTGTGTTATTACTGTTTTCTTAAGATTTCATGTTTGTAGGAGCTGTGTGAGATTATGTAGTCCTATATATATTTTAAAGCATGGTGTATTATGTTTGTTTAAGTGGCTTTATTTCAGACATATTTAGGCCTAATGCATTTCTAATTCATTTAATCTATGAGAGGTTTACAAAATGTCCCGTGTGTGTGTTCCATGTGTCATATCACTCCATTGTAATCTGCTAAAGTGGGACTTAACACCTAAACTCCACCCACAACCACGTTGCAATCAGAGTTGTTAAAGACTGGGCAGTATCAAAAAGGGTGGAGGTGTGTGTGCGTTTTTAGAAGATATTTAGTTACTCCCACTGGGGGGGTTGTCATTTGGGGTGTTTTTCATCTTTTCAGTATGTTTCCTTTAAAATGGAGTGAAAACAATCGCCCTCCATACTCTACTTAGCCATATACAAACCTCCCCAGCACTGTCTAAGTTTTATTGATGATTTTACTGAGATGCTTTCAGTCGTATGCTCTTTGATAGTTTAGTCATTACAGGTGATTTTAATGTACATGTGGATAATGTGTTTGACAGAAACGCTAAAGAGCTCAGTTCTGTCCTTGAAACTTTTGATCTCTCTCAGCATGTCAGCGAGCCCACCCACAACAGAGGACACACTCTGGACCTGCTCATCACAAAAACAGTAAACATTTCAAAATGTTAATGTGGTGGATGTTGCTCTGTCTGATCATTTCTGTGTCTTCTTCGACCTGTCTGTTATTCCCAAACCAGCAGCTGGTCCTGCAGTTGTTCGAAGGAGACACATAAATGATAAAACAGGTGCACTATTCATGGAAATGATGCACTTTGAGAATGCCTCATGTTCTAATGTTGATGATTTGTTGAACTCTGTGACTTCGAGTTTTCTGAATGTTCTGGACACCATTGCCCCGATGAAGGGTAAAATGGTTAAAGATAAGCAGAAAGTGCCATGGAGAAATGATGACTCGGTCAGGACAGAGAAAAGGGAGTGCTCCAGGTTCAATATGAGATTTACAGAGAAAAAATGCACATGTACAACCACCACCGTTTATGTAGAACAAGGGACAAGTATTTTTGGACATTATTGGAAGTTGAAGTAACAACTCTCGTGTCCTGTAAACAGATTAACAAACCCTCCAGCTCTGAGTGAAGCCATTAGAAGTAATTCCACATCTAAGTGCAATGAGTTTGCAGTATTCTTTAGTGACAAGTTTCAACGTAAATAACACCCATGCAGCCACCTAGACACTTGAGCTGACTCACTTTCACCTGCAACTGCCAAAACTGTCCAAGAGATCGTCACCAGTCTGAGTTCAACTACATGCTGCCTCATTGTGTTACCCACTAAATTTCTAAAGTCTGTGCTCAACAGTTTGTAACCACCACATGCTTGCAGCATATAAAACATAACACTTCAATCTGGAACATTCCCAAGAACTTTGAAAACTGCGGTTATCAAGCCTCTCCTAAAGAAGAGCAGTCTTGATGCCACAATACTGAACAATTATCGACCAATCTCAAATCTGCCGTTTTCTGTCCTTGAAAAAGTTGTTACCAATAGGTCCCATTAGCTTTCTCCAAATGGACAACTCCTTTGATGTTTTCCAGTCAGGTTTTAGACCCTGCCACAGCACTGAAACTGTTCTTATCAAGGTGACAAATGACATCCGCCTGAACACTGATGCAGGCAAAGTCTCAGTCTTGATCCTGTTAGATCTGAGAGCTGCTTTTGACACTGCTGATCATGGGATTGGCAGTGGTTTAAGTCCCATCTTGAAAACAGGAAGTGCTATGTTGAATTGGAAAATGTGTCTCAGATAAAATGTGCCTGACCTGTGGGGTGCCCCAGGGTCAATCGCGGGACCTCTGCTTGTGATTCTCTACATGCTGCCGTTAGGCCCCCAGTTAATGCGCAGCAATATGGTGCTCCTGACGTAAATGCTTACATACATAGCTTAATGCCAGTTGTTGTAAGTTGGTTTAGTTTACTTTATATTGGTATTTTACTCCCTTTATTGAGTAATTATTTGGATACTTTTTACTGGTAGTCTTTTTATTTTTAAAGATATCCTCATTTGACCTAATCTGGTGCCATGAAACTTCAGACTTGAAAAAGATAACCTCTTGTGCCAGGGTTGGTATGGGTACACTAGTACTTGGGGGGCCATATTTAGGTCACAGGCCAGGATGCTGGATCAGGTTATAATAGGGGAGACATGATCGGAGGTGTTCCAAAAGTACACTGCTGTGCCTAAAATTGGAGGCTGACCAGGAAAACAAGAGACTGGTACATTTTGTTCACTCCCACACTCAAACTCGACTCCAAAATGCTGGGGCCATTTTGACAGAAATAGTTTAAAAGCAAAAAAATATGCCAGTCTGGATTAGTTTTCAAGATCAAATATGTGTGGGCTGTGTTGTTATATAAGTAAATAGCTATAATGATTAAGTACCCCAAGGGTCGGTTTAGGGGATTACAAGACTTCTTATATTTGTTATAAGCTGAACATTGGGCTCTAGCACTGTAAAGACTAAATAATATGGTGTATGGGGTACATGCATTTTTTCATGTGGTTTATGGTTAATAATTATAGGATTTCTGGAAAAAAAATTCAAAAAAAACAAAGTGGAATTTGGTGTTTAGGCTCAATGTGAATATAAGCACATATGTAATATAAGCAAGCTATAATGAACACGATTTTACAGCAGAAATGCTTTGAACGAGTCTAGCAGTGATTTATGGACTTAAAAACTTTGGGATTTCTACATGTAACACAACAATCCTGTGAAATTCAAAGCGCATATTTTTTGAGGTTCAGAGGCAAAATTACTTTTTACAGAGGATTAGCGAAACCAGTGTGAATTAAGCTAAATACAATTCCAGGTAGGTTTTAGATGGGGTAACAATGTATCACATGATTAAAAGCTCAAATGCATAATATGTTGTTCTTTAAAGCATATCCTTAGTCACTTTTTCCCCTGCTGGTCCTATAAACACCACATCTCACTGTAGTCTCATCAATTTGAAAGGGTCAGCCCAGGCCATTAGAAATAATTTGTTTTGCCACTCCAGAAAGCAGTCATTTTCCATCATTACTGTGAGCAGGCAAGTTAAAAATACCAATTATGCCAAACCTATTGAATTAATGGAGAACAGTGGTTTATCATTAAAAATAAGGCCAGCCTAATAACATGTAGGTATAGGGAAAAACATAATTGTATGTTAAATTATGAGGACCACATGGGAGCTCTCCATATGCTAACTTGTAGGTTGTGGGTGGAGCATTGCACAAACAGCTAACTGTAAGGAGGGTTCAAATAATGCCTTTGCTAAAATACTCAAAACATTATCTAAAACCTCTTCAGACATATTTTTGATGAGGGAAAACATTACAACATCGTAGAAAGCTCTTTAATGCCAATGAAAACAGTGAACTTCCTGTTTACAATTTTCCCAATTTTTTCACAATTAAAGCACAGTTACATTTACTTCAGCTTTTTTGAATGTCATGACTTGTGTCTATAATAAATAAAAACAATATTTTACAAGTTCTATATTGCTCATTGTATGTCTTATCCCATTCAACTAAATAAAATGAAATGTCTTGATAGGGCGACATACCCTTGTCAAAAACATACCTGGAGTTTTATTTTGTTTAATACACGCTTGTTTCATTAATCCAATCTCTGAGCACTTGAAGATGCCACATTTGCATTTTGCCTGCATTGTTGCATCACAGGTAAAAATACAGACTTCTCCTTCTCTCCTTTTGGACTTGGCGTAAAAACCAGACTCATTCTGCCGTAAAATTGTTGGCTTAACAGTAAACACATGTCTCTATTTGCACAGCGGATGATAATGGTTTACTTTGAAAATGTTCATTCCTGTGGCTGACAGCAGAGGGAGCTCCAACTAGTGTATAGTAAGTGTATTTTCCAAATGCAGACATTATTTTAAGTTGGAAATTGCCAAATACTTGCTAATAATGCCATTGTCTTGTTGAAAATTTACGATTGCATTTACCTGAATACAATTACAATGATTTTAATAGTAGTATTTTTTTTAGACTAGTCATGATTATTCCGTAGCCTTATAAACAGATACAGAACACAGTGGTCTCATTTTGACCCTACGACCTGCTTTTACAATATATCTGTACTGGGGAAAAACATACATACATACTATTACATGGCCTTTTAATTACTTTTACTCTCCTCAAAATAACTTCTCCATGTAGAAGTCAGACCCGGTTAGCGGTGGAGATGCTGTATATAGCAGCAGATCCCAGCAGCTGTGCCGCTCACACCTGTTCCATCAAAGCTATGGGATGTCCTCAGATCTGCTCAGGTCTCATTGGCTGCTCCCTGGTGAGTTAATGTTCTGCGCTTCAATCAAAAAGCATCTGTTACATCTATTTTTTGCATAAAAAAAACGGGACATAAAAAAACACACAACAAAATTGGTTTTGACAGTCATTAAAGATGTAATACAAACAACTTCAGTCCCCACAAAGCCTCCTGTCAACGACTACGATAACTTACCATAAAGTTTAAATTAACTTTTTTGTTACTAAACTATGTATATGGTCTTTTAATAGCATGGTCCCTTCCTAGTCCTTTTGGCAATTTTAGTTCAAACTTTTAGTGTGGCTCAGAGAATAGACTTTAAAGCAGCTCTGCTTGTGTGTTGTGTTAGATTTTTCCACCATATGGCAATTAACATATATATTTTTGAATTTATTCAAGAGTTTTTGAAAAATTTAAAAATACATGAAAAGTATCCATTCTTTCCACCGAAGTCTTGGCTGCATCACCTGGTTTTCTCATAGGAAGATACATTTTATGTTCTACAGTGGAAAATTCTCACCAAATTTCAACATTTTTGTTATAAACATTTTCCTACAAGCTCTGTTTTTATTAAAGGTTTTGCAGTTCCATAACATAGTTAGATCACGTGTTTACCTTTTATTGTTTTTAAAAATTCACTAAAACTA
Organism: Periophthalmus modestus; assembly: GCA_019594935.1. Lineage (NCBI taxonomy): Eukaryota > Metazoa > Chordata > Actinopteri > Gobiiformes > Gobiidae > Periophthalmus > Periophthalmus modestus. The sequence continues at coordinate 31,669 of JAIEZT010000527.1, read as the reverse complement.
ACATATTAACATTTTTGACTTTCAGTTTCACTTTTTTTTTTTTTTTTGACGCTTTGCTTCCCACAATAAGTCACTCCCCCTTGAGAGCACTCTCAGAACACAATCAGCATGCATCCCACTGATGAGATTACTGCACATCACATCGGGTTTGTGAGGTTGTTGTGTACAGTGTACTTGTGTTATGCTTTTGCATGTTATGGGGAATTGTTGTGGGGAGCATGGATGACATAGGCTTGTGGGCTGAGCGTTATACAGAATCTTACAGCTAAGGAGAGTTTGGCAAGATTGCTAAAATACTCAAACATGCAGAGATGAAGTCCAAAACCTCTTCAGGTATGTTTTTGATGAAGGAAACAATGTTATAACATAGTAGAAAGCTAAAAAATAAAATAAAATAAAAAAAGATTTTATAATACTCCCCTCTTTAATAACTTAACATGTAATTTTGGAGAAAAACTTTTGCGCCATACTCTTTTCATTATACTATAATTAACTATCACACACACTCACCAAAATGGTGGTCTAGGCAGCATCTTATCTGAACTCACAAAATCTAGTGAAACTTCTTCTTTTGAAGGTTCCGGCTATAAAAGAATCAGTTTATGACAAATGTACCACTTGAGTATAGCCCAATTTTACTTGTTGGTATTTAGTGGTACTCAGAATGACATGTTTACACTGGGTTTGGGCCGGGGGTACCAACTATAGTGGCTTCCAAATGATTGTGTTTGTAGTGTCCCTGACAGAGTTGGCGGGTCAGTGCTCTGAATTACAAGGCTACAATGTTCAAGAAAAGAAGTAGGTTATAAAATGGTATCATATTCACACTTACCACAACCATTGGATAAACAGCTATGCCAGGGCTATTCTATGGTATTTTTTTTCTTTTAAGGTAAAGGCCTTAAAGGAAATTCAAAATCATTGAGTACAGAAATTAACTAGACAATTTACAAAATGCATATGGAAATTTAAAGAGGGAATATTTTACTTCTATGGGGTATTAACTGCTAATTTATAACATTTAAATCACCATGTTGCTTTTTATTGTTTTGAAAATACTCTGGTGGTATAGCCTGTATATGGAATCTGCCACATGGGTGCGGTTTTACTATTGGTTAGTGGTGACATCAGTCAATCCATAAAAGCCCTTCCACTCCCCTCGCCCTCTGACCTCACACTCTTACTTCCGGTCTCCCATTGTTGACATTTCTTGTTCACCACACTCAGGCATGGAAATGTAATAAAATCTGGAAGGTGAACCCAAGATGGCGCCACATTGTTTTCAGTTGCCTGTGCTAATTGGCTCAACAATTTGCTCTTCCACATTACTTCCTCCATATGGGCTTCCCACCATGTGATGTCAGAAACGTGTACCGTGTGATCAGTGCGATGGTGGCTAGAACAGGGCTAGTGCAGACTCTAAGTGGGACTACGCTAAATCTTACAAAGCAAACTTTTAAGAGCTTTGAGGATTTAAAAAGTTTTAATGTTCATGTTGTGAAAAATACAGAAGAATCCCTACAAAATCCCACCTTTGTGAAAGCTGTGGATGCCCTGTCAGCCAAGCATGGGCAATTTGAATTCCCCAAAAAATACATAGTGCTTTATGGGAAAATTCTTTCTAGGCCCAAGCTCCCGGGAGCTGGCCACTAGCTGATCTCACCCAGGGACAGAGGGGGAACGTCTTATCCAGTTCTTATTATACATCCATGCAAGTATGAGATTCAGTAATAGTCGTACCACTCTTGTTGTGTATCACTGTCATGCTGGCTAGTGGCCGGGCTTGCCATTGGTGTCGTCCAGCAACTAATATGGGTGTGTAATGCAATGTAGGCCTGCAAACAATCACTTAGTTCTGCAATTAGGGATAAAATGCAATGTGTTTTATAGATCTTGGAATTTAAGGGTACACTTTTTTTTTTGTTTTTTTTTTTTTTTCTTTTTACAAATTACTAGACCATAAACCTTGCTATATTTACAATATTCATTTTCACTGCCCCCCATCCTGTATTAAATATTATTGGCCTATAGAATATTATTATAAACCTTTAGAATTTATAGCAACTAGCACTCCAAGTCATAACATTTGTGTAATTTCTCCATATCTACTTGGAGCCAATCACATGAAGGACATTAATCACCAATAACTACAAATGTGATGCTAAACTGTCTTATTGATGATACATTGCCAGTGGCACATCGGAGATTAATGGGACGGGCTCACACAGCACATCAAAGCAGTGCAGGTATAAGCTACAGGGAGACATCAGGCTTAATAGCTTCCGCTCAACAATTAACACCTTAATTACCTCATAATTCATAGCTAATTGTCATTCATATCCACTAAGGAAATTTATATGGCTATATGTTACTGCAATTGAAATGTATATACAGTGTTGGGTAGGTTTATTCTGAATACGTGGAATACTTTTATACAGTTGCATTATATTGTACAAATGCCACAGAAGATTAAAAGAGCGTTATGTTTATTTCACCATTTGTTATGCATTTATTATCACAAATTACAGAAGGAATAATCACACACACTTTTCTCACTAATACTGTGCAGCTCAAAGCTTAAATTGTGTCATCAAATTGATACTTTGCAGTGACGTCATGCTGGGGGGGTTCTTCATGTATGTGTATGGTGGAATGTTTGGCAGTTACCATGGTGACACAATGCACACCTTAGCGAACACTGCCATAAATGTTTTAAGATAGTCTGAAAACTCAAGAAAAAATACAAAATTGAGTTAAACAACACATTTTCCCATTCATAGTCCTGTTAAGGTTTTTGATTTTCAACAAAAAGGTGCGAATGGCTAAGAGAACAACTGTTGGCTAATGCTAGCTGCAGACGATGACATCATTTGCAAAGTATCAATGCTGCTATGTAACTGCCTAACAAATCTAGACAATCCTCTAAGTATTTCTGTATATTTTTATACAGAGGGATATCAGTCTGGTGATCACTGCTCCATCGCACCTTGAGCTAGAACCAAATAAGATCATCCAATCAGATTTGTTTATCTGAGTGACACATGTGAAACGAAAAAGCTCATTGGTCACTCATCATTTTGAACAAAATCACATTTCTCTCAGATTGACAGAGTTTAGTGCTCTGGTCATTGATTCGGCAGAAATCTGTGATGTGCTTCAGTCCCCTGTGCTATTTTTCCTTCTCTTTTTCCTTGTAAGCAGCCATATTTTGTTTTGATATGGATGGACCCTATATGTCCCTGATTGGCTAATGCTCCTGTCAATCACACCGATCTGAACTCAGGGAGATTTATGGGTGACCAGACTCATATCTTGTAAAGTATTGGAGAAGTGTGTATTCTGGATCCCAGGCAAGCAATGTATTTCTTTGATTTGAATACAGTAACTGTATTCTGAATACCACCAAATTAAAGGATACAGTTACAGTTACTCAAAGTTTGTATTCTTAATATGTATTCTCTGTACACATATTTAGTTACCTCTTAACACTTCCAATAGGTTACAAAGGGACAGATTATTGATGAATGAAATAGTCTACCCAATTTGTACATACATTTCATGAGCAAAATGTGTCATGCCCCAGTACAGACATATTATATAAGAAACTCTTGAGGAAGTATCAGGAAGTGTGTGTTAGCATGTTAGTTGTTAATTTTATTGTGATGGTAAACTATGGAACTTTGAAAGTTGTGAAAAGTGCTTATAAACTAAATTAAATATTACTCATCATGGTGAATAATTAGGATGCTCAGAATGCATAAGGTAAGTGAGGAATAACTTTGGACCTCTGCAAACTGTTTAAAATGAACTAGCTCTGTTTTCCCCATTTCTAAGACAGTAAAACTCAGACACAGCTAATGGGAATCCTTATAATAAATCATATATGACAATTAACTTAATTTTAATTGACATGGTCATTAATAATTCTAATCTATAAAAGCATAATACCTTCACAGCACTAATAATCTCAAGTTACATTTAACCGACAATTTGCTGAAAGTCCCTCCCAACTCCTCACCCTCACATCATTTTGTTTTCCATCCTGTCTCGCGTTGAAGCCAAACATCTTCAAAAATATGAAAAGTCTCAGTCACAATTGAGCAAAAGCAGATTGTTTTTTGTTCCTCTTTCTATGGAGCAAAGCTGAGATGCCATGGGGCAGAGTCAGCAGTGCGGTGGAATGGCGCGTGGGAGGTGTCGCCCATGACCCACTGGGTGACACAAATGAGGTCTGACCTTTGCTGTCGCTGCATGGGGAGCTGGCATAAACACAGGCCGGCACAGTGGACAGGCTGAGCGGTGCATTGGGTAAAGCATAATTATATCATTTTCTGCATAAACTCAAGAAACACAAATGCTGCCTAATAATCTTACTCAGAGTTATATTTGTAATCTTGTACAGTCTTTGTCTGGGATCCAGAATACACATTTCTTCAATATTTTATATGTGAGTACCATGAGTCCAGATGGGTGTTATTCACAGGTGGATTAGCCAATCAGGGACATGCATGGTCCATTCGTGTCAAAACCAATATGAGGAAAAAATAAAGGAACAGAAAAGCTTTACGGATTTCTGCAGAATCCAAGAGCGAAACACTAAACTCTGTTAATCTGAGGTGAGAGAAATGCCATTCTGTGATGATGGGTGACCAATGAGCTCCTTCATTTCACATGTGTCACTGAAATAAATACATCTGATTGGATGATCACGGTTTGTTCTGGCTTGAGATGGGATGGAGGGCGTGACCAGACTGATATCCCTGTGAATAAAAAATACAGAGAGAGATTAGTCTGGATATGCCAGACAAGTATGGTCCTGCATTTTAAGTGTTTACAATGTCATATTTCCATTTTTCACAAATAATGACCACCTATATCTACATCTACCACTCATTACACAGACACACACACGCACACAACATTGTTAAAACTGTTTTTCTGGGTTTGTTTGGCATTCAATATTAAGAACATAATGGTCTTGGCTCCAAATTCTGAAACATATGGGACCCTTCTTTGTGAAGAAACACACACATTATGCATTAGATTCTAAACTGTTTTGCAGGGCTGCACAATTTGGGGGAAAGTGATTAAATAAAATTGCTTTTTTTCTGTCAAGCATTGGGCTTGTAATTAGATTTGTGATTTATGTTCTAATAATAGGATTCTGTTCAAAGTTCACGTTTTAAAAACATCAGAACATGTTTGTACAGATGTAAACTATAGGGTTAGCCGTTTTTATGCAGAATAAAACCCCATGGAGAAACAGGGAGGGCATCTGACACACAGGGGCATTTCAGAACTTGTTTGTACAGATCTAAACTACAGGGTTAGCCGTTTTTTATGCAGAATAAGACAGGATATTTTGTCGTTTGTGGAGGAAATGTTGGTACTTCAGAAACTACAGCCTTTGTGATTTACCAATTATATCCATTCAAACTGTGATTTTGACATGATTAATCTTGCAGCCCTACTGTTTTGTTACACCGCAAACACTGTTCACTTACTTATTCATGTAACACCCATCATTTAGAACTGTGACATCCGCATAATATTTCTATGCTAACATTATCCATCTAAATTTAAACACCATCTGTCCTAGCTATTTTATTTACCCCGCTACATTTGGCGTTGTTGGCAGGATGCAGACAGTTTAGCCATGTTGTTCTATACTCTTTGAATTCTGCATGACTTTATTATCTTTGCTGCCAGTGTGTTCTTGTGTTATCGTCCATACCTTGTTCTTTCCATGGGTCAGGTGACAGGGCAGCTGGACCAGGGCTTGTTACTTCATCATGGGTTAGGTCAGCTGTGTTACTGACAAGTCGAGTGGAGTGACGTTAGCCCAGCAGCGACGAACACGGCCTGGGCTAAGAATAGGAAAACGTGCAAGGGGACACTGGTTAGAATGCAGTGCTCAATCAAAGTGGGGAGGGGATGTCGAAGTTAGATATTAAAGTGGAACTAAACACTGAATCAACTTTGCTTTGCTACTAAACTGTATGTATTTTCAGCAGCATTATCTGTTGTTCCTAGTCTTTTTTTTGTTGGACATTTTAGAGCAAACTAGATAAATATGCACTCAAAACCTGTGAAACGAGCCACTGCAATTTCAAGTACTATGTGACATCAAGCAAGACTGCCCTGATAATAGCCATATATTTCTGATTACAAACACCTGGCTGTAGAGGCAGAGTTTGAAGTGTGGATACGTGTTAGATCAATCACACTGTTCCTCATGCTTCCAGACCCCGCCCCTCCTCTCCTCTCACTCTCCCCTTTAGTCCTCCAGGTACTACCCAGTTTATCAGCTCCATCTGAAATGTGGTTGTGGGAGGATTTTAGGTGTTTAGTCCCACTTAAAAAAAAAAACAAAAACAGACTTTTCTTGTGGCCAGGAGGTTGTGGGGTTGTGTTGTGTTTGGCGGGACATACCATAAAACTATTTTTAATTTTGACAAAATGACATATCTCTCACCTCAGATTAACAGAGTTTAGTAACGGCGTATTTGTTTTGATACAGATGGACCATGCATGTCCCTGATTGGCTAAACCACCTGTCAGTCATGGCCATCTGAACTTGGGGAGATTCACCTGTGACCTGACTCACATCTTTGTAAAGTATTGAGTATCCCAGACAATCTATTTTCTGTATCAATAAATTGCACTCCAACATTTGCAGTGACAGGCCTAGTGCTTACACAACTTCTGTCAGAGGCCTCATAAAAGTGCAAAACTATATGGGAAAGCTGTGTGCAGTCTGCTAGTGGTAGTTCAGTTCGAGAGCAGTGCAGACACACAGTGTAAGTATTTCAGTGTTATATGGTGGCAGTATTGTAAAGTAGACTGCAAAAGTTTGGTCATAATTTTAAAATAATAATTTCCAGGATACTCAAGTGTACTCATTCAACATAAAATATTGATCATTCCCAAGACTTGGGGTGGTCATTCAATCATCCTGAGAACTAAAAAAACAAATTATAATATAAACAACTTGGTCATCATGTCCAATGTTTTTGTCATTAAGACTAAATCAGCCTTAGAATTGTTGTCAGTAATGTTATATTTGATTTGAACATGTTTACCTCATATCTGGAAAACAGAGGTCTAATTTATTAAATGTAAAATTAAAATACATACATTTAACCTGACTCTGCAGTGAGTTTTGCATATTTATCAATCTGGAACGGTTCTAGTTGAAAGTGATCAGGAAAATGTGGAATGTCATGATGAATATTTGAATCTGATTGGTTGATTGGTCGAAGCATGACAATATCACAACAAGCTGAAAAGTCTTACTGGTAACATTTGAGATAAAAACACAGACATCTTTCCTGTCCACAAATGCACAAAGCCCTTACCGTCTGTGTGTTTTTCACAAACAAAATAGTCTGTATTACTGCTAAAATAGGCTGAAGTATGTCTCACTGCTGCTCTGTCATTGGTCCACCAAAAAGCGGGTGGGCCCTGTCGCACCAATCGGATAACGCAAAGTCGGATTTTTGTGAGTTCCAAATATTGTGAGATGCAGGTATTCAATGCTGAATATATCTTCAGACTTCCTCCTGATACTGACCTCAGACAATATTAAAGATTAAGAATTGAAGTTGAGTTTGAACACTACTAAAACTTTACTTTGTGATTGAACTTAAAGTAAACATACTTACATAAAAGCTGAAAATCCTGTGGCAGTGACAGCTCTGTAACACCAGCACTGAGTTTAATGAGGAGGATATCCGCGCTGGTTAATTGCTTTGACATACACCTCACTTTTCACAGGTTTCTGCAGCTGAGAGGCTATGTCAGGTAAGCTCTGTCGTCCCCACTGTGAACCTTCTGTCTGCCTCTGCATCTCCTCTCCATCCAACAGTGAGGGAGCTGAGGAGAGCATCCAATATGAGAAAAGAGCCAAGTTAACTTTTGCAATAACAATATACTTGGCAGTGCTGGAAGAAGTACTCACTTGTTTTACTCATGTTATTTGCTTCAAATGTGTTTTGCCTCAGTGCACATATATTATAAAAGCAGCTCTTGAGGTCAAAATGAGACTGCTGTGTCCTGTCAGCATCTAATTATAGGGATTAATCTGATGCTCTTTTAGCATGCCAGTTATTGTTAGCATTAGTCTTACAGGCGCTTATAAACATTGCGGGACATGCAAGGAATCCGTCACAAATGTGAGGAATGCTGCAAATTGTTTAAAATTAACTAGTTCTGTAAAGTAAAATGTAATTATCAACATTTTTTTTTTCAAAGCTACAATATGAAACTTTTTGCAAAAAAATAGGCTAACATGAAAGCATGTTTTTGTTCATTGTGAATGTGTTTGCATAGAAAAATACTGAATAACATGTGTCCTTAATTGAATGGGCTTGCATCTCCACAAACCTGGCTCGTGTTTGGCCTGGAGGAGGGCCTCCTCCTGCTTTTATCCCACGGTATGGCCTAAAATCTATTTATCTCAATGAAGAATGTTCTGAAGTATGTTTTTAACTTTCTATTTCAATGGAATCATGCAGGTGAAAGTTACATACTGTATCTTTAATATTACTATGTGGTTCTGTAATAGTTCCTATAGATCAAAACCTTCAAAATCTATTGTCATATTTCTAAGATTTTTTAATATTTGTATTTAGTATGGTTTAAATACTGATTAGTATCTGTGTATACTTTTTTTTACATCTCTGCATGACACATTTGGCGTGGTAACACCGTGCCCCAAAATACATGTGTTCATTGTCCCGCGTGCGCACACAGATGAAGGTGTGCTAACCCCAGGCTCTCACACCTGCTGGGCCCCTCATTCAAATCAGTCCCAAATAACTATGAGAATAGAGCCAGCTATTTACAACCTGAGCCCTGCTGTCCAATTAATCACCAACAGACCACCGCCGCACAGAAATAACAAGGCAAGTACAGCTGCCATGAGCACACACCGAGTACTGAAGGGGGCAGTGTGGAGCAAAGGGCTGGAGGAAGGCTTGAAAATTGTCTATTGAAATGTCAAGTAATGCAATATCTAATAGATTAATGGATAGTTATTATTTTGAAGTTTAAAGTTAAACATTAAAGAGGGGGTTTTATGCATTTTTTGTTTTGTTTTCCATGTTATAACGTTCTCTCATCAAAATCATGCCTGAAGAGGTTTTAGATCTTGTCCTTGCATGTTTGAGTATTTTCCTGTAGTGATTTCTCCTGTGCCCTTTTTGAACTCTCCTAGCTGTAAGATTGTGTGCAATGGCCCGCCCACAAGCCTAGGTCATCCACACTCCCACACAACAATTCTCCATAACTTCACAAATGTGATGCGATGTGCAGTAGTTTCATTAGTGGGACGCACGCTGATTGTGTTGTGATATTCAGCTATCTACCTGAGGATGTAACTATTTTTCAGGATAAATGTGAAAAATGTTTTAGCTTTATTATTTTTAGTCCCTGTTTATAATGGGAAAATGTATTTGATAACTTATGTCGTAAAAGTAACTCTAGAGAAAGACTAAGCTTCACTGATTGTTTAGTGTAGTTTTCAGTTTAAAAAGACAAAGTACAAAACCATGGAGGACAAAAGACAAAGTACAAAACCAAAATGCTATGATAGTGAGTAATGTTGGATTTCTACTGGAAGCGGAAATAGCCAAAGTCAGAGTGATGACATAATCTCTCAGCGGTCCCATAATAAGTTGGTATTCCTTGGCACATGTATTTATATGTTTACCCAGACCCCCTGTGCACTGTCTGTCAGCACAGCACTTTTGGACACACTCAAATGGACTACACACACGCACACAGACTTGAAGTAAATAATGGCACCAGAGGCTATGTGAAGGGAGCCATGTGTTATGCAGAGTTTGTTCCTCTTCGAAGCCCTGTTTCTGAGCGCAGAAATGCTTTGAATACGTCAACTGATTATTTATGGACTTAAAAACAGTTCAGGGTTTCTACCTCTGATGAAACAACCCTGGGAAAATTCAAACCGCATATTTTCTGAGGTTCAGACACAAATGACTTTGATGGTTCTGCTGTTGCTGCGAAAGGCAGACAGCATTTACATGATAAGAGATCTGATTGGTTGAGAGGCAAAGTCATTACTTTTGGAAAGTTAAAAAGAAGACATAAGCTTGTTTAGGTTTTTGGTCCTGCCTGGAGTGTCTACCCCTCAGGACTCTATCACCTCTTGTACATTAGTATAATCCCAGTTAATGCGGCCTTGCTAACCCATTCTGCTAACAACATGTGCAGTGGAGGGATCACTTTCAGCACAGCACAACAGCTCAGAGAGGTAAACAACAGGAGCCATGCTGTTTCCTTGCTCCTGTGAAAGCCTTAATGACAGTATTTTTAGAATTCTATAGGGGCTTGGAATGGCTATGCAGGAAAGTAGTACCAGTTTGTGCTTTTATTGGTCAAAAATACTTTGAAAAACATGCGTTCTCACTGTGACCAAGGTCTCCTCTGCATAGATCTGACATGAAACTTGGCCTGCTGCGCTCCATAGAGAGATACATTTAATTAAAGTTTAATAACCAGCACAAAAAGATGTGGTCACATTAGATTCAGGGCCAAAAAACAAAACAAAAAAACAGGAGCCAAAAAAGTATTACGTAAGTATTTAGGTAGTTCATTACAATATAAAAAAGTAAAAGTGTTTCACACAGATTTTGAGAATGAATAAAGCATCAAATGTGATGATTTTTGTTTTGGGTTGTTTTTTTTTTCTGAAATTCAACTCAAAACCTTTAAGTATGATGTCACCATAAACATTCTAAAAACATCTTTCAAAAATGGTGTGGAGTCGCAGTAGAAAGTATTACAGATAGCCCACCAACTCTCAAATAACCATTTTTTACTTTCCAACCCTAGCTTTCAGGGGGCCCTAAGCTGAATTTGTCTCTGGGGCCCCTGGCAACGGATGCCTCCTGACTCAGCTATTGGTGATTCACATTTGACAACATTCTGACTCTGATTTAATCACCTTGACCAATTATATTTGTATTTATATGACCAACATCAGACTGAAAACATCCAAAATGTCAGAACTACTCCAGACACAAGAACAGTACGCAAACATATAAGGGAGCTCGTCAAGAACTCTAGACAAGTTTCTGGTGGATTTTAATGTGTTCCAGGTGGCGACAGTGGGCTTACATTTACATTTATAAAGTGTCCTTGTACCAGTGTAAACACATACATGTGTCTCACCTCTGCCCAATGCAAAAACAAATGTCGGCAGCAGCAGATATTTTGCTAGTAGATAGATATAAAATAAATGTAATTGTTTGAGAGGGATATTTAGGCTGCTGTAAACACTCAAGCCCTGTTTTATATTATTTTCAATATAAATGTATGGGCTCTTGGGGGCCCTCTGCTGGCCTCAGGGCCCTAAGCAGCTACTTAGTCTGCTTACAGGTTGCGCCAGCCCTGTTTCCAACACTGCCTCCTGTAAAATCATTTGTTTGCAGCACACTTAGTGACATTGGCCCAGAAAGCTGTTTTCATTACTATTTACATTGTAGATTCTTATTGAACACATCAGAAATATGAATGAACACATATGGAATGTAGTAAACAACAAATTAAACTCAAAATAACTCCAAACTTGTTTTAGATTTTTAGAATTAGGTACCCATTGCTTTGGGCAATATTTCACCCGTGTCATATCTTGACCCTGACATGACACACCTGTGAAGTGAAAACCATTTCAGGAGACTTCATCATGAAGCTCAGTGAGAGAAAGCCAAGGGTTTGCAGCTCTGTCAACAAATCAAAGGGTGACTACTTTGAGGATTTGAAAAAAAATATTTAGCTGACTTTTTTGCTTTTGATACATAATTCCATAAATCTTGCATCATATGTTTGATGTCATCAGTATGTGTATAAAATGCGGAAAGTAGTAAACATAAATTGCCATATATTGCTAGGATATATCCAGTATCCTGTAAAACCATGTGCTAGCACCATATGCAAGTACCATAACTTGCTACAGAAGTCCTTCCATGGAGCTAGCCTGTCCTGTGGTCAGATGAAATCACCTGTGAGCCTGTCGTGGTGAAGTGTGAGTGGAAATAGTGAGGAGATCCACCTGAGCCTGTGCGTGGTGACCTGCTAGCTCCGGTTTCCCTCGCGTTCACATGAAACCGCCTGTCACTTACTGGCCCGCTCTGTCCCTGTGTATGAAACGAGCATACATCCATCTGCTAGCATAGTCACTCGGCAGGCTACAAAACAACACGTATCGCTTTACTGATTGTTTGGTCTGCCACGCGCCGGTCTCCACTGTACTTCCTTAGCACGTGCGCAGAGCGGTTTCCAAGTATTTCCATTTGGAAACATGTGATGAAGTTGTTTACACCTGGAGACGGTTGACCTTTGACCTCTTGATACAGAATCGCTGACTTTTTCTTGGTATCAAACTGCAAGTAGCCTATAGTGAATGAAAGCACATAGAAAGTTAAGCTAAGCAAATGCAAATCTAGATAGCCGTTTGTAACACATGATTGGTAACAAAATTTGTACAAACTTTACAACCAATTTATAGCCTGCCAGTATATGCATTGACTAGCTTGTACTGGCCCCCCACTCGTGTAAAATTGTGCAAAATGACCGTAGTAACAGGCTATGACATCTAAATGATAGTATCCTCATCACAGTGATCTCAATGTTACATTTAGACACATGTTAATATGTTAAAGCTACTGCATTTGCTGGAAGAGTTGATAGTAGTGGAGTGACAATGGCTCTGTGGTTAGAGCACTCCTCACCGACCTGAAGGTTGGAGGTACAATTCTGCTGCTGTGTCCTTGCCTAGTATGAATGTAGTGTGTGTGTTTGTGTATGAATGATTGGCACAGATTTGCAGCCTCACTTCTGTCACTCAACCCCTTTCCACCGCCTAGTGTGGAGTGAATGAATAATGACTACAGTGAAACAATCTCAAAAAAGATATATTCTTCGATTGTGGTGTTTCAATTCGACTTCGTGCTGCGTTCGATTCTCACGTGTCCCTCCATGTGCTGTCATTTTGGCGTGGGCAGGAAAAGGTCAAGCCCGGTTCCTTTTGCAGATACAGAAAGTAAACAGCTCTATAGAGGCTTACTGCTGCTATGTTTGAACAGGGGTGGGTTTTATCTTTCAGTCACTTTTTCTTTTACATTGATAGACCCAGGATGGACAGAAATATGAATTTTTAAAGGAGGAGCCTTTTAGTCACTAATGATCCAAATAAATAAATAAATGAATGCAGAAAACAGAAAGATTTGGTGGTGATGTTCATGTCCAGTAGCCTATAAGTAGCATATCATAAACCACATGCTCATTTCTGCCCTGTGAATGTGACCTTTTTAGCATTGATGTCTACTAAAATGAGTATCTAGTTTCAATACTAGTTTAAATATCGATTAGTAGCTGCTTTTTCATACTTTTTACAACCATAGAACATAGATTGTGCTAAACATACTTTTGGGTATGTTTGATATTTCCGTAATCTTGCACATGACTATGTCCTCTCTCTCTCGCCAGAGCTCAGATGTTATGCTAATTAAAACTTAGAAGGATTTATTTAAGACACGCGCCTACTACAAGAATAGTGAGAACGGATAGGCTACACCTGATCCAACAGATAAAAGCTAGTGAAGCGTTAGTGTACCAGACCGTAGCTGCAGAGTGTTATGAGTTTAGTGAAGTGTGAGGAGGTTAGCTGGCTGAGGTCAGCACAGAGGCTAACAACGCTAATCGTTGGTGACAGAGCCTGGTCAGTGTCTTAGGCGGCTTACAGCAGCAGTTAGCGCACTAGCACAGGTTTAGCAGCAGATCGCTTATGCACAGAGATGGGAGAAAATAGCCCTGTGCAACGATGGCTAAAATAGCAACACAACTAATCGATATTGTCTATTATGAGACACTGAGGCGGTTATTTATATGGGACAGTAGTGGAGTCTTAGGATAACAAGACAAGGACAAGTGTGTGTAGGTTTAAGAGGGACTATTTTACGTCAATGAGGTATTAACTGCTAACTTATTTAGGCCACTATGTTAGCAAGATGCCATATTCGCTGTAAAAAAAAACAACATTAACTTGTTTTATGAGTTTCACTTTTGTTTTTGACACTATAAGTCTCTTTGCTCCCAATGCAAAGCCACCCCCCCTTCAGAGCACTACCACAACACAACACGGGCCGCTAATGAAGTTACTGCACATCGCATCAGGTTTGTCAAGTTGCTGTGTACAGTTTTGTGCCATGTTTTTGTGTATTTATGGAGATTTGTCACGTGGGAGAATGGATGATGTCGACTTGTGGGCTGAGCATTGCACAAAATCTTGAAATAGGGCTCACAAAATGACTCCAACATGCATGGAGGACATCTAAAACCTCTTCAGACATGTTTTTGATGAGGGAACATAGTAGGATGCTGAAAGAAATCAATTTTGCACTATTAGAATAGAATGAGATCAGTGATTATGAACTGTTATAACAGCTTCATCAGACTTTTTTTTTTTTTGCTAATTTCTAATTGCTAATTGTATTTGAGCAAAATTTGTCCTGTCCCCAAATAGATATATTGTATAAACAGCTCTTGAAATCAAAATAAGTCTGCTGCATACTGTCTTCATCCAAGTGATAATCAGGAAGAGTGTGTTAGCATGCTAGTTACTTTACCGTCAAGGCAAAACTCCGGTTTTCTTTAAGTTGTGAAAAGCGCCTATAAACTAATCACGGTGACTAAGTAGGATGCTTGGGTGTGCATAAGGTAAATTGGAATAACTTTGGATCACTGCAAACTAAGCTAGCTCTGTTTTTTTTACATTTTTAAGTAAAAATCAGGAACAGCACATACATTAGCAGGTGGTCTTTGCACTCTCAGCTAGAATTTTGCATGCACAGAAACTAGAGTAGAACTGCTTGCCTTCCATTGATTAGAAGCAACTTTACTGTGAGCCCAGAAAGATTTTGTAGTGTATTTTACCTTTAAAGATGCACTATGTAACTTTTCTGAAGGAGAATCTGCTTGTCTCTGTAGAAAATATTATTGCTTTGCTTATGTCCAATCTACGCTATGGTGTGGTATATAGCAATATTTTGCTTTAATTCATTTTCAGGTGTTTCACATTAAGAACATGCATTCTTAATGACAGTGGGTCTGCTGATCTGTGGAGACCTGTAACTTGGTCCTGAGGTGTCAACTGTGTCCATGGAGACGGGGCTATGTTCAGTGCCATACTGTGGAACATTCTCACCATGTGTCCAAACCTTTTCACCAAGGTCCACATATTGGAGCATGTTTGAAGCAGAGGACCACATTGGTGGTCAGTACTGTGGATAACTCAGATGGGGACTTTTTACATAGTTTTAACGCCTTAATAAGATTTGAAACATTAATTTTAGGTCAGTATCATAATGCAATGTGTTATTGAGGTTATAGTGGTAGAATTACTTTTGCAATAAAAATGACTGGCTATGATTATTGGGGCCATTTCAGCAGGAGGTTAGAGGGCCAGTAAAAATTGTTCCGAGGGCTGCATTTAGACCCCAGGCCACAGTTTGAACACCCCTGTTTTAAATGGTTTGAAGTGTTCCAAAATGATTCCTCATTGTGCATTCTGAACATCGTAATTATTCACAGTGACAAGCTTATAAGCGCCTTTCATGCACCAGAGCGGAGTTTTGCCATTAGAGTAAACCTAGCAACAACTAGGATGCTAAAACATATTTCCTGATTATTTGACACTTTATGATTAGATGCAAATAACACCACAGACTTATTCTCACCTCAAGAGCTGCTTATACAACATTCTGTAAGACATATTTTGTTCAAATGCATGGGGAAAAATCAGATATACTGTATGCCTTTAATGTAAAACCTGTCTTGCTTTTTTATTCTATTCAGTTTAATTGTATGTATTGAAAGTTTATGCTAGTGTTACCTGTCCGACCATTTCCCCTTGTCCCACTCAGTCTGAATGCTAATGCAAGTGTGAGAAAACGGAAGTGCTCTTGAATGCCATAGTGACTGGCGCGCACAATGGCGTCCGTACGGGGGGAGGACATGGCCACGCATAAACAAGTCCCACACTCAATGGACCAAAGATCTCCAAGAAGAATCGAAGCAACAAATCACACGTGAACAAAACACGGCCCGCACAGAGAGTGAGAGGATGAGGAGGGGGGCTGGGAGGGAGGAGGGCCAGAGAGGGAGAGAGATCCTGCAGTGTGCTGGGGAAGTCTGCATAGTTGCCACATCCACTTCTCTATTCACCTTATTCTAGAAGTTGCCGTGGGCGCCGCCATCGTCATTCGGGTTGTATTATTTTCCATGGGGCGGCCGATCTTGAAAGCAAATAAGTTCTATAGGGATTACAAAGCCGTTTTAAAGCCTCCAGAGAATCGTGTTGACTTGTTGGTCACGTGAACACTGAACGTTTTACATAAATCAACCTACTTTATATCAGATTTTAGAAGAAACTTTTCTCAAATTTTCCATGAAAAACGAATGGGACTTCTGAGTAGAAAGTGTGGTTTAGTAGCATTTATGGCAAAAGTGGGTGGAATATGGCCAATAAGCAACAAGAAAAGGTTAAAAATATACATGGAAAAGTATTAAAAAAAAAACAAAAAAAAAAACAGTATCAATTAATTTAAATGTCTTTTAGTCACTTTTGTTTTTTTTTTTCACTCTTTATTAATCCTTAATGTACTATATTATTAGTATTCAGCCCGTTCCCAACAAAGGTCATATTCACTATTGACCTTATCAAGTGGTGTTTTTTCTTGGTGGAATCCCATTCATTTAAATGGAGAATATGGAGAAGTTGCGTAGCTAAAATCTGATAAAAAGTAGATTGATTTGTGTAAAATGGTCAGTGTTTATGTGCACCTACAACTGCACCGATTCTCTGGAGGCTTTAAAACAGCCGCATGGTTTGCATAGAACTTATTTGCTGTTAAGATTGGCCGCCCCAGCAAGATAACACAATCCGAATAATGAGCAGCGCCCACTCCAACTTCCAGAATAAGATGAATAATTGCTATTTTAATTAGCTTTATGCGTCTGAGTAGCACTTTCCCGTCATAACAAAAGGTGATTTTGATCCATTTTTCAGTTCTGTTTCACATTAACAGACTCAGTAATGAAATATATCCATGTTTTAAAGCCACTGTTGACGTTAAATATGATAATACAATGTGCATGTCATCAGTGCTTCTTCAGCTGTGATACAGAAACATACTAGTAGCTGTGTTTTGTTTCATTCACACATGTTTAACACACAAACACTCTGTTCCACCTTGCGATGTCATGTGGTCCAATGGAGGAAGTGGTCCAATGTGTTTTTAAAGTTTAGACATGACATACTGCACATTAAATGTCTCATTTTGGATGTCTGTTTCAGCGTTACTTCCTGTATTTTTGTTCTTTCCTTATCAACTTTTTCCACATACTGCCACTATAATAAATATTTACCACAGGCACTATCCCACCAAACTAAGACATAAATAGAAAAATATGAGAACCTAATCCTGTCCTTATAACATTGCTTCTATTTAGGGCTTCTCTTTGAAGGACACGGGTTGCTTGTTTTGGGCTGTTTTTTCAAAGGCTTGATCGCTTGTTGCTCTCTAAAAAATCTGGCAACCCTGGAAGTCTGTCAGGAGTTGACCTGTTGACTTTAGCTGTAGGACAAGAGCAAAGAGGAAATCCAATCTCAGACAGGTTTCCTATCATTGTGAAATCAAACAAACTAGCCAAATGCAGACTGAGTTATGTACGTTATGACATTCTAATTCCAAAATAATTGCAGCCTTGATAATCGGTCATTGGTGGGTGGATGTGTGAAGTGTCTGGACCAAGGACACAATGGATTAAAGTATGAAACGCTTTGCAGACAACTATACGTATGTGTTGCTTAAATAAAGGTGGGGTACAAAGGTGCACTAGGTTACTCTCCTGGTAAAGGGTCTGCCACCGGATTGTCTCTATATGGTATATCTTTGCTTGGAATGTTCCACAGTATGGCAAGAACACATCATGCTAAATGTACTTTTGTGAGCTTTTAACCATGTTGGAATATTGCTCCTTCCGTCCGTTTGATATTTCCTGGGACTGCGATGGCACAGTCTATAAATCAAGGGTGTCCAAACTACGGCCCGGGGGCCAAATGAGGCCCTCAGACCAGTTTTTATTGGCCCTCAGGCCTCCTGCTGAACCAGCCAATTGATCATAAGCAGTACTTTTAACAGCAAATTAAACTATTTCTATCACTATATCCTCAAACATCACATTGTATTGTGATATAGACCTAAAATGAATGTGTTTTAAGCCTTATTAATACACAGCGACTCTGTCAAAACTGTGTTTAAAGCACCGCACTGCACTGATCACCGGTCTGTGGCCCCCCGCTTCGAATATGTTTTGAGATGTGGCCCTCGATAAAAAAAACTTTGGACAACTCTGCTTTCAAATCACTTTCAAATAGTTCCTACACCGAGGCCATGACGTTATGTTTGTATTTTTAATTTGGCATTATTTTAAGTTCTAAATCATGCAATTCCAACACAAAGGTACTCAAGAGCATGTTTACCAACCAGTAGCAATGCAAGTGCATAATATTTATTCTGAAATCTATCTCCATGGAGACAAGCAGACGACGCCCTCCAGGTCAGATCTGTAGAGAAGCGACCCTGCTCACAATAAGACTGCATGTATTTCAAGGTATTTTTTAGCAATTAAAACACCTCGAATTCAAGCAAGAAAGAAACATTATAGGCAAAGCAATAACATCTCCATGGAGACTAGCAGCTAGCTGACCCTCCACCAATGTTACATACTGTTATACTCGTCGTCATTGAGATGTTTTTCCTTTTAAATCACATCGGAAAAACATTAGCAGGCATGCCTTTCCACAGACCTGCATCAAGTGCTTGTTTCCATTGAGATATAAATTTTAATGCCATATTGTGGAGCATTCCAAACAGGGGGTAGATCCCTCAACAGCTTACATAGTGCAACCATATTATGACATTGCGGGCATAATTCTTTGCTTCTTCTTTGCACTTTCCTTCCAGCTGAGGCACATGCTAATATGCTAACATGCTAACACGCTAACAGCAGACAGAAGGGGCTTAGAGGTTGTAACAGGATTGCCCCCAGCCCCTCTCCTGATCCCGGCCGTGTGAGACCTCCGCGTCGCCGCACAAACAAATCATCCCTGTGGTGCTGTTAGCTACACTCCCTCCACTCCGCAATTATGTAAAGGACAAGCTACGGTCCAGGGAGGGAGTAAACAAGAGCTCTGATGTTTTATTCATTCTGTTGAGACAAATATGGGATTTTAAACAGCACAGGACCACCTCAAACCTGTGGGAAGTTAGACTGACTTTAAATTAGTTTCCTTCTAAATGACTGTAGGATCATTTCTCTGACTTTAAGTTGTGCTGATGTTAGGTGTATACATAATACTGCATACAGTAAACTCACCTAACAAAAGTGGAGGAATTAAGTCTTTTTTCATGGTAGGACAAATACAAATAATGAGTAAACTTCAGCTTAATGTAAACATTTCCAAATACAATGCAATAATAAACCCCAAGAACAAGAGCAGGATGGACTTTTGAAGTCATAACTTCATCTTGTCAAAGCCTGATCTCGTCAGACCTCGGGAAGCTAAGCAGGGCTGGGCCGGATTAATACTTGGATGGGAGGCTGCTGGGAACACCAGGTGCCACAGTGAGGTACCAGCCATTGTGTCATAGCAAAAAACTGCCATTGTGTCATAAGGCAAGACACCACCCACACTGCCTAGTATGAAAGTGGTGTGTGGGTGAGTGTTCGTAATCGGAGGGGTCGATGGTGAAGATTGGCAGCCTCGCTTCCATCAGTCTTCCCCAGAGCAGCAATGACTACCAGAATTAGAAGAAGAAGCTACAATAGTAGCTTGCAGTTTCAATGCTGAAATCCAGTTGGTTAAAACCTAAAATGACTCTCTCTCATCTGAATAGTCATTACCTAAAGCCCAGCACCTGCAGCCAATCATTAATCAGTGCTAGTGCAGCCTCTGCAGCTCAGTGAATGAATTCTTGAGGTGCTCAGCTTTCACATGAGGCCTGTCCATATACTGAGAATGAGAAAAAACTTGTATGTGTCCTCTATCTGCAGGTGAAGGCACGAGAAATTCATTATTTATTTATTGAAAGCTATTTATTTAAAATGAGCAAGAAATGTTGTGCTCTATAATATTCCACAGTATGAAAAAAAACCTATCAAAGTATTAATAATTTGGGAAGACCTCACGCTGGGAGTGTTCTACATGTATGTGCATGGTGGAATGTTCATCAATTACCACGGTGGCACAATGCACACAATAGAAACAATTCCAAAAAAGAAAAAAAAACAACAAACAAAATGGATTTAAACAACACATTTTCAGGAGTCTGTGGTCAATCGGAGTGTTCATGGCCCTGTTTAGATGTTTGATTTGCATTAAAAAGGTGAGAGTGACTAATTGAAAAACTGCTCGCTAATGCTAGATCGCTTGTGACTGGTTGGACTTGCAGCACAAATCATCTCACCTGTTGTAGTTCCAGCTAAGTCAGTACTTTATGGCCAGAACGTGTTTAAAACTATTCACAGATTAAAGTCAAACAAAACCTCAGACAGAGCATGCCTACAGTTAGCATCACACCCCCCCAGGAAAGTTGATGACATTAACTGCAACGTATCAGTTGTTTTAAATGTATATTTCCATGGTGATGTGCCGCCTCTAAAAAGTTCTGTGGTTTTGCTTTAAGTCTCTGGTATTTATCCTCAATCATTATCTCCCCTCATCATATTGTTGACCTTTCTACCTGTCAGGGTCTAATGTGCTGCATTGATAATGTCATCATTTCAGATGGTGAGCAGGGACCTATATTAATCTATCATCATTGGTTTTGAATCATTGGTTTTGAAATAAAAAACAAAAACCAATGATCCACCCTATCATTATGTCGGATTGGCTCCACACACTTGCCAGTTTAGTCTTATGTCTTAAAGTCCTTTCATCTGATCAATCACAACCTTGGTGTTAAATTATGGCATCACTTTCTGAAGCTATTGTAAAAAAAATAAAATAAAAAATTAATAAATCACTTTGGTTTATTTATACTGACATAAAAGACGCTGAACTCTGTGCCAGTTTTTGCTTCATGTGGACACGACCAGTAATTACAGAGATATTACCCATAAAACAGGTCAACACATTTGCAATCTGACCTGTCTCCAGCTCAGGTTAAACTAAATTCTGCAGTTTTGTGATGTCACTTGAACGCCAGGGTCTAACCTTTCTATCCATGGAAGGTGGAGTTTTTCCTGGTTGAATAATTTTTTGTAAGTCCCAAATTCTCAGAAGCACATTTTATCCATCAGTCCATTTGCTTTGCTGCCTGTGTGCTGACCCTCACAGCCTGCAGCGTCAGTTATGCATTCGGACGCCCACACCATGAATCACTCACTCTCTCTCTCTCTCTCTCTCTCTCTCTCTCTCTCTCTCTCTCTTTCTCTCTCTCTTTCTCGTTTAATTCAGTCTTCATCGCCGACAGCTCGTTCATTTTACACTCCATAAAAGGCATGAGTGAGGGCCATAGCATCAATATCTAACACAATCCCTTTGCTGAGCGCTGCAGATAAAAACAGGGCTGCAGACGTAAATACAATAGTTCATCATCATAAACGCGATGTGCTGCATGGTGCAAACGCTTTGTTACTGAACGCCTGCAAGGTCTGGTAGATAAGGAGCAGAGTTCATTCTGACAAGAAATTTGAATTTGGTTTTAGTCAAGACTTTGTCAAAACTGTAATAAATCCTTACTTGCTATCATCTATAAACCCGGAATATTTTTTAAGGAACTGTGTAGCCTGCACTCTTGTATTGTTTTAAAAAAGGTACTACAATCACAACTGAACCTGGGTTGCCAGAGCCTTAACGTGCAGATAGAGGACAAATGCAAGTTTTTTTTCATTCTCAGTATATCAGCAGGCTCATGTGAAAGCTCAGAACCTCCAGAATTCACTCAATGCGCTGCAGAGGCTGCACTAGCACTGATTAATCATTGGCTGCAGATGCTGGGGTTTCAGGGGGTTCAGAGAGAGTCCTTTAAAGTTTAAACCAGCTGAGTTTCACCATTGAAACTGGCAACCCAAATGTGAAGCTCATTCTGCTTTCTGATTGGATAATGGTCTTGAGAGTAAAAGCTAAATTTGATTTGAACATGTTTACCTCGCATCTGGGGACACAGTTAGGGCATGTTTATGAAATTTAAAATCAAATCTTACATACCGTTTTTAATTACTTTTTAAGGTGTAGTTATTAAAACTCATCTTCTCCGCAGCGACAAAACCATCAGCATCTCCCTCTCTTCCTCTTCACCACCACCAACAATGAATGTGCCTCTTATCTATTCAATAAACCCATTTGTCTGCGTCTATTTGAGTCTCTCCTTGAAAGACAATTGTCAGTTTTTGCAAATGATTTTAAATGCACCTGACAAAAGACCGAAAAAAAAACTAAATACAAAATAAAATCTACACTCTGACGTAAATAAAACCAATTTGTGACAGGATGATGATACGCCTGACCTTCTACTTTTCGAATGCTGTCTGGAGCCCAACGCAGCCCATGATTCAGTAAAGAAGAGAGGGGAGAAAAGAGACTGGGGGAGGGGGTTGGAGAAAAGAGAGAGGGGAGAGAAGAGAATGGAGAAGGGTAGGAGAGAACAGAGAGAAGGGGAAAAGGGAGAGAGAATAAGGGAGAATGGTGAGAGGAGGGAGAGGGGAAGAGAAAGGACTACTGAGAGAAGGGGAGAAGAGGGAGTGAGGGAGAGGGGAGGCGTGATAGAAAAGGAAAGACAGAGAGTGGGAGAAAGAGGGGGTTAAGAAGAGAGAGAGTGGAGGGAAGTCAGAGAGTTCAAGGGAGGGGGGGAGGGAGAAGAGACAGAATGAGAGACAGGGAGAGCGGAGGAGATGAATGAGAGAAAGGAGAGGAGGAGAGAGAGGGGAAGGAGGTTAGAGAAAAGAGAGGGGAGAGAGAAGAGAATGGAGAAGGGGAGGAGAGAAGAGTGGGAGAAGGAAGAGAGCGCAGGGGAGAACAGGGAGAGGAGAGGAGAGAGTAGGGAGAGGGGAAGAAAAAAGACAGCAGGGGGGGGGGGGGGGAAAGAGTGGGAGGGGGAGGAATGAAGGAAGAGGAAAGAGAGTGGGAGAAAGAGGGGAGGAAAGAAGGAAGAGAGAGGTCAAGAGAGGGAGGAGGAGAGAAGAGCGGGGATGAGAGCTGGGAAAGACATGGAGACAGAGAGCGTGGAAGAGATGAGAGAAAGGAGAGGAGGAGAGAGAGAGAGAGATGAGACAGAATGAGAGAGGAGGAGTGGAGACAGAGGGTGGAAGAAGGTTAGAGAAAAGAGAGGGAAGAGAAGAGAATGGGATGAGACAACAGAGAGAGGGGGAGAAGGGAAAGAGAACATTGGAGAATGAGGAGAGGTGAGGAAGGGGCAGAGAAAAGACAACAGAGGGGAGGATAGGAGAGAGAAAAGAGAGGGGAGGAGTGAAGGAAAAGGAAAGACAAAGTGGAAGAAAGAGGGGAGAAAAGAAGGGAGAGAGAAGAGGAAAGAGAGAAGAGACGGAATGAAAGCTGGGAGAGACAAGGAGAGTGGAGTATATGAATGAAAGACAGCAGGGGAGGAGTGAGAGGAGACAAAATGAGAGAGGGGGAATGGAGAGAGAGGAGAGGAGATAAGGGGGTTAGAGAAAAGAGAGACGGGAGAGAAGAGAGGGGGAGGACAGTACAGAGAGAGTGGGGAAAGGGAGAGAGAACAGGGGAGAATGAAGGGAGGCAAGGAGAGAGTAGGGAACAACAGGGGGATGAGAAAATGGAGAGAGAAAAGAGTGGGAGAGGAGAGGAGTGAAGGAAGAGAAAAGGCAGAGTGGGAGAAAGAGGGGAGGAAAGAAGGAAGAAAGAGGTCAAGACACGGAGGAGAAGAGATGGTATGAGACTTGGGAGAGACATGGAGACAGACGGAAAAGAGGAGAGGAGAAGACAGAATGAGAGAGGGCAAGTGGAGAGAGAAGGGGGTGAGAGAAAGAGAGGGAGGAGGAGGGATGAGAACTAGGAGAGACAGGGAGACAGAGAATGTGGAGAGAAAGGAGAGAGATAGAGGATGGAGGGAAGAATGGGGGTGTGTGAAAGAAAAGTAACAAGAGAATGGGATATAGAATAAAGAGAAGAGACATGGGAGGGAGATGAGTGAAGAGAGAGAACAAAGAGAAGGAAGAGAGAGGCGGAGAGAGTGGGAGAGAGGCCCCGAGCCAGGTGAGTCAGCTCAAAGGTCACAGAGTGGAAACAG
This sequence comes from Periophthalmus modestus, assembly GCA_019594935.1. NCBI lineage: Eukaryota > Metazoa > Chordata > Actinopteri > Gobiiformes > Gobiidae > Periophthalmus > Periophthalmus modestus. Next base: position 7,313 of record JAIEZT010000527.1, on the reverse strand, counting down.
GTTAGATGATACCTCAGACACTATAACCAGATACAGAGAGGCAAAGGACTGACCAACGGAAAGGCAAACAGGGAATACAATGTACATACTGTAGACACAGAGATATCACTGATGCCATGACGGGATGTGTTTATCAGCAGCTATTGGGGTTATTCTGTTTTGCTTACTTTTTTTTTTTTATAATGTTCTGGCTAGTTGCAGCTAACGATTATTCCAGCTGTCAATACCAGTCATCTTGTTGACAATGTTGGCAGTTTTTTTTTTTTTGTATTTTCCCGAAAAGCTTCAAAAGAACTTCAATTCTCAACCATGCTATAAGGCTAACAAATTATTTAAAAAGACCTATAGTGCATGTGTCTGCTCTATAGTTGACACCAGTGGATCATTATGTCATAATTTTAGATCTCAATAGTCATCTAAAACGACACCCACTGGGAGTTTGTTTTAACCAGCTCTACATGATCCTGGTGTTTTCATTTTGCCATCTTGTCCCTAAATTAAGGTAGGAACAATGATAACAGACCAATCAGGTACCTTATTTTCTCAAAGCTGGCTCCCACTAACGTTAGCAACAGGTTTGATTGAGAGCTTCGTGCCTTGTTGCTTAGCACCCGCCCCCTGCCAAACCTAGAAGAGTCCGGCTGCAACCAATGGGAGCCATGATGAGTGAAGCTCCACTAGTCCCACATCCGGTTTGGTTTAATAATTGATTATTCTTAGTTTTTTGACACTAGATGTGACAGAGAGGAGCTTAACTCTTCAGCCAATGGTGCCTAACCTCCGCTCCAGACAGCAGCTGCAGCTAGACTCTCTCTTGGCCAAACCAGTGGTGCTGGGGGGGGAGGGGGCGAGTACCTTCAACAACTTCAGTCGTGATTGGCTCTTTGATTCCTATGAAAGGGCTCTTTGAATTCCAAATATGGAACTTGGCTTCAAATTAGCCGCTATAACTGCTAGCCTCAATTGGCTTTTTTTCCTCAGTCCACTTCAGTCGATTTCTATACAAAGTTAGACAAGGGATATCTTATGTTCCTTTTGAGGCAGGCTTCGCTCTGTCCATGTGATTATGTAAGCCCTCTCAATATGAATTACTAAAATGTCCACTACAATGGTACAATTCACCCTGTATACTCGTGCCATGTCTGCTGCTATGCCTCCATCACATGATAGCAAGTAACGGCAAGGATGTAGTCCAACCAAGTTCCAGTAATGAGAATGTTAATGCGTAGAAACTTCCCAGCACACACACACACATGGACATGCTTTGATTTTTACCAGCCTCTGAGCACTGCTGCATGTCTAATGTCAGCCATTTTGAAACTCTGTATGGGTAAAGTTAAAAGCTTATGCAATTTCAAAGATGAATAACATGCATGTAGCTACTGGGGGCACAGAGCCAGTCTTTTGTAGATTTGTAAACAAGTCAAACATATGGCTGTTAGTGCGGCATGTGGATTAAACTAGCAAACGCAGCTCATTAGCCGAGACCAAATATATTCACCCTTACGTTGGGTTCATGGATGTTTACAGTAGAACTACATACTAAATCCACATTTTTCACTACTAAAATGTGCTTACAGTGTTTTAATTATCTACTGTTTGTAGTCTTCAGTGGCCTCTGCAATTTCATCACGCAGGACTGCCCTGATTACTGCCAGGTGTTTCTGATTACAAACCAAGTCTCCCCTCCCTTTGCTCTCCACGCTAAGTCACTGCCCCTTCAGAATGCAGTTGCAACACAATCAGCGTGCATCCCACCAGGGCCGGCTCTAGCTTTCAGGCTTTGTCTCTGGGGGCCCCCGGTAGCGGATGTATCCTGGCTCAGCTATCGGTGATTCAAATTTGACAACATTTTGATTATGCTCTGAACACCTTGATCAACTGTATTTGTATTTATATGACCAATATCAAACTGAAAACATCCAAAGTGTCACAACTACTATAATCACAAGAACACTAGACAAACATATAAGGGGGGGGGGGGGGGGGGGGTCAAGATTTATGCATCCCAAATACTGCACATTGGATCAGGTTTGTCAAATTGTTGTATACAGTTTGGTATCCTGTATATTTATAGAGAACTGCTGTGAGGTAGACTTGTGGACTGAGTCTTGTACAGGCTCGTACTACTAACCCTAAGGAGGTTTGTAGAGATAAGAGATAACTGAAACATGCATGGATGACATTTAAACCCTCTCCAGGCATGTTTTTGATGTGGGGACCTTATAACATGGTAGAAAGCTCCAAAAAGTAGATATTATTTTATTTTATAATGTTGTGATGTCATCTGAAGTCCAGCAATAATAGATGTTTTTTCCGTGCATTACCAACAAGATAAAGAACTGATAGTTGTTGGACAGTCCTAGACACTGCCATATCTTATAACTATTTTTAAGGTGATATGCACAGTATTCAGGAGCCACATGGGAGTGGCAGAGGTTAGGTTAGAAAGTACATTTGACTGGAGGCAATGTAGACCAGTCCAATACCGAGTGTGAGGAGGAGATAAACACATTTTGTGTTTGTATCGACTGTTAGAGCCCTGGCCTGAGTTGGCTGTTATCCACTCCACATGATCCAGCAGCTTACAATAAAAAGGTGCAGTACGTAACTTTTCTGGTGGAGGATCCGTCATTTGTTCGTCTTTATAGAGTTGTTAAGTGTGATGTCACTTCCGGGCTCATCAGCTGTGTGGTTAAACATACGCTTAACCAAAGTCAGCAAAAACAAAGCTAGAAATCAGCTATGAAGTTTTTGGTTGGACCCAGAAGTGACATAATCACTTAAAAACTGTATAGAGATGTTATTGCTTTGCCTGAGATGTTCCACAGTATTGCATGAAATGTATCGATCTGTAGAGTCAAACGTTACAGGTCAGATCTGTTGGGAGTCAAGCCCACTGAAAGTAAGAATTCAGTGTACTTTTTGGTCAATAAAAAATCACCTTGAATAAATGCAAGATAGGAAAGTCTATTACCCTGTGGTGGAATATTCCAGGCAAACCAATAACAGCTCCATGGAGACGAGCATTAAATGAAAAAACAAAGCACCACAGCCATGAGATTTGAGATTTGGATGGTTGCTGACATCCTAGGTGGTTAGCTGTATACAGTAGAGCCTAGTTGAGGCGTGAATCCCACCTATTTTGGTTGTTTTCATTCGATCTTGACCACCTATACCATTTGCTCTGCCTCCCCTAGTGAAATATTTAAACCAGAGAGAGTGCACCATGGGAGAGTTGGAGACGGAGAGTCCTGAGCCCGCTGGCTTTAGATAGAAGACATAAATGAAACATGGAGGAGGAGCCGAGGAAGACTCAACAAGGCACGGGCTATTAGCACATGGAGGTTGATAAAAGCTTCACAGCAAAATAAGACCCAAACCAATCCTGTCTTGAAAATGGCTGCACGGTTAGCCTCGTTTTATTGTTTCAAGTGGTACTACTTTTTTCACTGCTAAACTGTGTATATCCTCCAGCTGCAGTTTTATCGTCAAACACTTCTAAAACTTCTAAATCTAAGTGTTCAGCCTTAAGTGGCAATTTCAGGCACTACATGACATCACACAAGACTGTCCTGATTACAGCCAGGTGTTTCTGATTACAAACAGAAATAGAGTTTGAAGTGTGGATACCTACTAGACCAATCACTCTTTCTTATATGTCCTAACCCTGCATTATTAAACATTATTTAGGCGTGTGTGTGTGATTTTCAACATAACATAGTAGTACTCTCTTTTATATTACCATGTGGTGTGTGTAATCCCTCAGTCGTCCAGGTATGTTCCATAGTGGTCCATGGGTGAATACTAATCTATGTGGTTTTATTCTCCTGGTACTGGGAAAAAATATTTCTAAAGCTATTCGGGAAGGTTCATTTCTGTCTTGAAGGTGACTTTTTTTTAGCATCGATATTTGCTCAAATGAGTATCTAGTTTTGGTAGTTGTTTTAGTATTGATTAGTATCTGATTTTCGATACTGTAATGATCTGATGTTTTGTGTCTAGATCAGAGTTGACACCTTCTGTTGGTTTTGTAACTGTTAATATGTTGTTGTTAATGTAACTGCTTTTATATGTGACACTTGGTTGCTATGCTGACAAGTTAATAGGAAGGTTCTGTTGTAAGTTAGTGGTTAGTTAGGAGTCTGGCTCTGGTGAGTTGAGTCTGCTGTTGTTTTCTGCTTTTTTTGCTCTTGTTTTGGTGTGGGTTATACCTGCAGTAGCCCTTATGCTCAGAAAATAAACAAAAAGAATAACTTTGGCATGTTTCCCCTGACCAAAATACTACTTTTCCTCCACACCAAAATGCTACTTTTCCAGCGCGCTATACTATTGTGATGATAGTGTCGTTGATGATGATGATGATGCAAGAATGTTTAATGTAAATACTTTTTCATCATTGCTCATAGCAGTAAGTACATCAAGGCTAATCATTTTTTTAATTGCAGGGGTTTAGAAGTAAGAATTTGCGTTTATGTTAACATGTATGTCACAACTTGTCCTCACTCCATGTCCGCTCCAGCAGCAGAATCATCAGCCCCCCTTCAGCCTCTCCATCTCTCTCTCCTCTTTATGACCACCCATGTCTGGGCCCCAAGGGAGATATTTTCTTTTAACTATGTTATGTTTTTTTTTCCTAATCAATAGCATACTCAGAGTTTTAATGAGTGATTCATGCATGTTTGAGTAATCCTGTATTGCCTGCATTTGAGGATTGCTGTTTACACCTACTCCCTACTTTACAAATTTTTACTGTAACAGATTTTTTCCCATATATTTTAGCAATATTGCCACAGACCAGATATAATTATAATTATACCATGTTTTATTATCCGATAATCTGGAGAAGCGAAGCGTGTTATTTATTTTTATTTTATTTATCTTTATTTATACAGGGGGACCTAATGTTTTTGGACTCTCTTTTTCATGGGTGCCCTGTTTAAAATACAATACAAAAACAGAAAAACAACAAACAAACAAGCAAGCCCATTACATAAGCATTAAAACAAAACATTAAAAACAGGTGCAGGTGTGTGTATAAAAGTTTGTCATCAGATTATTAAATTGCGACTATGTCACCAACGTATCTATTTTTCGTTTCGTTGGAGTGTATTCCATTTTTGGGAAGAAAAACAGCTAAAAGCCCTCTTTCCCATCTCAGTGCGGCTAGTCCTCAGACTTATGAAGTGATCTGGTATTAAATATTCCATTATCAATGATTAACATATACGTGAGGTGTTCTGGCAGGTTTTGAAGTCGTCCCTTAGAGATAAATTTCATACAGTGCTGTTCTCTTCTAACAGACAATGATGGCCAACCCACTTTTTCATAGAGAAAACAGCGATGGGTTTCAAATCCATCCCCTGTAATAAAACAAAGGGCAAAGTGAAAGAGTGGATTCAACAGTTTCAATGCAGAGGCTGAAGTCTTCATGTACACTACATCCCTATAATCCAGCATGAAGAGGAAGGTTACTTGTATTATCTCTTTTCTGTAATTTATTGGGATACAATATTTCTGTAATAAAATGATTATTCAGATTTTAAACTGTTTCATAATTCTGAGATATGTTTTTTAAAGGATAAGTTTTTGTCAAGCCAAAACCCAAGATATTTATAAATGTTGACTCTCTCTTTTTAAGGAAAAAAAACCCAAAAAACTAAATATTTAGTTTTATTTGCATTCAAAGACAGTTTAAGATTTTGGAGGGAATTTTGGATGTATTTAAAATCTTGTTGCAGTTTTAAAAGCGCCTGATCAGCAGAGGGAGCACTTGCATACAAAATATTCATCATCTGCATATAAATTTATGTGGATCTCTTTTAAATTGTAACCAATAGAATTAATAAAAACAGTAAAAAGTAGGGGCCCCAGAATTGAGCCTTGGGGCACTCCTTTACTTAAAGTTAGAAAATCTGATTAAAAACCTTTAGCTTCTACTGCCTGGGTTCTGTTTGAAACATAAAGTGTTAGCATGATAGTCCCTGTATCTGAGATATGTGAAAAAACGCTTATAAACTAAACTTAAAATGTATAATTAGGGTGATTCTCAGAATGCATAAGGCCAGCAGAGAGACGATTCTGCAGGTTTAAACAAGAAGTCAACATTACCTGTTTTCTATTACCAAGTTGTTTTAGATGGATACTACTTTAGTTTACAATGAACTGAATAGACGAAAGAACACCAAAATATATCGTCTTTTAAAGTTAAGCCTTATTCCATTCCTCCCCCAAAACAATTGCGGCCGCAGATTATCTCTCTGCGGCGCAGGGAGAGGAAGGGAAGGGCCTAGGAAAAATACTCTTCTATTATTAGAGACCTGGAGGTTTATGGCTGCAGAGGCTTTACAGGGGCCTTACCGGAGACATGAGACAGGCCCTACAAGCGGGGAGCATCAAACCCAGGAACCGAGACCAAGTGCCAGGGATCGGTCCCAGAGTAAGGGATAGAAGGGGAGGAGAAGAGATTTTTTATAAGATGCATTACACGCCAGCCAGCAGACACTATCAAGCTCCAACATGCCTCCCACTGTCCTCAAAACGCATCAACTAGAGTCAGAGAGTGATAGGAGAATGAGCACCGATCGATAGGGGCATTGGGAAGGGGAGATTTCGTGTACTTGCTATTTGGGCTGATACAAGGAATGAAAAGAGAAAATATCGATAACTGTGTGAATATGCAGGGTTTTTGTGTACTATACTGTCATAACCATTTTGACATTTTATGAAACTCTGAGATAGTAAACCAATTACTGAAGAATGGTGAAATAACATTGCTACTAATGGGCCTTGGTTCCTGGGTCAGTAAATGCTTATCATTGGATATTAAAACATTAGAACATTAATTATAATAACTATAAAAAGACCAATGTGATAAAAGACCAGACTAATTTTTTTTTAATTATAATTGTTGTAACTGTATGTAAGATTTTTGATTGTAAAAAAAAGAGAATCTATAAAACATGACATAGCGTGTCCCCAGATATTATTTGAAGGTAAACATGTTGTGTACCATTTATTATCCAATCAGAAAGCAGAAGATGAGCCTCCCATGAGTCTTTTATATTTGGGTGCCAGTTTTACTGCTGAAAATCCAGTTGGCTTGAAAACCTAAAATGCTAAAAAAAAAAGGAAAAACCTAATATTGATCAGAAAATAGTGTGGTAATACAGTATACGAGTGATCAAATTGTCATTGTTACTTCTGACAGTGACAATAAATGCTTGAATCTTGAATCTAACTGCTGTCGAGTTCAGTACCGTACATACTTGTACGAGGGTTACTTGTAGATTGCTTGTTACTACCTACAGTGT
>JAIEZT010000526.1:0-44294 GCA_019594935.1 Periophthalmus modestus | reverse complement strand
ATAGGTTCGCGTTAAATGCATAACACGGAGGTACAAATTAGCCAGCACTCATGCATCGAGAAGGACACGAGGAGCGAGGGGCGGCGCACAGAAGAGGAAGAGGAAGAGGAGGATGATGGGGGAGGGGACTGTGCCAAGGTCAGCCGGGATACACAGTCACCATGCAGGAGGGACATGGCATCGGCGACAGTGACCCATCCGTGACCTTTGGAAGAGGGCGGAGCGAGAGCGAGGTCAGAACTCAGGAGGGTTTATTATGAGGTTTGGAATTAAACACAATGAACTTCTTTAACTGTGTTTGTGAAGTAAAATACTGCAGGAATAGTTTAATTATTGTGTTTTATTATCTTTAGTAGTAGCAGTGGTAGTAGCACAGTGTAGCAGTAGCAGTAGCAGTAGTAGTGGACCAGTAGCCTTCAGTTTAGTAGTACTTGGATATAATAGTAGTAATAGTTGTTGGTAGTATACTAGTAGCCGTAAGACACTAGTAGCACTTGGAATATTTAGTTACTTGCAGTTAGCAATACAGTCCTAATGTAGTAGTAGAATGTATATTAGTAGTTGTAGCGGTAGTAGCAGTTGCAGCTGCAGTGATCAATTTTATACAGTAGTAGTAGCAGTGGTAGGTAGTAGCCAGTTGTATGGAGTAGCCAGTATAGCACTTGTGGTGTTATGGAGTAGTAGTGCATAGCAATAGGAGTTTATAGCAGTAGCAGCAGCAGCTGTGTGGGGACTACTAGGACTTGTATGTAGTAGTAAACCAGTTGTAGTAGCAGTGAGTAACACTTGCATACAGTGTGGTAAGTATGCAACTGCCACAAGTATAGTAGGGTAGCAGTAGTTAAGTAGCACCTGTATATAGTAGTAGTAGTAGCCGGTAGCACTATCAGTATTAGCAGTAGTATTAATCAGCACTGTATAAAATAGTGTAGTGTGGCTGTTATAGTATACTGGTAGCAGTTGCATAGTGGCCACTTTTACACAGTAATAGTAGTAGCAAGTAGCAGCCCTAGTAGGAGGTCTTAGCAAGGTGTACTGAGTAATAGCACTTGCAGTAGTAGTAGTACTCTCACAGGCAATAGAGAAATTTCTACACGGATTTACAGGTTGTGTATTTAGCTGGCCTGCAGCATCTTATAAGTACAAAATGCAGTAGAAGTACTAGTACCTCAGCACATTCACTGTTCACTTTCATCAGGATCCTGAGCTCGACGCCGCAGCACAAACGAACGAAGCTTTAAATAATGGGAGGATCAAAGTGGTGCAGATTGAGCTGTTCTACTGCAGAGAGGGCACAGAGTTCACCAGTATACACAAAGGAGACAGGACACACACAGACACATAAAGACAATCCAGACACTACAGACACACACAGGACAATAACAGACAGTACAGACACATACAGACACACCACAGGGACACATACAGACAAATACGGACACGAACAGGACACACACAGACAAATACCGGGACACATTACAGACAAACACAGGACACACACCGGACACATCCAGACACATTCAGGACACATACGGACACACACAGACACAACAGGGACACGACCGACAACAAAGACACACACAGACACACACAGACACCTACAGAAACATACAAGACAAAACACCGACACCCACAGACACAACAGGACACATACAGACACCCACAGACACCACAGACACCATACAGGACCCACACAGACACACACAGACACATACAGACACACACCGACACATACAGACACACACAGGGACACATACGGAACAAAACAGACACATACAGACACATTACAGAACATCGACACAAAAGGGGACACTCAGACACATACAGGACCCATACAGACAGCACACAGGAACCATACAGACACATACAGACACACACAGAAACACAGGACACTACAGACAACCAAAGGGACACACACAGACACACACCGACACATACAGAACACCACAGACACACACAACACATACAGGACCACATACAGACACACACAGACACACACAACACATACAGACACGCACACAGGGACACATACCGACACAGACAGACACACACAGACAACACACGACACACCACAGAAACACACAGACACACACAGCACATACCGACACACACAGGACACACCACAGACCCTACAGACACACCGACACATATAGACACACACAGGGCACCACAGACACTCAGACCACACAGACACAAACCGACACATACAGACACATACAGACACACAAGGAACACATACAGGGACAACACCGACACAACAGACACATACAGACACACACAAGCACACAACAGGGAACCCACACAGGAACATACAGACACACACAGACAACACAGGACCAATACAGACACACACAGACACACACAGACACATACAGAACATAAAGGACACATACAGTACACATCAAGGACACACACAGGACACATACCGAACATACAGACCACACAGAAATACAGACACCACACAGAACACACAGACACACAAGACCACATAAAGACACACACAGGACACACAAGGACACATACAGAACACAACAGACACATAAGGAACATACAGGACACTACAGACACCACGGACCTAAAGACACACCCAGACACATACGAAGAACACAGACACCACAGACACTTATACAGACACACCACGAAAATACAGACACACACAGACACACACCGACACATCAGGGACACCACCAGACACATACCGCCAACAGGACACGACAGACAACATACAGGACACACCTCAGAGGGACAGAGGTAGCGACGGCTAGATGAAGATCTATGAGCATTGAACGCTTTCATCATTTTGTTCTTCAAGCGCAAAGCTTCTGAAGCGTCATTTGCTTCTAGTAGTGACCTCTACGGGACCAGAAATATCAGTCGGCATGAATTGAAGTGTGAAATAGCGAAATCTGTGAATAAAACTGTCAGTAAAAAATATCCATCCTCTATCTCTCCACTATACATATACACCACACCACAAACAGACACACACACAACCACACAACACACCACACACACACAACAACACACATAATATATTAATATATATAATCTGAAGATACTATATATATATATAGAATAAATTGGCTCAATCATGTACGTGGATCTCAAATTGGCGTGTATCACAGGTTGTTACTTACGCTGCGTGTGTTTTACTGACGTGATGTTGTACTTACGCTGCGGGTTGTACTTACGCTGCGGGTGGTATGACGCTGGGGGTGTTACTCGGCGGAAAATCCGAACCACAGGCTGAAATCCATCAAGCGGACAGAGCGGCAGCGAGGCTTCGGACGTATTTTCAGCCCTCCCCAAAGGGAAACAAACCTACGAGCATTCGCGGAAACGCCCCTCCCCTAACTCCCGGCACCACGCCTCGAAGCTTCGATTACGGAAACGCGGCATGATTTAGGACCGAAGCACACGGGTGAGTCTGTTTGTTACACTGGCTGTTTGTGGTTGTGGCGCGTCCTTTTGGCAATTTATTTAGATGAGCACCGTGGTAAATATTTAACTCTTCCTCTTTGCAGACTGCGATCCTCCGAGCTAACTGCTAACCGAGCTATGGCTAACGAGCAAATGCTAATGAGCTAACTGCTAACGAGGCTAACTGCTAACCTGCCACTGTAGCGTAAAAGTTGAACTGTTTGTTTACTTTGCGCAACAGTCAAAAACCACATATTTCCTGATGTACACAGATCTCGATATATTCAGTCTCTAAATGTGTTTGTCTGCAGCACAAAAACAAACACAGCAATTAGCAACATTAGAATGTTACCATTAGATGTTACGTCATAAAACACGGATGTCTCTGTGAACTATAAACACCTCAGTCCTAAAATATTGGTATTATTTATGTGACAGTCACATGATCAGAGCTGAGCAGCTTATGGTCACCTCACAGCTATGCTCTGTGGGAGAGCGAGCTGTGAGCCTCAAATAGGCAGCACAGATAAGTTAGTATGGCTCTTGGTATCGGCCAGCTCATTGATGGGGAAAGTTTAAAAGTCTGGCACCTGATAATGGTATCGATTATCTGGGCATCCTGGCTCAGTAATATTTACATTTAGGTGAAATCTCACATCAAAAGTATGACAATAAAATAATGTAGTCATAAAACTGTTATTTAGATGTTCAGTCCAATTGATCTGAGCGGTTATAAATGGGATGATTGTAAATGTGATTATCATAAAATCTGCTGTGAGGTCACAGGCTGTTCTCTCTTCTGTGACTCTTTCGTGGGTCAATCATTGGTACTTCTTGACGTGATTTGATTTTGAAGTAACTGTACTGTAAAGTACCAGTTTGGCTCCTCTGTCCAATCTTCATTTTAGAAATAAAGGATTGATAAATGTGAGGTCCACTTTAGTCGAGTGGAAATATTTAAAATGCACCAGAAAACCAAGACAAAAAAACCCCTACACATTTTTTAGACTTGTGGTGTGTGGCTGTTTGAGCTCTAGAATTTCAGAATTTTCTCAATGGTTGTGTTTAATGTGTTTAATGTTGTCAAATATGAATATGTGGCACTGAAGGTGGACAGGGCCCCTAAAGGCTCGGGCCCCTAAAGGCTCGGGGCCCCCTAAGGCTTGGGCCCCTAAAGGCTCGGGCCACCTAAAGGCGCGGGGCCCCCTAAAGGCTCGGGCCCCTAAAGGCTCGGCCCTGATGGCCTGATGGCACAGAGCTGAGGACTAGGTAAATATTCTTTGGTGTTTTCTTGTGTTTACTGAAGAGCCAATCTGCTGTTCTTTTATGGCATAATTATGTTTGATAAATGAGCGAGTGATGAAGTCCTGGACTGAACGAGAGTCGCTACAGTGGACGTCCGTCCGTCATTAAAATGGAGCCTTTTCTGTGACACGCACGACCCTCGTAAATGTCACGTTAGCGTCACATGAGCCTGTGTGACCAGCCTCTCGTTTCAGTGTGTTTTTTCTCACGATTATTATGAAATTCACAGGAAATGAACCTCGTCTTTTCAGGCTCTTTGAAAACGACTTAAAATTGAACTAAAACAATGAAATAATCAGCTGGAGCGTAGACGGTCAAAGTGTTTTAAATGTTTGTCTCCACATTATTAAAGTTCTGCAGTGTCTCCAGATTTAAATGTGCTTCAAAGTTCCATTTTGAGAAGAAAAATACCACCAAAACCAAATTTTCACAGAGCTAAACAGTTTTTAGATGGAGATAATCATAATGCTTGGATTAAAAAATATTCTCCACTTTTTCTCTCCCCTCTCTCTCTAACTCTGTCTTCTTCTCTTCCTTTCTGCTCCTCTATTTTGCACCCTTCCTCTCTCTGCTTTCCTTTCCTCAACTCTCTCTCTCCTTCCTCTTTCCTCTTCCTTTCCCTCACTCTCTCCTCCTTCCTCCCTCTCTCGCTTTTCCTTTCCTCCAACTCTCTGCTTTCCCTCTCTTGTTGCTTCGCCTTTCTCCAACTCTCTCCTCCTTCCTCCCTCTCTCCTCTTTCCTTTCCTCAACTCTCTCTCCTCCCTTCTTTCCTCTTCTCCTTTCCTCAATTTTCTCCCTTTCCTCAACTCTCTCCTCCTCTCCTTTCCGTCAAATATCTCCTCCGCCTCACTCTCTCCTTCTTTTTTTTCTAACTCTCCTGCCCTCCATCCCTCTCTCCTCCTTCCTTTTCCTCAACTCTCTTCTTTCCTCCCTCACTTGTCTCTTCTTTCCCTCAATTCTCTCCTCTTTCCTCCTCTCTTTTCTTTTTCTTTTCCTCAACTCTCGCTCTCTCCCTCCCTCCTTTCCTTTTCCTCAATTCCTCTCCTCCTTCCTCCCTTCCCTCTCTCATTTTCTTTTCATCAACTCTCTCCTCCTTCCTTCCTCCCCCCCTCTCTCCTGTCCCCCTCCCTCTCTCTTCTTTCTTGCTCAGTTTTTAGCCGTAGACAATCATGCGATCCTGTATTAAAAGTTCAGTGAACAGGTGAGATACTGAGTCAGTCTCTCGTCTTATTCTGTAAACACAGAATCCAGGACGAGGAGAAAGTCGGATTTAACTGTTTATTTTCTGTGATTCGTGGAACATGAGATTTGTTTGTGTAAAACCATGTTACCTTCAACATCCTCGCTCCTGATTGGCTCTTTGGTTGCTATGATACCAGCACAAGCTTGATTTGGAGCTGAACGCTGTGGGCGACATCACACTCCCCTCAGTCTGCTTCTTTTTTTAAGTCTATGCTTAGCTGTTAATGCCCCGTAGAAGTAAAATAAAACCCGTGTTTAATGCCCCGTCGAGGTAAAGTGCCCGTCTTTAATGAGCAACGCAACTGAACCAAAGAAACTGTGAAATCTCGAATGTCACCCAACGAGAGATTCACTTTTGTTTCTCTTCTTATCTCACCTCCGTTTGCGTTCGTCCCAGCGGCAGTCCCTTTAAACTCTGCGCTGGTGTGATGAGTTCATTTTCACCTGAGATTATAGACCCGCCCCCTGATGAGTCACATGTGCGCTCACAGGTCTCGGGCGCGCTCACGTTCGTCCCACATTAGACTGATCGTGTGTGTTTAACGAGAGAGAGGTGTCGGCGCCGAGGATCCCGACGGTTCAGACTGAAGATGGGAATGAGCTTAATTGCCCTGGAGAAGTTTAAATGAAGCTCGTTTTTACGCGGGAAGTACATTTGGGTAAAGTAGCACGCTGATAACAAAGAGCCTCGTACATTTACATGACGGGAGAGACGCTTTATTAAATGCAAGTACTGTGTTTTTGGACTATACGTCGCTCTGGAGTATAAGTCGCACCAGCCAAAAAAAATGCAAAATAATGAAGAAAAAAAAAACATATATAAGTCGCTCTGGAGAATATGTCGCACCAGTGAAAAAATGCAAAATAATGATGAAAAAAAAAAACTATAAAAGTCGCACAGGATTATAAGTCGCACCAGCCAATAAATGCATAATAATAAAGAAAAAAGCATATATAAGTCGTTCTGGGGTTATAAGTCGCACCAGTGAAAAAATGCATAATAATGAAGAAAAAAAACAACTATATAAGTTGCACCAGCCAAAAAATGCATATAATAATGATGAAAAAAAAAAATATATATAAGTCGTATTGGATTATAAGTCGCACCAGCAAAGAAATGCATAATAATAAAGGAAAAAAAAAATCGCACTGGGTTATAAGTCGCACCAGTGAAAAAATGCATAATAATAAAGAAAAAAACATATATAAGTCGCTCTGGAGTATAAGTCGCACCAGTGAAAAAATGCATAATAATAATAAAGAAAAAAACATATATAAGTCGCTCTGGAGTATAAGTCGCACCAGCCAAAAAATGCAAAACAATTATAAAAAAAAAAAAAAACATATAAAAGTCGCACTGGGTTATAAGTCAGACCTGTGAAAAAATGCAAAAAATGAAGAAAAAAAACAAAAAAAACATAAGTCGCACCAGTAAAAAAAAAGCATAATAACGAAGAAAAAAAAACTATATAAAGAAAAAGTCGCACCAGCCAAAAAATGCAAAAAATAATGAAACAAAAAAAAAACATATATAAGTCGCACTGGAGTATAAGTTGAAACACAAAATCCGAGACCAAGAGCAGACATTTTATCTTTAAAGTCAAGCTATAATAATAAGAATAAAATGTGGAAGAACAGGCTGAATATCAGCACGCTAACGCTAACATAACACATCTATATTTATTCAGCTTCACAGACAGAACTGAACATGTGTCTGGTTTGTTAATGTAAGATATTCACACAGAACTAAAGCAGAAAAAACAAGTTTACTCTGGATCTCAGTCCAAATCACTAAATCTACTGAATTATATACTTTAATAATTTCACATATAAGTCGCACCCTGGACAAAAAGTGACACTTATAGTCTGGAAAATACGGTACACAGCCCCATATTGTGATACAGACGTGTTTTTTTTGTCCTTATCTCCACCTTAAGTGACCGGTGGGCGCCTCCGTCCTCATTTGTGTGGTATATATTTGCATGGGGCTAGTAATTTTGACAGCAAATAAGTTTTATTCGAACGACAGAGGCGTTTTAAAGCCTCCAGAGAATCGTGAGGTGTCGACTTGTTGGACATTTTCCACAGATCAACGCGACTTTATATTTATACGACACTACTTTAAACTTTTAGATTTTTACAATGGCAAAACTTTTTCCAAATTCGCCATTGAAATGAATGAAGTGCCACCACAAAGAAAGTGAAGCGTTTAGAGGCAAAAGTGGGCGGGGCTCAATAAAAAACAAACCAGCAACAAACGAACAACAAATAAATACATAAATAACAGTATATTTTGTAAAATTATGGACACTATCAGTCAAAAGTTTGGACACACCATCTCGTTCAGTGTATTTTTTTCTTAGTTTTTCTTCTGGGGAGTTTTTTTGGGCACCTGGAGGAGGCCCCAGGGGGACCCAGGACATGCTGGAGGGTCTATCTCTCGACTGGCCAGGGAATGCCTTGGGGAGGAAGTGTCTGGGATGAGGGAAGTCTGCTGTCCCTGCTACCCAGCCCTGGATAAGCAAAAGAAAATGGACTGATGGATTTTTTACTATTTTTACAGAAGTCGTCAAATATATGAAGCAAGATAATTCTACTAAATATTTTGAATGAATATGAAATAGAAAAAAAAAAAAGAAAAACATAAATTACATAATTCCATATATCTACAACTTGAACGAGAGGGTGTGTCCATGTATGTTTGCATGTATCACATGTAAAATTCCTGTTTCATTATTATTTTTATGTTTTTTTTATTTATAAATAGCGAGAAAAATCTATTTGTTTGTCAATAACACCATGTAAAATTGATTTTCTCTCTTTATTTATTCCACATGGTGAACTCCTTCACTCTGTGCCGTGGAGGGACACTCCTTATTTTGGCTCTGAAATTACCCATGAAAATTACTAGTGTTTTCTGCAATCAAAATTAAGCCTATTCATGTGTTAATATTCAGCTGTACACTATGTAAATCATGGACGCTGCAGCCAGCCATCGGCTCGTTCACTCCCAGTTTTGGGGCAAATTTTCCGTCACCAATTAAACACACAGGCTCGTCTTTGGAGGGTGGTCCCAGCTGTACCTCAGGCCCATCCACTCCTCAAACGCTTCCATACTGTCGAGTCCCGGGCTTGATTTCTGTCCCTCTGTGTGTTTGTTTTCTAATTACTCTGGTGTTGACACAGTTTTGTCTGTCCACTCCCTGTTACGACGCTACCTGGAAGCACTAGCAGCTGTACGCTCTTCCACTGAGCGCGTGACCCTTTGATTTGATTGGCCCCCACATTGATTGAACATCGCCTAGAGGTCCAGCGCTGGACTCGGCAAAAACACTAACTACCAGGACTGTGTTATGTTTAATCCAGAGTCCTTCAACCGGGATGGAACCATAGACCGAGTGCGACGTCGCCCACAGCGTCAGCTCCAGATGAAGCTCATCGAGGCTACAGCAGTTATAGACCACGAGTATCATAGCACCAAAAGAGACCAATCCAGAGAGAGGCTGTTGAAGGTAACGTCACTTCTTGGCTGCACCGCTCGTTTAGCAGGAAGCAGACGCTTAGTAGCTGTCAGTCAAACCTGTTGCTAACGCTAGTGTGAGCGACCTCGAGGAAAGAAGGCGCCTGATTTGTCTGTTATTAATGTTCATATCTTGGTTTAGTGAGGGAAGGATGGAGCATGAGATTGACAGGTGGATCGGTGCCGCGTCTGCAGTGATGTGATCGCTGTATCGGTCTGTCGAGGTGAAGAAGGAGCTGAGTCGAAAAGCAAAGCTCTCAATTTACCTCAATCTACGTTCCTACTCTCACCTGTGGCCATGAGGTTTGGGTAATGACCGAAAGGACAAGATCACAGATACAAGCGGCTGAAATGGGTTTCCTCCACAGGGTGGCTGGGCGCCCCTTTAGAGATAGGTGTGAGGAGCTCAGAGTAGAGCTGCTGCTCCTTCACCTCAAGAGGAGCAGCTGAGGCTCGGGTATCTACTCAGGAAGCCTCCTGGGTACCTCCCTGAGGAGGTGTTCCAGGCATGTCCCACCGGGAGGAGGCCCTGGGGAAGACCCAGGACACGCTGGAGGGACTATGTCTCTCTGGCCTGGGAACGTCTTGGGATCTCACTGGAGGAGCTGGAGGATGTGTCTGGGGTGAGGGAAGGTTGGGAGTCTCTGCTTAGACCCACGACCTGGCCTCGGATAAGAGGAACAACATGGATGGATGGTTCTTGATTTACAGACAAAATAATGAAATAAAAATCCCAGGATCATTAATACGAACATTTAAGACCAAAATGAGTCTGACAGCAGCAGGTACAGAGAGATACACAGTTTTTACATAGAAAGTGAATTGCAACCAGAGTCAATGGAGCTAAATCGCGCTCATGCTCACTTAGTATTTGTAACACAGCAGCTAGCAGGTTAGCTACGTCCGTTTATACACAGTCTATGGATGGAAGCGATGGTGATTTGTTGATCCTCTCCTTGTCCTACTTTGAACAACTTCAGTGCACTTTAAACGCAGTTAAGTGAACGCCTCCATGGCTGACTGGATGTGCGCTCAACACATTAGCTTTGCATGTATAATGCACAAAGCCGCGGCTATGGATCTGAGCTGTACATCGCGAGGAGCTGAAGAGGGGGAGGAAGAGGGGGCTATGCTTAGAAGTCTGCACGCTCTGAGAGACCTGTGTGTGATGAGTGTGTCAGAGGAGTCGCCATATGAACATTTACATCCAACTCTGTTTGATTTTTTCCAATATCTCAAGCTTAAGTTTATTTTTATTGGTGGTTTTCAGACTCTAGGATGTGATGATGTCATGCTCTGAGATGAGGGGGAGGAGCCAGTATGTTCCTATTGATAAAATTGATCCAAGAACTCACTGTATTGCATCAAAAACAGCAAAAATTTTTATTTTAGCTGCCCCCATCTGTATTAAATATGACTGAAATTTACAACCAGCTCTGTCCAAAGTGCTTCACACAAGATCGACAAAGAATAATTAAATATAATCCCAAGACAGGAACAACCGCTACTTTAACTCAGCCCTATTGTGCTTGTGTCTCTATGGTTCTCATCTCTGTGGATCAGTCGGTTATAATTTACACATTTTAAATCACAATGTTCATCTAAAACCACTTCAGAAAAGAAACAAATCCGTTGATTTCTGGGTTGGAAAACTGCAGTGTCCAGTGAAGCTGACGTCGCCGTAAACGTCATGACAATAAAGAGTCGTGTAGCCGTAGCGCCCCCTATGGACAGAGCACATCACACTAGAGCAGCACATTTTTTTACATTTGGACCAAAATGACGACACAACGCTGCCAAATCCTACGAATATCAACGATTAAGGAAATAAAACTGGAGAAGGAAGTGCGGACGTCACAGTGGGCGTGGCACAGTGGGTGTGGCACAGTGGGCGGGGTCACAGTGGGCCTGTCGTAGTCGAGAGCGGATACGAGAATGAGGAGACGAAAGAGGAGACGAAAGAGGAGACGAGAATGAGGAGACGAGACAGGAGACAAGAGACGAGACGAGGAGATGACAGTGAGCAACAGTGGGGGTGTCACAGGGGGCGTGTCACAGGGGCGTGTCACAGGTGGAGGTTAAACGGGCAGATCGACAAAATGGCGTCTTGAAAATAGTGGATTAAAGATTCAACTCAAACATGAATCACTCCAAATACAACTTCAGAGGCTCAACGAGAAGAAACGACTCGAACATGGAGAAACATCTGAAAAGTCCATTTTGTAGAATAGGTCTGATTTAAACAAAATGCAACTCTGCTCTGTATCTTTTGAAGCTGGTGCAAAAATGGAGTCTTTAGTCAGGATTTAAAAGTGTCAGGAGACGTGTGGCTCTTGTGTTTAGTGGCAGTTTGTTCCATATCTCGGGAGGAGCTGCAGAAAAAGCTCGGGCTCCAGTTTTCAAGTGGGTTCTTGGGACGTTTAAAAGCAGTGGATTTGTGGACCTCATATCTGCAGCTGGAGCGTAAGGGGACAGCAAATCTCTGAGGTCTGGTGGGTCCAGGCCCTTTACACATTTAAAAACAACACTAACAACCTATACGTGATGTGTTCCTGTGTTAAAGGCCCGTGCACTATTTTCCCCATGTGTTTGTGTGCAGCTCTTGAGGTAAAAATAAGTAGCGTGCTGGATGTTCATATCTAATAAGAAAGGCTTTTATTGTCTGATAATCAGGACACGTGTTAGCATGCTAGTTGTTGGTAAATGGTCACAGCGTTTTTTTTTAGTTGTTTTATTTATTCATTTGTTTATTTTATTTATTTTGTGTTTTTTTAATTTTTTTAATTTTTTTTATTTTTTTTTTTATTTTGAGGTTTGTTTGTTTGTTTTGTTATTTTGAGTTTATTTTTTTGTCTTTAAAAAACTGTCTCTCTGCACCTGCTGCTGTCAGACTCATTTTGGTCTTAAATGTTCGTATTAACCCTCTACATGATCCTGGGGTTTTTATTGCACTATTGTGTCTGTAAATCAACATATGAACATTAATAACAGACACATCAGGTCCTTCTTTTCCCTGCCCTCGCTCCCTGCTAAACCAGCGGTGTGGGTGGGAAGGGGCATTACAGCCTCGCTCCTGATTCAACAGCCTCGCTCCTGATTGGCTCTTTGGTTGCTATGATACTCTAAATGTGTTACTCGGCTCCAAATTAGCCGCTATAACTGCTAGCCTCAGTGTGCTTCATTCACTGAACGCTGTGACGTCACACTCACTCAGTCACTTCTTTACACTGTGCATGATAGTCACATTTTTCTCAGCAGTGGTCAAAGTACATCACAAAAGTTCAGCGGGGTTTTAACTGGCGACCCTCTGGTTGCTGAACAAAAACATGACCCACTTTGCCCCTGTTGCTCCATTTGTAACAAAAACCCAAATCCACTTTGCTTAATACAATTTCACTTACAATCCCTGCACCAGTCTGGCCTAAAGCTGCTCCAAGACAGCTCTAATCAAAATACTTCAACTTTTATGTGTTTTTTCATTGCCCTAAAAAAACAGATTTAAATTCCCTAAATTATTTATTATCTAATAGGGAACTTTTCACTCAGGGTCGCATGAAAAACACGTCGGCTTACACTGTGACCCCTTTGGACTGATGAATCTCACAAGCCGAGACCATAAACTGTTTAAAGAAGTGGACTGACTGAGTGTGACGTCACAGTTTTTCAGTGTAAAGTGAATTGGAGCCAGAGTCGATGGAGCAGGAAGTGCGCCCATGATCACTTCCTGTTTGTAACGCGGCGGCTAGCAGGTTAATGATGTCCATTTACATAAACTGTACAGTCTAAGGTTGAGAGGCGTAAGACTCACTTGACAACTTGTAAAACACTGCGATAACAACCTCGTGAACAGTTAACGATGTTTTAGCCTGGCCTTTCTTTATCTGCAGACTCTTTCCCCGTAATTATCAGTGGAGCTACAATCATATAACTAAACATTCGTTCGTCTCGTGTAATCAGCGAGACTCGAATCTGTCACGCCGAGCATCGTTTCCATCACTCCAGCGTCGCTCTGATGGTCATAACGCCGTTCCAAACCAGATTTCGTGTGTTAGACTGTTCTGGGTGCGCTGCTTCCCTGACAGTGCATGTGCAGCACTGAGGCCTGTAGCTGTGGAGATACCGGCCAAAGATTACGATGTAATTACACGCCACTTTCCTCTCCCATCTCTGTGCCTAAGAGAGAGAGGGATGGGTGGAGGGAGGGAGGTGGAGATAAGGCCCGAGCGGTGCGTTCTGTGCGGGAGGGAGGGAGTCGGGGGTGGGGGTACACTAATAAGAACAGCCAGCTTGCCCCATTTCGCTTCACACTGCCAATGAACCCAAAAAACTGTCACCAATCACCCCTCTGAAATTTTGGCCCCCGACGTTTTTCGCGCTTTACCGAGTCAGTTGCCACGGAGACGGATTCGAAACATGCACGCGCCCGTCCCGTATGACATATTACGGGCGGTGGCGGAGGCGAGGGTGGGGGTACACTTACGCCCTAAGCACTGAGCGTTAGGTTAATCCCTCCTCTCATTTAAATGTAAAGTCAGCAAAAGAAAGTCATTGTGCAGAAGTGCCAGAAGTCGATGAGCGAGGGTTTGGCGGAGAATTTCCCATACGCACATCAAAAACTACATTAATGGTAGAAAAAAACTTATGAATTTAAATCAAGAAATTTTGGGGAGGCTGCGTTTTCCCCCAGAGGTTCAAACATAAAGTGTAGGTGATTTGGTGACTTCAACCTGAATAGAATCGATAAGTACTTTTGCTCCGCTCAGGTCAAGTTTGAATACATTTTGTGAATTTGCCAAGTCCTGGTGTCCGAAGTCGAGAAAGACCAGAGTTAAAATGCTAAATTAATACGCAAACTGTAGGCGAGGATGTCAAAATGGAAGAAGATGGACAAAGTTGTGGCGGTTGACGCTTCTCTTGATCTGATGGTATCGGTATAGTCTTCCAAGTATCGGTTTAGTGGATATCCTGATTGGACACATACGCTGATGTAACACGAGGATTTACTGGTCATACTTGGCGCTGAAAGTCTCATAATGTTTGAACTTTTATTGATTTAAGATGTTCTGTCGTTACTTGAGCGATAAGTAACCGTTACATAACATGTTTGCATCTGTTTTGTCTTATTTTATTTTAGTTTTAAGGAAATAAAAGGTGTTTTCTGTGTCTGCTCTGGTATCGGTCAGTATCAGGGATCAGCAGATACTTACAGCATCTTTAGTTTGTAGCTTAAATGTCAGGATGAAGGAGGGGAGAGAGAGTGCATCTGAGCCGTTGGAAAGCCAAAGATGCCTGTATGTGATTGGTTGAAAAAAACAGATGAAGATACAGGTGTGTCATATGAACATCAGTGGCTCAGTTGGTAGAGCGTTTGACTAATCTGAAGGTCACAGGAGCAGCTTTGTTCCTTCACAGCTCTCCTGATGAACAAAACCCAGCATTTTATAAGTTATTGTTCTGTTTTTATATTTCTGATGTGTTTATTTGATACTGAGGCAGTGTGAATGTTTGAATATTTGATTATGTGTCAGTGTAATCGCCCGAATAACAACCTGAGTGGTTTTGACGAGGAACAGAGCAGAGCTGAGATGATTTGTCCAGTGCAGACTCAAGTACATTTATTTTTAACACCAAAGAATATTTACAAAAATAACAGAAATATAAAAAAAAAACAGACTGGTAGTAACAGCCTGTACACAAAGCACCTCCTCGGAGCAGACTGAGGTTTGCTCCTTTTATAGAGCACCTCCTTTAATCGGTCACTGCACAGGTCAGTTACAGCAAATCCAATAATATTAAAAGATTTTCAGCAAAACTGTGTTAATCTTTATTCAATCAAATCTGTTATTAACATAGAGCTCTGTATTAATTTATCAGCGTTAACTGTTGTTTGAGGAAATTGGAAAATGTGCCTCAGATAAAATGTCCCTGACCTATGGGGTGCCCCAGGGGTCAATCCTGGGACCCCTGTTGTTGAATCTACATGCTGCCAGTTAATACGCAGCAATAATGTGTCCTACCACAACTCTGCAGAGACACTCAGATCTATGTGTCACTGCAGCAGGTGAATCTGGACCAGTGGATTCACTCTGACACTGCATCAGATCAGTGTGTGGATAAAAACAACTTTCTCCAGATTAACTCAGACTCAAGTCATCATCTTTAGCCACAGAAACAAAGTGTCAGCAGTCACCTCCAGTCTCTTTCTCTAAAACCTTCAAATCAGGCTAAAAATCTAGAGGTAATAAAGGACTCAGACTTGAACTTTAACAGCCACATCAAATCAATAATATCTGCAGCTTTTTACCATCTAAAAACATTGATTATTTGTGATTTTTGTGATTTGTTGTATTGTGATTTTAATGTCTTTCTTATTCTGTAAAGCACTTTGAATTACCTTGTACATGAATTGTGCTTGCCTAGAAAATGAAGTAGATACAAAAAGCTAATATATTTTGTCCCGTCTCCTCCTCAGCACAGTCGTCTGCCCCGGAACCTTCTTAAAGTGCTCCGGCTCCCCGAGGACTCATTTGGGCGGAACTCAAGATGGCAGAGAACACAGGTGAGTAGAAATTCAAGTAATTCAACTGTGATCAATCAGCCAACGCACTTATTCATGTCTTTTGTTACGGGCCAAATTTACCTGCAACCATCTCGATGAACTAATGAACATTTTCAACTACTTTGAGTCATTTTTTGCCTGTTAGCTTTAAGTTTAGGCGGATATAATGGACTAACTACATTACAGGCCGTGTTGTTTTAATGTGAATTGATGCCAAACCTGAAAACTGCTGCAAAACAAACCTACCTACGTGCACAAAAGTCACATGAAGGTTGGCAGTTTGAATCCCGCTCTCGACATAAACATCATTGGTTGAGTGGGCAGCTCGACTGACCCACGGGTTGACGGTGCGAGGCGCTAACCACTCTGCCACAGCTCTAATTCTATGGAAAATTATTATATTTTTGTCATACTTTTTAAACTTCATGACAACTTAACTTTCGGCCCTCAAAATGTCACATGTTACCCATCGTGTTCGCTAATTTGCACCTAAATCAAAGCACGTCTCCTAATTACTAGCACAGGCCCGTTCAAAATATCCAAATAACAAACGATATCCAAACCTGTCTGTTTGTTTGAAAATGCCACGCCGATTTTATGACACTAACGTATTTGGAATAACAACCTCATTATTTCTGCGTGTCACTGTACATGTAAATACACCAGCTCTGTTCTGATTGGCTTCTCCGAGATACAAACTTGTCATTTTTCTTCAAGCTTCCCCGTTCGGCAGTGTGCAAATTCAGTTTCCGTGCACACCTGGGGAATAATTTGCTGAAAGCACTTGTAATCCCGTCAATATCTCCCCCATACGTCAATATTCCTTCTTTTCTCGCTGCTTTCCACGGCGCTCGCACACTGTTTCCCTCTAGTTCCCGCGGTGACATTTTTAGGTCACCCCTCTCATTCACTTTCATCATCTCGAGCCTGGCATGTTGGATGGCACAGCTGCGGCTCAGAGCTCGGCGCTGGTGAACGGTGGGATGTGGAGCCGGAATAAGCCTCTGGGGAGCGTCATCTCGGCTTGATGATCTTCGTGGTCGTTCCTCCTTGCTCCCGCTGGCGCTCGTTTGAAGCCGGGGATGCCCATGTTCGTCGGGGAAGGAGGCAGCTGTCGCAAACACACCTATAGCTCAGATCAGCACCTATACGGCTCGTCGTATGGGGTTTGTGTGCGCCACTGCCAAACTGTTAGCCCTCAAAGAAATGAAAGGGGAAAGGGATTCTGCCAACTGGAGAGTTTGGAGTGCGCTCGTGAAGGTGGAGGCTCGTGAAGGTGGAGGTGTTGCTGTGGCCCTTTGGTTGTCGTAGAATATAGAGAGGCATTAACAGTGTTGTAAAGTTAAATGAATCAAAAAGAACAGAAAGAATGCAAGGAGGTAAAGCAAGTACAGCACAATTGGTCCACAGAGGAAGTCAAAGTGTTTTACAGAATAAGAAAGACATTAAAAACACAATACAACAAATCGAAACATAAATAATCTCATGTTTCTGCCCCTGTTGGTCATAATGCTCAAACAGTCTGTGTAATCCTTCAGTCCAGGTCTGATCCATCATAAAAGCCAAAAGTCAAATCTGTCACTGGACAAAAAATGGCTTCAGAATGAGTTTCCTCTGCAGGGTGGCTGAGCGCTCCCTTAGAGATAGGGTGAGGAGCTTGGAGTAGACCCGCTGCTCCTCCACGTCGAGAGGAGCAGCTGAGGCTCGGGCATCTGCTCAGGATGCCTCCTGGACGCCTCCCTAGGGAGGTGTTCTGGGCCTGTCCCACCGGGAGGAGGCCCCGGGGAAGACCCAGGACACGTTGGAGGGACTATGTCTCTGGCCTGGGAACACCTTGGGGTCCCACAGGAGGAGCTGGAGGACGTGTCTGGGGTGAGGGAAGTCTGGGCGTCCCAGCTTAGACTGCTGCACCCGGACAAGATGAAGAAAATGGATGGATGGACAAAAAGTTGTAGGAGTGAAGACATACATATTCATAAAACTCTTAATTTCTTTTCTAGAGCTAGCCAGGATGCTAATAGGTGTAAAAACACCCATTAAGAGTCCATTATTAATCTGTACATCTCCAAAGCTCAAAATGCTCTGTTCCACCTTGTGATGTCATGAAGTGGTAGTTTTCAAGTTGGCAGCCCCTTTTACCTTTAGTTCAGTAGAGATTGGAGATTCCAGGGTCGGACATGATCAAAATGATTCTAATGAAGGTGTATGGAATTTAAAACCACAGTGGAGCACTTCCTGTATCACCACATGATGACATCAGCGTTTGTGATGTAATATTGGGAACCAGAAACTGAAACTGGATGAGACCAGAGCAGGACAAATCAAACTTGAATTACACGATCCTGAGACTGAAACGAGGCCTAAACCGTGACCTCACCTGTCGAACACATCCCCCGCCTCCTGCACGCGACGCCGCTGTCAAACTTCCAGCAAGAAACAAACACATTCCCTCAGACTGGAATAGGTTTAATCCCACTTTGGAGCGAAAGGAGGAAGAGGAGGGGCAGAGTTTCTCCAGGATCAAAAGCTTTCATGGGATTTTGGCGCTGGGACGCTGGTATCTGTGTGTTTGTGTGGATGTGCGCGGGGCGGCGGCGGGGGCGGGGGTGGCGGTGGGGGCGGGGGGTCCGGTGGGGGCTCTGACACAGATGTGGATATAGAAAAACAAAAACAGCATATGCAAACCCTTGGCATTCACACATGGGATTTGCATAATCAGACGCGTTCGTTGTAAGAGCAGCGCCACCACCCCAGCCCCGCGCACGTCCCTTTAAACGCATTAAAGGGGAGGTATTGTTAAGGCTGATGGGCCGTTTGAACATCCCGGTATGTTTATGTCATGTAAGAGAAGGTCCTTATATAACACAGAGCAATAACTGACAGTTAAATCCACTTTAAATATGGATCATAAATATACACTGTACATTAAAGGGCCACGTTACACTTTTTTTCTGATCTATCATCTAATGTTGTTTTGCTTCAAGCTTTGACTTTGCGTAAAACAAAAAAAAATACACAAAATTCATTAAAAAAATTAAGATATTGATGTGTATTATTAATGTTGAACAAACTGTCATTTTGAATCAATATTTCAACATTTGCACTTAAATAAACAACCATTGTGTGAAATACTGTTACTTTTCTCTATAAGTACATTTTTATACAGGTACTTTAATACTTAAGTAGAGTTTTTCCATATGATACTTTAACTTTTCACTTCTCTTTTGCACTTTTACTGAAGTGACAGAGCTGAGTACTTCATCCACTGCTGCTTTTAACAAATAAAATACATTTTGGATATTTATTTGTAGAAAATCACAGGTGTTTGGGTTATACTTTAACCCAAACACCAGTGTGAGAGGATGTTTCCATAGAGATTCATATTCTGCAATTTTACTAAAGCTAAAGCTCCACACAGGGATGTTATCACAATCACACACACATTTATTTGGACAGACATATTGCTAAAGCGTCTCTATATTACAGACATAACAGGATTTACACTCAGCCGTGAAGTGCTTAGTCTGCTCCTCCTGATTCACACTCTTCCTGATTCTGCTCCTCCTGATTCAGACTCTTCCTGATTCAGACTCCTCCTGATTCTGCTCCTCCTGATTCAGACTCCTCCTGATTCAGACTCCTCCTGATTCTGCTCCTCCTGATTCAGACTCTTCCTGATTCAGACTCTTCCTGATTCAGACTCTTCCTGGTTCTGCTCCTCCTGATTCAGACTCCTCCTGATTCAGACTCCTCCTGATTCTGCTCCTCCTGATTCTGCTCCTCCTGATTCACACTCCTCCTGATTCAGCTCCTCCTGATTCTGCTTCTCAGTCGATGAAAATTTTCCTATTTCTACACACACACACACATATATATATATATATATATATATATATATATATATATATATATATATATATATATATATATATATATATATATAATAAATTTTTTTTTTTTTTTTTTTTTTTTTTTTTTAAAAGCAAAGAATCTGGCCACAGTGTCATGTAAAAGTCTCTGAGGGTCCAGAAAGATGAAAATGACCACTGACGTGAAAATTAACCATCAAAACATTTTATCTCTTAAATGATCAGCCTCCACGAACTGAACGACAGAACCACCTCGTCTGGACAGAACCACCTCGTCTGGACAGAACCACCTCGTCTGGACAGAACCACCTCGTCTGGACAGAACCACATCGTCTGGACAGAACCACATCATCTGGACAACCAGGCAAAAAATAATTCTGTGGGTTTTCTTTTTTTTTTTCTACATTTTAGATCAGAAGTGGCCAAAATGAGTATTTCTTCTTCTTCTTCTTCTTCGTCGTCTTCTTCGTCTTCTTCTTAAATGAGTACTTATAATCGCGCTGGGGGCCAAACCTGTGTCTGTGAACATGTTTATGACTAAATTATCTTGTTCTCGTGCTTCAGGAGATGGACGCTCTCGGCTCTTTCACCTCACGTTTCTTTCATTCTAAAATTGAATCAACACAGAGATTTCTTACAAATCTCAGAACCCTTCACGGACCAAATCAGACCTGCTGGAGGGCCAAACTTTGCCCACGGGCCCCACTTTGGCCCCACTGTTTTATCAATTATTAATTATGTAGTAAAAAAGAGTAAAATAACTCTACTACATATTTTTCGAAATATATCTGACTTGATATATCTGATGTCTTCTGTGTTTTTATTTGGCTGGTCATGTGTCACAGCGCCCTCTACAGGAGCGAGCTTCAATAACATGTTTAACTTCATAGAAAACATGAAACACGGATTAGCTCCATTTAAGACTCCATTAAAACACAAACACACTCAGTACAAACCCCGTTATTCTCCACATCATGTTAAAATCATGTGAGTGGATTATTTTCTAAATCATACTGAAATCACGAGGGATTAGGTCATGTGACATCAGCTTGTCGGCGGCTCCATATTTAGACGACGATCAAACGGCTTAACCTGGACCGTTAATCCCATCGTAACAGTCCGCTAATCTGTCCCCAATCCAAACTCCGACCGATCGATGCGCCGCTGCTGTTTTCTCCCTCGTTTGTTGTTCTGTTTGGGGCTTTAACGTGTTTATAATTTACCGAATGTTCCACAGTGTCACTTTTATTAATCCTGATGCTAAATCGCTAATGTCCGCCGGTTTACCTCATCGTGCGGTAGTCAAAGACGCTCCTCGATGTTCCAGACTCATTCGTTTCATTGACTTCACTTCTTTTATGCTTGTATCTATTGCTTTTAGTTCGCGCCACAGTGCCCCCTGCTGGTCTGGAGTCGACCTTTTATTTCATTTGTTTTACTTTATATCACGAAAGTTATATTTAAACCAAAAACTATAAACCAGATGGAGCACGATGGGTTAACGCCTGAGTAGTTGGCAGTTCAAATCCCGCTCTTGACATGAACTTCAACTACAAACTATAAACCAGAAAGAGCGAGATGTGTGACGATAGTTAATGGCTAAAAGTGGCTCAGTCGGTAGAGTGTTTGACCACTGACCCACAGGTTGAGGGTGCGATTCCAGCTCCTACAGATGAATACTGTTGTCGTGTCCTTGGGCAAGACACTTAAGCCACCTTGTCTGTCTATGCACACTGGTGTATGAATGTAAAGTGTATAAAAACTTGACCATTTACTCAAACTCAAAAGCGTTTCGATGTCCTTGAGCAAGACACTAATCCCACATAGAATTATCTTTCCAGTAAATGCAAACAGATTAAAACCGGCAGGGCATCTGGCATAAACTGGTAAAAATATAGTCCAGTTTTTATGTCTCAGTGACCTCGAATAATCAGAAGTTTTGTGTTGAAATTCCCATCTTTAAACCAGAAACATGAGATTTATTACAGATTTAATATTTCTTTGGGGAAAACTCTTCAACTCCTCAAAAACCTGCTTCTAAAAACTTAAAAAAACAAGTTAATATTGAGATTATAAACACAGCGAGACCCCGTTATCGAGGCCGCGCTAAGGTTCTTATAGACTTATAATAAACACACGACCCTCGATGTTATTATGATTATTTCTTCATTCTCAGACGCGTTTTGAAGAGCACTTAACTTGATGAAAAAGTGGTTCCGCCTCCTGCTGTTTCACTTGTTTGTTTGGCACAGATAAAAAAAAAAACGCCATAATCAGATGAGCCTCTCTGGAAGATACCACTCTTGTACAGGAGGGGGCGATACACAGAAAATCACACATACATACACAGAAATATCGTCTATCAGGGTAAAAAGGAGAGATCATCCCTACTCCACCCACCCCACCTCCTCCACCCACAACTCCTACTCCACCTACTCCATCTACTGCACCCACAACTCCTACACCCATCCCACCTCCTCCACCCACCTCACCTACTCCACCCACAACTCCTACTCCACCTATCTCACCTACTCCACCCACAACTCCTACTCCACCCACCCCACCTCCTCCACCCACAACTCCCACTCCACCTACTCCACTCCACACACCCCACCTAATCCACCTACCCCAACCACAACTCCTACTCCACCCACCTCACCTACTCCACCCACAACTCCTACTCCATCTACTGCACCCACAACTCCTACACCCATCCCACCTACTCCACCCACAACTCCTACTCCACCCACCTCACCTACTCCACCCA
Source organism: Periophthalmus modestus (assembly GCA_019594935.1). NCBI lineage: Eukaryota > Metazoa > Chordata > Actinopteri > Gobiiformes > Gobiidae > Periophthalmus > Periophthalmus modestus. Next base: position 21,612 of record JAIEZT010000526.1, on the reverse strand, counting down.
CAACTCCTACTCCACCCCCCCACCTACTCCCACCACAACTCCTACTCCACCTACTCCATCTACTGCACCCACAACTCCTACACCCATCCCACCTACTCCACCCACAACTCCTACTCCACCCATCCCTTCTACCCCACCTACTCCTCCTACGGCTCTTGCTCCACCCACCTCCTATTACTCCCTCCTACCCCACCCTCATCCACCCCTTCTACCCCACTCCACCCCCTTCTCACCCACCCTACTCCCTTCTCCCCCCAAATATCCCTCCGACCCCATCTACCCATCCTACTCCACCCTACCCACCCTTCTCACCCTACTCCCTCCTACCTCACCCCACCCACCTCCTCCTACACCCTTCCACCCCTTCTACCCCACCCTACTCCCTCCTACCCCACCTGCCTTTCTTCCCCACCTTAAACACAACACCCTTCCCGACTCTACCCCACCCTTCTCTCCTACCTCAACCCACCCACCCCACCTACTCCTCCTCCCCCACCCCCTCCTCCTCCTCCCTTATACTCCTCCCCCTCCCCCACCCTCGGTCCTGACGGTGCTGATGAGGGGTCGATACTGTACCGCCTCAGCGTCACAGAGGGATGTGAGTCTGGAGTGATGGAGGATACGGAGGAGATGGAGGAGAGGCCCGGGAGAATTGGGTGGAGTGATTGGAGTTGGAGGTGGACGGTCTCACGGTCAGAAAATCTCAGTAAATATCAGGTGTAGTTCCAGCGGTGGTTTTTATTAAAGATCATCCTTCAAACATCGGCGCTGATGGAAACGGGTCGCTCTGATTCATGGGACGTTTCAGACCAAATTATTTGAGCTGGAAGTGAATCAAAAACAACTATTTTGACAGATTTAAGAGATTTTTGACGTAAGATTTGAATAATGGTTTTGTAAAGTGTCATTTTAACCCTGATGTGCTCGAGTTTGGTTCAAAATTTCTTAAAATCAACAAAAATGTAGTTGAGTAAAAATAAATAATTAAATACTCTCATTTTGTTCGGTGAAATAAACATTAAAAAAAGACTTAAAGGTTCTATATTACACAAAACTCACTCATCTGAGCTTTAATCCATGTTTTAATGTTGTTCCCTCCTCAAAAAACAGAGCTGGAGTTGCTTTTTGGTTGTGAATGAAACAAAAAAACACAACTCCAGGTCTGTTTGTGAAGAAGAAACAACATTAGAACAGAAAATAGCGTAAAATTGGCGCTTTAAAGCTTCACTGTGTAACTTTTCTGGTGTAAAAACTGCCATGGTGATGTAATTACTTTGCTTGGAATATGTAGACTATGGAGTTTAACGTATCCATACAGTTAGAAGTTGTATTGCAGCAAAGACACCTGGAAAAAATACTGTGTGTGTGTGTTCGCCTCTGCGCAGATCTGACCTGTAACTCGACGGATGTTTTAATGGAGACACGGTGAAGACTCCGGACCCTCCACCCGTCGGAGTCGGTGTGAACACGTGATGTAGATGCAGAATCGTCGTGTGTGAGTCGTCTGTAAACAGCTGAGGTGAGTTTGTCTGAAGTCTAAAAGGTGAGATGTGACATTTCCATATTCTCACGTTTTCATGACTGTTTCCTCAGACCTGAACTCACACCTCCACCTCACACTTTTTATTTTGACTGTGGAGAAAACCAGACACCTCTGCAAACAAACTTTTACAAGCAGCTGATGAGATATGAGCAGGAAATTTAAGGGAATAATAAAATAAAAAAATTAAACAAGTAATGATACTAATGATAATATAATAATGAAGGCTCAGCTCTATCTCCATTATTATTTTGTCTCTACATTAATGATTTTCCACACAGTTGCCCATCCAATGTACAGTGTCAGTTATATGCAGATGATGCAATTATTTATGTTCATGCAAAAAATAAAACTCTTGCAGCTCAGGAACTAACATCTGCCATGAACAAGGTTTCAGAATGGTTACAGAGGTCACAGCTCGTACTGAATGTATCTAAAACAGTTTGTATGTTCTTTTCTAAGAATGCTGTTTATGATGATAATCCTCCTGTATTGATAAATGGAACAAAAATTGAAACTGTTAATGAATTTAAATATCTTGGAGTAACGATTGACTCAAAACTTAATTTCAAACAGCATGTTAAAAAAGTAGTTAACAAAATGAAATTTAATCTGTCAAATTTTAGACATATTAGAGCCAATTTAACACTGGATGCTTCTAAACTATACTTTAATGCAATGATTGTCCCTCATATGATGTACTGTATGACAAGCTGGGCTTCAGCCTGTAGGACCACTCTGAAACCTGTTGAAATGGTGTATAAACAGGCCCTCAAAATTTTAGAGACAAAAACCAAAGTCATATCATCATTGTTTAATTCTAAAACAACATAACATATTAGGTTTATGACAATATGATCAAACTGGCAGACTGCACACTTGTGTATAAGATTCTGCACGGGCTGGCTCCTACAGTTCTGCAAGAGTTTGTCAAAAAAAGTCAAACTAGATCTACAAGAGCAGGTTCCAGAGGTGACTGTATGATCCCATCTAGAAAAAGCACTTTTGGACAGAATGTTTTCTCTTTTCGAGCGTCTCAAACTTGGAATACTATCCCAGTAACAATACGTGAGCTGCCCACTCTCAGCTCATTTTCAGAACAACTCAAGTCATGGCTGTTAGACAATCAAACTTGTCCACATAATCACTAACCTGAATGGATTTTAGTATAATGTTGTGTTTATTATTGTACATGTTGTATATAGAATTACAAATGTAGTCTCTCATGAAATTATAATGTTTAGCTTATGAAGGTGTAGGCTGTGATTCTAGGCAGATGTGGTGTATGAGTGGACTGGACTGTGTGAATGTATGTACTGTAAGTTTGTGAGAGATGTGGTGATCTGAGTGCAGTGGTCTATGGATGAGTTTTAAGATATGAAAGAGGGTTTGTATTTTGTACTTTGTATTTTGTATTATTGTTTTCATAAGCTGTGGTGTGGCTGTTTTTTTCTTAGGGACTAAGGATGAAAATTAGCACTGGCTATAATCCTGCATATTTACAGGTGTGGGGTTTGTTCCTCAGGCCTCTGTTCTTAATATGCACTGTCCCTTCATTAAATAAACAAACAAACAAACAAACAAACAAACAATAATAATAATAATAATAATAATAATAATAATAATAATAATAATAATAATAATAATGATACTAATAATAATGATACTAATAATGGTGATAATAATAATAATAATGATGATAATAATGATAATAATGATACTAATAATAATGATACTAATAATAATAATAATGATAATAATAATACAAATAATAATAGTATACATAATAAAAATACAAAAATAATAACAATAAAAATAATAATAGCAATAAACATAATACTAATAAAAATAGTATACATAATATCAATAAAAAAATAAATAAAATAATAGCAATAAACATAAAAATAATAAAATAATAATAATAATATAGTACCTTTAAAAGAAGTTTAGTTTTAGAAAAACTAATTATATTATTAATTAATAAATGAATCACTGGATGTATACAGTGCCATAATAAACCCTAAAACCTTTTACAGCATGATTCACTCGAAACTCGGCTTTGGTCAGATACTGTTGTAGCCACAGCTGCCCTGGGACAGACTGATGGAAGTGAGGCTGCCAGTCTGCACCATCGGCCCCTCGGACCACCACCAACACTCACACAGACACACTGCTTTCATACTAGTCAATGTGAGTGTCTTGCCTAAGGACACAACAACAGTTTTTGTCACTGGCACCCCCCTGTGGCTCCTGGTGTTCCCTGCAGTCTCCCGTCCAGATAAAACACGAGACGGAGGAACACAAAACAGAAGAGGATTCATAAAGCCTGACGATAAAAGCGTTTTAAGAAGTGACATAAACGATGATGATGATGATGCCAGACTCATCTCCTCAGACGAGTCACTCCACAGAGTCCTGGGAGCTGTCTGAGGATGTAAAGCTGTGGGACGGCCCGTAGAGGGGTTAAAGTTCTGAAATGTGACTTGGTGTAAGACCTAAACGAGCTAAAAGTGATGAGTAAACCTTAAAATGAATTCTAAAGCACAGAGACACGGTGAAGAGGAGCTAAAACGGGGCTGATGATGTTTTGTCGTTGATTAAAACTGCAGAGGATCCGAGCGGCTGCGTTCAGAACCAGCCGTCGTCTCTGGATGTTTTTGTTTTTGAAGTTATTTTGGAGAACCATCCGGGAGCCATTATCAGTCTGAAAGTATCAGTCTGAGGAGAATCTACACTCGAGAGGAGGCTGTGTTGGCGCTGTGCTAAGTGTCCTCTGAAGGCCTGAGTTTATCCTGAAACCAGATTAAAGTGGGTCTTCTACGACACAGTAGAACATCCCATAACGAGACATTTGTTCATTATTATCGGCTCATTACAGGACGTACACGACCAGTCAAAGGTTTTAGGTTCATTTTTATTTATTTTTTTATTTTACTGCTTTCTACATTGTATATACAAACCGAAGACATCAAATAAAAAGTAAGAAATATATTTTTTATATTTTTACATTACAATCTTCAAAGTACCTGCCGTTTTCTTTGTCAAAAAAATATTTCATAGATTTATTTCACTTTTTTCTTTGCTACATAATCCCATATATATTACTTTATTTGAACTTTACTATATATTTAACGTCTTTTATGTAGAAGTTCAGCCTGGGACGAGATGGAAATTTGGTGTCACGATTATCATGACAAAAATAATTGTGATTAATGGTTATATCACGATAATTATTGTTGCTGACAGTTTAAAATTGTTCTGGAAATGAATAATTGCAATTTTAATAATATTATGAGCAGGTTTCATATTTAAACAGCTGTGAGAATATTGATCTAGAGGAGACTGTCGGGGATAAGTCGTTTTTTCTGCACATTCTGGTGATATAACGATGATTATCTCTGTTGGCGATTATCACGATTATATAAAAAGTGTCATGAATGATTATTGTCGACCCTTTTTATCACGATAAATATTACCCCGTATTACCTAGTAGAAAGTAATAAAAAGTAAAAAAAAAACCCAAATTAAAAAAAACATTGAATAAGAGGATGTGTCTTTGGTCATGTATATTAGGCAAAATTAACTTTTTTTGACTGTTTAACCAGGTTATATTGTTGTTTTCCCTTGAAATAAGTAAAAAAAAAAAATGGAATCTGTCACTAGACAAAAAGAAACCTTTAGTAGTAATACATTGCAGTTTTTTTTAATTTCATTTTTTTACTATGTATTTTTAAATATTTTATTCATACTATTATTATTATTATTATTATTATTATATTTTTTCATCTTAAGTCAGATTTGATTAATTATTTCTACATTTGACAGTCAAAAAAATGTTCCATTCGCATTTTGCCCAGATTGTTGCATCATAGGTAAAAATCCAGACTTCTCCTGTTCGAGTTTTAAGTCCAAAAGCCTGGACCACTGGACTCCTTTCACAGTCAGATTACGTTCGTGAATGCTTGTCTCTGTTAGCGTAGCATTCAAAGACGAAATTAGTTTACTTTCCTGTTGTACATTCCATTTAATAAAGTGAGTTTTCTAAATGAAGACGTTATTTTAACTTCGAAAATGTGAAATAGTTATAACCAGTCGACCAAACGCAGGTTTAAAATTTACGTAAAGCCACAAGACGAACACAGTATGAATTATTTAAGATACAAAACAAAATGACAGTTTCAAATGCAGTGAGATCGTCCTTTGTCTGAAGGTTGTCGGTTCGAAACCCGCTCTCGACATAAACATCATTGGTTGAGCGGCCAGATCTACTGACCGACAGGTTGACGGTGCAATTCCAGCTCCTACAGATGAAAGCTGTGGTTATGTCCTTGAGCAAAACAACCCACTTTGCCCCCAGTGTGCTCTATAAAGTGCTAAAGAAAAATGTAACTGTTTACCAAATACAGGCAGTCTGCAAATTAAGTACTTTTTCTGTAAAGGGAAATACATAGCAATTTTTATCTATTTATTTATTTTGTATTATTTTGTATTATTTATTTTTAATGATAATTTTTTTAAACTTATTTTATTTATTTTTAATTAATTAATTTTTGTTTTTTTATTTATTATTTTCTATTATTATATTTTCTACTTTTTTAAATGTATTAAATTTTTATATTTTTAATTATTTATTTATTTAATTTTAATTATTTATTTTCTACTTATTTTATTTATTTTTTTATTTCATCTTAAGCCAGATTTGATGAATTATTCCTACATTTGACCGTTGACAGTTTGTGCACTTCGTTCTTTCTTATTAACTGCTGTAAAACATAATTAGCCGCATTAGCAAACAGCAGCCTGTAAAAAACGGTGCATTTTCAAACATCACACCGACTTCCATAAACGCTGGTCAGAGAAAAAGGACGTGCGCAGGTGAGTCGATGCTACTGCAAAAGCGAAACATAAATGCAATTAGCTGAGTAGCCGCTAACGTTCCCGCCGCTCGTGTTTGTTCGACTATTTTTGTAACGTAAATGAATAATTAATCAGTCTGACAAATGAAAAGCTTTCGTTATACCACTGTTTCTTTTTTAAGTCTTTGTTTTATGTTTTGTTTTGTTACTAAAAATCATCAAAGCGTCTAAAACCGTCTCCCTCTCATGTCGGATCGCTTTAATGCGCCTCTTCCTCTTTTGTTTTTTATTTTTTTTATTTTTTTTAGATCATTTTTAAAGAGAAAGTATGAAACTATTTTCTGAGATATGTTCTAATGTTTCCTCGTCACAAACAGACCTGGAGTTGGGTTTTGTTTCATTCTCACATGTTTAACACACAAACAAACCTGCAGATTCAGGCTGAGTTCTTCTCTCAGACAGAAAACGCTCTGTTTCACCTTGTGATGTCATCGTGTGGTGATACAGGAACAGCTCCACTGTGTTTTTAAAAGGAGGGAACAGCATTAAAACATGGATTAAACCTCACAAGAATCCATTTTGTGTAATTTCAGATCTCTAAACCGACACTCCTGCACCTTCACCTCGATCTGATCCAGTGGGCGAACTCCATCGTACGTCTCGATAGGCTCCACCCCTTTTTATGAGGGTGTAATTACCTCTGTCAGTGATGATGAATGTTTTTATCTCGTGTGTTTCTTTGTTGGTCCAGATGATCCTGTAAATTACTCTGACCATTTCTGCCTCCACGGGTCGACTCTTAACCCGAAAGTCAATACAGATTACAGGAAGTGAGTCGGTGGCGGCCGGGTTACCATGGAAACACGATGGAACTTTTCTGGAGTAGGGTTTGGCACCTGGATGTCGCCGTGGAGATGTAATACCTGGCCTGGTAGGGCATTACTCTTATATTGCTTTTCTGTTTGATTTTATGAGGTGGAAAGTGGCACTAGTGTTACAACCTGCATCGTTACTCCACAGATCTGACTTGTAACGTGTCCTGGTTGTGCCATCTGTGTGTCTCCATGAAATTACGTTGAATTTAGTGGTTCTCAAAGTATATTTGACTTCACGAGCACCAGATCTGAACCGAAACCTGACTAAAATAAGACTAAACTGTCGTACATTTAAGTAATTATTCATCTAAAGGAAGGAAAAAAACATTAACAGGTCTGAGAACGACTCGGGGTCCCACCGGAGGAGCTGGAGGACGTGTCTGGGGTGAGGGAAGTCAGGAAGAACATGGATGGATGGTCTCCCACATCGTTCAGCTCCAGTCAAATGAAGCTCGTCGAGGCTGGAGCAGTTATAGCGGCTAATTTGGAGCTGAGTTCTGACCGTGAGTATCATAACAACCAAAGAGCCAATCAGAGCGAGGCGGATGAAGGTAACGTCCCTTCTCACCCACAACACTGGTCTATTACAGAGCGGGCGCTTAGCAACGCTGTCAATCAAACCTGTTGCTAACGCTAACAGGAGCGACGTCTGGGAGAGAAGGACCTGATGTGTCTGTTATTAATGTTGATTTACAAATAAAATAAAATAAAAACCCCAGGATCATGTAGAGGGTTAATACAAACATTTAAGACCAAAATGAGTCTGACCGCAGCAGAGAGAGGAGATATGGTTTTTCAAAAGACAGAAAATAAACTCTAAAATAACAAAAAATAAATTAATAAATAAGCTCAAAAAATAAATAAATAAACTTGAAACAACAAAAAAAAACCCCTTAAAGTAACAAAAAAATCTAAGTAAACTCAAGATAACTAAAAAAAAAACAAAAAACCTCAAAATAACTAAAATAAATAAACTAAAAAAAAAAAAAAAAACTCGAAACAACAAAAAAAAAAACGTAAAATAACAAAAAAATCTAAATAAACTCAAAATAAGTAAAAAAAAAAAAAAAAAAACAACCTTAAAATATCTAAAAAAAACCCAAAAAAAACAAAACAAAAGAAAACAACAACCTCAAAGTAACTAAAAAAAATGAACCCCAGGATCATGTGAAGGGTTAATACAAACATTTAAGACCAAAATGAGTCTGACAGCAGCAGTTGTGGAGAAAGGCGATGTTTTTTTCAATGTAAAGTGAACTTTAACATTTAAATATGTTTATATGTGAATGTTTTCAGACCTGAGGACACTCTGTAAACTCCAGTGTCTCGGTCGTCTCTGAGCAGCAGGAGACATACGTGACTGAACTGGCTTTAAACTAAATTAACTTATTTATTAGATTACTACAGCACTTTAAAATGACTGGAAACACTTTAGCCACATACACACTTTACAAATAGGCACTTTAGACCGTTTGGAGTGTGACTTTTTTGTGATCTGTGGAGTTGTTTGTGTCGTCCTGTCTCTTGTCCCATTTTAGATATTGAGGGACAGTGAATGAAAATGAGCTGCGCAGCGACTTCAGCACATTTACACGTATGTTTTTTACTGGTGTTTATTAATATGAGTTGTCCCTTTTCAATAAATAAATAAATAAACTGGAGCCAGAGTTGATGGAGCCGGTAGCGCGCCCATGATCACTTCCTGTTTGTAACACGGCAGCTAGCAGGTTAGCTCTGTCCATTTATATAAACCAGGGGTGTCAAACTCATTTTCGCTGAGGGCCACATCAGCAAAATGGCCGCCATCAAGGGCCAGATGTAACTGTACGGCAGGATAAATGTCACTAAATGTAACCAAATGTCATGTAAAATAAATGTAACTACTTTTAAACTTGTTAAATAACTATTTACTCACTTATTCAAGTTGCAAATATTGCCTCCCCTGATAAACTGACATAACCTTTTACAGCCTTTTAATTGGACAATTTGTTGTTTTTTCTTGAAGACTAACTTTTGCAGACTTAGCTCCGTGTTCGGTGTCAAAATGCCGACGCAGATTGGACTTTCACAACCGACCCGCCTCATAACACAAAAAACATACATGTTTTTCTCCTTGAAGCATAAACTTGTATTCACCTTTCTTGAAACTCCCTTCATGCCGACAATTTTCCTCTTCTTAAACATTTCGGGACCATTATTTGCAAATATTTCTCTGTTCCACTTATTGGGAAAATCTCATTAGTTTATGGTCAATGGAAACATTAAAGCAGCATAGACTTAAAATAACAGTTACACCTTATAATTTACCTTCTCGCGGGCCACATAAAATGACGTGGCGGGCCACATTTGGCCCCCGGGCCTTGAGTTTGACACATATGATATAAACAGTCTGTGATATCACGAGAGGCATCTGTGCGCGCTCCACAGTTTGAGAAACACTATAATGTCTGCTTACACCACCCATTTCTGCAGAACGTGAATATTATGTGTAATTTGTACCTCCCACTCCCAAAGCTCTTGGCTCACGGTTCATGTTTACAATCCCCCTTAAAAAGCAGATTGAATTTTCCAAAGTTACCATTAGACTTGCATCACTGGAGCTTTCAAATCCCTCAAATCTTTGGCTGCGATCATTTATATGCTGCCGGGCTTCTGTTTTGTTTGCCGAGTTGAATTAAAGCTCATTTAGATGCAGAACCTCGATTGGTGTAACATCAGATGAGACATGAAAAGCCCGGTGTGTCCATGGCCTATACGGCAGATGGCCCGGTGCTCTGGGGGGGCCCGCCGCTCGGACTGATACGGGACGAAAGAGGAGGATGGGGTGATGAATCTGACCCATGCAGGGGGGCTTTTAACAGTTCAAGTGAGGTGAATTTTTAATCAGACCCCCTCTTGGCCGATGAGTTGAAATTCAAATAACTCCGTCATGATTAAAAACCTGCCAAGCGAATGCGCGTTTGCGATTTGCTTCCCCCTAAAAAGTTGGACTTGTAGCTTGTTTCAAATAACACTTCACCGGAGGGGGGTCACAGTTGGATATTTTCGCGAGCAGGCAGAAGATGATTTATCGAACGAGGAAAAGTATATCCCCACTGTGCAAAATTGTTCTGTTTTTAATCTTGTGTAATAACAGAGTTTTAGCTGTCAAGTAATGAGCGTTTGCTGCCTCGAGGCTTTCCTTGCTATAATTAAAAAAGGTAAAATTGCCCGTCCAGGGAATATACAAGTTGTCATTTGGCGAAATAAAACAAAAATAAGTAACTGTTTGTATCGAAACACCTGCGACGTCCAGGCGAAAGTAGGCGTTGTTTTTGTGGAGGAAGCTCTGAGCTAAAAGCCTCAATCCCTTGTTATGATTCGGTGGCATTACAGTTGAAAAAAAAAAAAAAAAAGTCAAATGCGCTTCCTGCTGTGTGCCCAAACGCTGTTAGCGAAATGGATTGTTGACAAAAGACACCAAATGAAAGCTGCTTTTTGAATCTTCCAGGAGTAGAAAAACAACTATTGAATAAATCTCGCGTGTGCACCCGCCCGCGATGTTTACTTAACAATTCCTTCTCTCGGTTCCCTGTGTCTGATGAAATGGTCAACCCGGCCGATCGATACCCCATGATGCCTCCCATTAAGCCGGTGTATAGTGTGATTGGAGCTGGAGCGGGATGGGGGAGCGGGGACGGTTGCAGGTTGGGGGTACGAGGCTTGGTCAGGGGGAAAGACACCCCATCTGCACCATCTGTGACGGATCCCATGACCCCATTCACCGAGAGCGGCCAATGAGAACGCAGCTCATCTCGACCCACTGGGCTGTGTCCCACTTGTCATAATGATAAGTCACCGCTGCGTGATGGAGATGCTCATTTCAGGTTAAAGAAACACGGGGGAACTTTCAGCCACGAGACACACCCACAAATGTGAAATGTGCTTTGACTTTCCGAGGTTTTAACGGTGTTTTTGTGTAAGTTTAGTTTAATTCATGTGACGTTTAAAGGATATTTTCTGATGCTGTTTCCTCACCTTCTCTGAACTACCGCTGTATGACATCACAAGGTGGAACAGAGCATTTGAAGCTTTGGGGATGTTACAGACTAATGATAAAGGATTAAACATGTGTGAACGAAACAAAACACAACTCCAGGGTTTTTTTTGAGCAGGAAACGGCGTTAGAACGTACATTAAAACTCGTGGTAAAGAGTCCGTCACCTGCTTGTTTCCATGGAGATATTAATGCATTTCCTGGAATTTTTACGTCGACATGTTCTGGTTCTGTTCTCGACCTGGTAGTCCAAATGCGCAAGTCCTGATAATCCTCGACAGACTCTATTTAATTATCTTTACACTTGAATTAAAGCAGAAAGCGTTAGCGTTCGGTCACTTCCCACAGTGGCCAGTAGAGGGCAATAGACTCCAAATACAAGCTTTCTATGCATTAAAATAGTCCCAAAAGAAGATGTTTGGGGTTTTTACTTGCGTTATAGCACATAAAGTTTTAATATAAAGAAAAAAACAAAGTATTGATCTGATTTTTTTGTGTTTAGTTCTGCGCTGACACCGTTTTTAACAGTTTTTGTTGTATTTTGTTGACGTAAAGGTTTTATTGGTCACTTCCTGGTCTGTTTTGGAGACCGGTTGTGGTGCATTGAGGCTGCTGTGGTTTTGCTCTTATTTTGTCGTGACAGTTGCCCTCGTGTTAAGAAAATAAACAACCAGAACTTCATCGTGTTTCCTTCAGCAGAACACGAGACTCACGCGACTTTAACGGCTCCTCTGACGAGATCCGCCGCCTTTGTAAAGCTGCACGCTCCTCAGATTTGTCCCGTCTCCGTCCCACCCCCACCTCAGCTCCCGACATGACACCGTGACCCCTGCTGCTTTTATTTAATTAAAAAGTCAGGCTGAAGCAGGAGTCCCCCCTCCAAATACAAAGGCCAACAGCAAACTGAATTTTACAGCTTCAAACGCAGGTTCTGAACGAAGACGATTCAAAAAACGAGGCTCGTTGTAGGACTTAAAACAGCCTCGTTAAGGTGATGTTCAGCTTAAATAAACAGAAAAAGCTTCAAGAACGACAGTAGTTCAGCTGGTCGAGCGAGTTTCGTCCACTGATCTGAAGGTTGGTGGTTCGAATCCCGCTCTTGTAAACATCAGTGGTAAAGTGGTCAGATTCAAGGTTGGTTGTGCGATTCCAGCTCCATTGTGTCCTTGTGCAAGACTTTTAACCCACCTCGCCGCTATTGTCTGTGAACGAATGTGTGTGGAAGTGTTTTGAAGCTGGAAAAGAGAAAAATTAAATACAAGAATTAGATGAAACTAGTGACGGACAAATGAGGCGGAGCTCCGGAGCTTGTCTCGTTTTTTCTGCCTCTCGTCTCGCAGCAGCCGCTCACGTGACCAAAGTGTCGAGGTGTCGGCCCCTCCCCCTCCTGCTTTGCTCTGCGTCAGTCGCTTCAGTGAATCGAGGCGTTTCATTGGCTCAGTGAATGTTCCGCTCTGTGATTGGTTCAGAGCTTCAGAGTGTTCAGTGCTCTTCTGTGGTTTGACTAAACTGCTACAGGATAAAAGATGCACCAATGTTTCTGAAACATTTTGGGTAGTGCGGAGTATTGTGTGACGTTAGTGGTGATTTTGGCGACTTTTGGCACTTTTGGCATTTGTTTCATTTTCAATGGCATCTACAAATGGAAAAAAAATGATCCATGGTTTGGGATCACAAAAAAATTCAATTTCTTAATAAAAACATGTGATTATATAATTTGTTGTATTTTTTTTAATGTTCAAAATAGAATATATACTATTTATGATTTCTAATAAAATAGAAGATATAGTTGTTATTCTCCAGAGCAACTTATATATGTTTTTTTCTTCATTATTCTGCATTTTTCACTGGTTTGACTTTGACTGACTAGAGCGACGTATTAGCCCAAAAAATACTGTAGTAAAGAAAAAACGTGAAATAACTTCGACAAAGCGACGTGTGGAGACTTTGACTATTTGAATATAGGATATAAAAACATATTTAGGGGAGTTATGTAACGTTTTTTCTATAACTTACTTCATATATTTGATGTTTTCTGTTAAAGTAGAAAGTGGTAAATATGAATGAGAGGGTGTGTCAGGTTTTGTAAAATACATTTCTCCCAAAAATGCAACTTATATTTGTTTTTTTTCTTCATTATTATGCGTTTTTCACTGGTGCGACTTATACTCCAGAGCGACGTATAATCCTTATATAAAGTACTTTACATTAGTGCTGGAGTCAGACTTCCACACTGAAAACTTAGACGTTTGCTGACGTATTAAGGTTTTTATTTAGCATATCGATTTGAGATAAGCTTTTGATATTGATTTGACATAACAGCTCTGCACACAAGCTAAAACGACACATTTAGCCCCGTGACGTCTGCTTAATGCACAAACGAAGCTGTCCTGTGTGTAAAATCTAAAAAAAATATCAGTTAACGCCGGTGTTTCTGTCTCAAAAGTGGAGCAGCGTCGCTCTAAAGAGGTCATTTTGTAATTAAACTTAATCTGGCCTCATGTCGCTCATTATTTTTGCCTTTCAACAGCCCAAATGCTCTTTTCGTCTTTACTAACTACAGCTTTTCAAAATCTGTACATTCCCTCAATCCCCTCCTCTCTATATGAGGACTGTGTAATGCACATACTAAATAGACCATGTTTCGGAGCTCGTATATAGGATTCAATCGTATAAGACTTCGGGATTTCCTCCAATCCTTATTTTCATTCCAAATCCTATACGGCGGTAATATCTGCTAACACTTGGGAGAACGCAGTGGATAAATCTATGCAGATAGCTATGGATTGAGCCAACGTCCCAGGGGTCAAGGAGTGTACCATGCAAAGTTCTCATCAGCCTGTAATGTAATGACCAGACCTGGATTAGTATAAAAGGTCTGATTGCATCATATGGTCAGCGCCAATTGACTTTAAATCTGCGGTGTAGATTTTAGAGCGTGTTTTGGCTTCGTCGGGCCTTTACTGAATGGAAAGCACATGTTTAAGAGATCGATCAATGCCATTTTTATCGATTTTTATTTTTTTTGCCTCGTCCCGGTCAATATTACTATATGTATGACTCAGGGAAATGGCGTGGGAATGATTCATTTAGGTGTGACAGATGCGGCTACGATACGGCGATGAGAGCGGCGTGATGGCGTTACTCACCTCTCTCTGATCCGAGCCGCGGCGTAGAGCGAAACAGAGCGACGGAGAGAGAGACGGAGAGAGAGAGATGAGGGGGAGGGGGGCGGCAGGTGTCAGTCAAGACGAGAGCATGTGGAGCGTCAGAGCGCGCGGCAGTAAGCTAATCCCGGGTCGCGGCAGCTGTTAGCGTTAGCCTATGGAGAGCGCTCGGTTTTATCATTTTCTGACCGATGATGTTATATAATGTCGTTTCCTCGTCGTCGCAAAAAACCTGGAGTTGTGTTTTGTTTCTTTCGCTTCGCATGTTTAACACACAGAAAACACTCTGGTCCACCTTGTGATGTCATCAGGTGGTAATACAGGAAGTGCTTTACTGTGTTTTTAAACTCCACACTGCTCATCTGCTCACTAGCGCCTCACAGTGGTCGTGTGACGTTGCTGTGATGTGTCCGTTCAGCTGATTTAAAGGTTTTGGCGCTGTCTTTCTACAGGTGGAGGCAGGACGACAGCGCCACCTGCAGTCCGACTTCTTCAGGACAGTATCCCAGGTGTGTGACAGTAAAAAGGCCCCTTGTCCCGGTTTAAAGTCCCGTGGGCACGTTAATGTGTTTCAATTTGAATTGCTCCTGTGGCAGAGTTCTTCTCTTAAACAGAAAACACTCTGTTCCACACTGTGATGTCATCAGGTGGCAATACAGGAAGTGCTCCACTGTGTTTTTAAACTCCACACACCTTCATTTCTAGAATCACTTGGATCATTTCAGCTCTGGAACTGCCACTTATCTCTACTGAACTAAAGGTAAAAAAGAGCTGTTATTAAATTGAAAACTACCACTTCATGACATCACAAGGTGCAACAGAGCATTTTGAGCTTTGGAGATGTTACAGACTAATCATAAAGTGTCACTCAAACATGTGAATGACACAAGACACAAAACAGAAGTCCGGGTGTCAGTAAGGAAGCGAGCATGTGTGCGTCGGAGCGCGGCAGTAAGCTAATCCCGGCGCGGCAGCTGTTAGCGTTAGCCTATGGACAGCATCTGCTCTGACCAGCTGAGTGCGGTTACAGGCCATAATGTTGACCTCAAATTAATAGCAGTCCGTAATGATGATTAGGCCTGGATGTAATGACGCTTATAGAGCTGATCTAACAGAGAGATTTGTGCATCGTCGTAAGCCGCAGCCGCTTCGTTTAGCATTTCACCCGTGTCTGCAGCAGCAAAAACCTGTTTAAAAAAATGTATCTAATCAATACGACCCTCACCTCACAATTATCCCCCCCCCTTTAAAATCAAATGCTCTTAGCTGCACAAGTTTATCTGGGGATGGGGCATCGTGCAGGATTAAAGGGTTTTATTCTCTTTTGAGTGTTTGTGTTTGAGTGTTTGTGATCTTCCCATTGAAGTTTCAGTTTGACAATCGATATTATATTTTATAGAGTGAAAAGATAAGAGCCGGTTTTCAAGGACACATAGTTAAAATGAAGAAAGGCGGTGTACTCAGTGTTCTCTACGTTCACAGTCCATATGTCTCAGGAGGGATGGAAGCAAAGGAGCCAGGAGAAAATAACCTTTGAGGACAACATTATGAACATCAAAATGTGTCAGTACAAAGTGTGAAGCAACAATAGGACGATGGAGAGTCAGGTTTGGGATCCACGTGGGGTCAAATTTGGCCGCAGTTAATTGCTGCTACCCAAAATGAACAAACAATAAAAAGTCAAATTACAAATCAAAAAATTCAAAAGCCCTGAGTGCCACTTCTGTCCTCTGCATAGAGCACAAAAATGAAAATACCCAAACAAAATCGTCTTCTCAGCAAACCCAACAGAGTTCGCAAAATTGTGGTTTTTTTTTTGTAAATCTTTTTAGTAATACCTTTTTCAGAATGTCTAGAAGCAACGTTTTATATTCTTTTGGATAAATTAGCGAGCCCAATGGGTCAAATTTAGCCCTAAATTAGGGAATAAAGGGTTAAAATTGAAAAAGTGGATACTTCAGTGTTCAGTGAATTAAAAGCAAGTGATTCTAATGTAATGTTCATATTTTTCCAAGAAAGAAAAGAGTTCTTGGGTCTCCAGGGCTAGAGTACTATAGAGTAGAAGAGCGTTCGTTCTTTTTGGTCTCGAAGCAAATTATGAAAGGTTTGACACTTAGGGAATGAAGTGTGACCAGCTGTAAAATCTGATTAAATGTTAAAATGAACTGAAAGCGAACAGCATCCTGATCACGTCACGGGTCAAAGTTGGTCAAAGAAGGATTTTATGGGGATGTGGTGGTTTAGTTGTGCATGTTCTCACTGTCTTTCTTTCCTTTTTTGTTTAAGCAAAGCTGATGCATAACGGCGTGTTTCCTCCACGAGTTGATGAGCGTCCGGGTGGTGCGTCTCCGGGTGTAGTCGACCAGGATCACTACTACCAACAGCGAGCACACTAGGAGGCTGTGAACACGTTCGGTTTCACCCCTCACATTCTTTTGGACCCATTAATTCGAGTGAGCAACAGTATGAAACTTGACGTCCTCTGTTGTCAGACGACTCTACAACATTCATACGCACAAGGCGAACTCCAGGCCTGTCGCCATCTTGCCCGCCGTACTATCCTTCTCCACACAGAACGAGCGAGAAAGGTGGAAGCAAGAAAATGTTAAAGTCATGTGTGAGGCAAGAAAAAGGGTTATAAGTGTGTGGTGAGGGGTTTTACAGACAAGAAACAGTATAGAACTAATTGTAAAAGAACAAAGCTGATACTTCACGGGGATTATTTCGAGGCGTAACCCCCGAGGATAAACCACTTCGTATTTTATATAAGGTCCATGTGCAGAGTACATTTATTTAAGAAAATGGTTCCATCTTTGATTAAATCCATGAGCCATTGTTACTCATATGCACTACAACATTGAGTTCTGAGAAAACGAGTGGTGCTTTTAGCTTTTTACTAGTGTGCTCTTTTGATTAAATTAATTATACTTTAAAAACCTGCAGTTGACGCCGCACCAGGACATGGCTCTATCTCAGAGAATACTAGTTTGCGAGTGAGGCCTCATCACATGTAAAAACACAGTTTTACGATTTCCACCAGTTATTGGCACATGCAGAGTCTGTTGCAACAGAAGCCCTGGATATGAACTGAACTTGCTATGCACTTGAAGTCCTGAAAGCTAATTTTAGCCGAGCCAGATTCAAAGCAAATTCCAAACATTCGCAAAACCATATAGATTCACATACCGTCCATCAGAGTTCTTTATCACTTAACTGTTTTAAAGTTACCTCAAACGTACCAGAGCTTGAACTAAGTCCCAGGGCACGCTAACTGCCGGATAATAATTGTGATGATCAAAAGAATGAACCGTGTTGCTATCTATGAGCGGAAACGGCGTTATCATGTGCATTTCAAACCGCAGTGGGGGAGCGAGGTCTACCATTATCTAGCTTGGGAACTTGGCGTCTTTGAAGTGTTGTGTTTAAGCATATGTGTGTTACAGTGTGTATGCGCGCAAACATCTGTGGAAGCCCAAAGTAGTATTATGTTTTTTCTGCGTAATGGGATTAGTGAATTTCTCAAACGCGCGCTCAGCAGAGGACCCCGGAGAACTACTTTATGCTTCCTCAGCAACTTCAATTGCTCCAACCCATCCTCGTGCTCTACATTTTAACTTACCAAAAGACATTCTCAAAAGACACCCAGTCGATTTTTTTCTCACCAAGTACTGCTGACAAGAGCGTAGTACCGCTGAATGACTGTAATTACTACTGCTATGACCAATTCTTAGTATAAACCCCATCATTCCGGCGTTAACATCCCTCATGGGTTATTCCTCAGCACCACTGACCCTCGCTGAAGTCCTTCCCAGAGCGGTTCTGATATCGTTTTGGATCTAGTGGCAGGTCAAAACTCTGTTTGATTACAGCTTTTCCGCCATCTCCAGTTCCATATAACTGATCTCGAAGAAAGAAAAGGCTGGAATCTGGACGGGGTATTTGAAGCTTCGCACTTGATATAGGGGCGAGGTAATACCATGATAATAAGTCCAAGCGAAAATAGCACGGGAATGATTTAATAAGAAGGCACAGGTTAATAGAGTGACGAGGGGGAGGATAGGACAGATGAATGTTTTGATCAGAGCATTAAAGAAATCTCTTCGGCAAAGGATGTCCACTAAATATATATTGTGTGATAGTGTCTGGACTGGGCAGTTTTGTTCTAACAATGCAGGGAGCGGCGTGGTGGAATGAAGGCGGACAGCCAGGGGCAAGTCCTGTTGTGGAAAAATGCAGGAAGAGACAAGCTCTGCCAGGCGGTTGGATCTTCACATTCACCTCAAGCCCAGAAGTCGGACCTATAGCTGCATTCTGCTCCCTCACTCCGAACAAGGGTGAGGGTCAGTGTGAAATGATTAGAGCGCGTGGCTCGTGCGGGAGAACTCGAGCAGGTCCTCGACAACAAACAATGGACCGTCTACACGTCGTGCATTTTGAGTTACCCAGACGAGAGCTGCATCCTGTTTGGTCTCGCGAGCAAACTTATGAATGTTGACATTTTGCGGGAAGGATTGGACAGTTGTAAATCTGTTAAAATGTTTATGAAACTGGAAAGCAACCAAGACATGATCACGTCGTGTTGTCAAAGTTCCTCAGATGTGCGTGTTTTCGCTGTGCCTTGTCCTAGAGCTTTGATACCCGTAATGAACTGGGAAGTGTTGTTTTTTCAATAGTACGCAACAAAAAAAATGGGGGACGCTTGGTGAGCTGTAACCAGGTTCTACTGCTGTTTCCTCCTCAAAAAACAGACCTGGAGTTGTGTTTGGTACATCTCCAGAGCTGCAAATGCTGTTCCACCGCGTGATGTCATGAAGCTAGTGGTTTAGTTGTTCATAGATAATAAACAGCTACTTTTAACCTTTTGCTTCGTTCGAGGACTGGCAACTTCCCGGACTGTGAAATGATCCAAATGCTCTAGAAACGAAGGGTGTGGAAGATTAAAAACACAGTGGAGAACTTACTGTATACCACACACGATGGACATCCCAAGGTGGAAACAGAGTGTTTTCAGTTTGAGAGAAGAAACCTACAGAGAGTAAAATCTGCAGGTTTGTGCGTAAAACATGTGTGAATTGAAACAAAAAAAAAAACACAACTCCAGCTCTGTTGTGATGACGGAGGGGGAAACAATATTTTTTAAAAACAGAAATTGAGGTAATATGGGCCTTTAAAACGTGCAAAATTGGATAATCCTCCAGCTAGTTACTCCTGACCGACGACGACAGGATCTCCCCCTGTGGTTCCTGCTCCTGACAGGCTGAAGAGTGGGTCAAATGCAGAGGGCAAACATCGCAGGGATGTGTGGTCTCGCAGGGATTGAACAACAAGCCAAAGGTGGAATCGTGTTCTCGGTCGAGTGGAGCGACCTTATCAGTCAAAACTCTTTGAACGAGGGCGCAGACAGGACACGGGCCGGGTGCTCCTGACCAGCAAACCCAACCAGAGGCTTCCAGATTGAAACAAACTCGCACCCAAAGACGACGCGCGAAATTTAACCGTTTCAATCCGTTACAGTCTCTTACAGTTACAGGTTCTTATCGTTCCACCTGAATTATTTTTTGGTCTCAATTTTTACCAAGCTACGTTCTATATTAAAGTCCTAGCTTACACAAAATTAAGCTTTAAGTCATGTTAGTAAACACTTATTATTAGTCTGTAACATCTCCAAAGCTCAAAACGCTCCTGTCCACCTTGGGATTCATTGAAGTGGTAAGTTTTTTCAGCTCTTTTTCACCTGTAGTGTTTTTCAGTAGAAAATTGGGAATTCCAGGAGCGGAAATGATCAGAGTATAATGTGCATTGTGTTCTGCATCCTGATTGGCTGAGGGGACTGTAGACCATTGTGTTCTGCGTCCTGATTGGCTGAGAGCCTTTGAGACCATTGTATTCTGGCGGTCCTGATTGCGCTCGCATGGACTGTAGACTATTGTGTTCGGTCTGATTGTCTGAGGGACTGTATACAATGGGTTCCTGAGTCTGACTGTATGAGGGACGTAGACAATCTGTCTGCGTCCTGATTGGCTGAGGGGACTGTCAGACCATGTGTTCTGCGTCCTGATTGCTGATGGCCTGTGACCATTGTGTTCGCGTCCTGATTGGCTGAGGGAACTTTAACCATTGTCCATCAGTCTTCCTCCGTGTCTCCTGTACAGGACAGAATGTGTCAGACAAATTTACATAAATGTTGGATCGCATTGACTCTTATTGCGGTATGTTTTCAAGTTTCTCCCCTACAAAAGCTCGCCAAATGTCGATAAACGGTACTGCACACCGACACAGGCCAACCGACTAAGGTTTGAACTTTTGTGTTTAACACGAGAAGAAAGTGTGAGAAAATGTTATATGCTTTGTGAGAAGTGAGTTAAGTTGTGTGGTGAGTGGGTTTTTTTACAGGACAGCAACGAGCGAGAATATTGTAAAAAATAAATCTGATACTTCACGGGATATTTTTTTAGAACATTACCCCTGAGATACACCAGGGACCACTGTAACAAGAGGCCTTTTAACTCAAAACTTTGACGCTTATACTCAATTTTTTTGTGATCGTTGCTTTTGTAAATCATCTTTCCTCCAAAGGTCTGTTTGGCTACTTCAATCCTGGAATCAATGTTCCTTTTTCTCGGGAACAAAAACGGGCTGTATGTATGCAGCCCTGCACATAGTCCGGGAGTACTCCTTCAGTTCCTGAACCTTCGTTCTGGTTTCTTCTCTGTGAGGCTCCTCGTTTAAACAGATCCTATACAAACAGGCTAAGGCATTGTGCAAACGCCCCAGAGGACGCGCTTGTGGGACATGTAGGGCGCTTTGCTTCCCATTCCACCAATCATTATGGCTGTATATTCGCTCGAGCTCTGCGAAAATAGGCCCTGTCCGCTGCAAAAGGCCCGCCCACCGGGATGTCCGCTGGAATTGGAACGCGGGCTCTGTAAGGCCAAAATAGCCGCTGGTTTCATGAGAGAGGTATGACGGGCTGATGTAGAGGCGGGCCGTAAGTTTACCGAGGGCTCTGGGGAAGTTTGTCACAGCGCGGGGTTTGTTCGCACTTATGCCATTTGAGATAATTTATGTATTTTGTCGCCTTGGATACAGTCTTAAATTGCATGGTTTAGTATAATGTCGAGGTGAGTAAGAAACCTAT
>JAIEZT010000525.1:0-44297 GCA_019594935.1 Periophthalmus modestus | reverse complement strand
GGCTAACTTTTATAACTCTTTATGGCTTTCAGTTTCTACTCGTGTGAGCTGCTGTACTTCACGACTTGCCATTTTGTGTAATTAAAACGTGAAAATCAATAAACTAAATTATAAGTGTCTCAAATGGCTGCTCTGTTCTGCAGCTGAGATGGTGCTGGTTTACAGAGCGAACTTCACCTGTCGATAAACGAATTCACAAAACTCACATCTGAAAGTTTGATAAACAGGTCTGAATCAGTGCTAAAGTTAAGTAACGAGTTTTTAACAACATAAATGAGCCAGATTTTATTAAACTACTTCATTAAATGCAGTTTCATATTCGTAATTCCGACTCAAAATAAACTAAAAGAACAAAACAACCCCCCCCCAAAAAAAATTATAAAAAAAAAAAAAACTTAAAAAAACACAAAAAATGTATTATTATTATTATTATTATTACTATTATTATTATTATTGTTGTTTCATACTATTTACAATTATTAGTATTTATTTATTTATCTTTTATTTTTAAGTTTTAGTTCTTGTTATATATATATAAAAAAAGAAAAAGGTGTGTATACATTTGTTGTATTAAATAACTGTATGTTGTGATATCTGTTTTGCACATCAATAAAAATATGAAACAAATTTAAAAGAAAAAAAGACGTAATTTCACGGGAAGTCGAAGCCTGAAAAAAGTCATAATTTTATAAGAATTAGGTCATAGTACTACGAGAATAAAGTTGTAATTTTATGAGATTAAATAAATAAATAAAAAAAAAATAAACTAAAAAACCCCTCAAATTGTTAAAAAAATAAAATAAAAATATAAATATAAATAAATAATAAAATAAAATAATAATAATAAAAACTCAACATAACTCAAAATAAAAAAAAACCCAACAACTTAAAAATAACAAATAAATAAATAAAACTTAAAATAACTCAGAAAGGAAAAAATGAACTCAAAATAACAAAAAAAAAAAACAAAAAACAGATAATAATAATAATAATGATTATTATTATTATTATTAATAATAAACATAAAAATAATAATAATAATAAAAAATAAAAAAATGAACCCCAGGATCATGTAGAGGGTTAATACATTTAAGACGAAAAATAACGAGTCTGACAGCAGCAGTTACAGAGAGAGGGGACACAGTTTTTCAATAGAAAGTGAATTGGAGCCAGAGTCGATGGAGCCAGAAGTGCGCTCATGATCACGTCCTTATGGCATTAAACGTATCTATCTTGGAGACATTTTGGTGCAAAATCGGTAAAATAGGTAAGTTTAATGTTGTACTGTGGAGAATCAGTAAATAAAAAGCAATATTGATAAGTTTAATGCTCTGAAACTGTGAAACACTCCAGAAAAAGCAAAAACATTTCCATGGAGACAGCAAATGGCTGCACCCACATTAAAAAAGTTACATATTGCACCTTTAAACTGAAAAATAAAGCTGCACAGTGAACAGTTTTCAGTGTTTGTCTATGATTCAAGGAAATTTACACAGACGTATTGTTGGCACTGTCTTTTCTAAAACATAATAGGCCTAACTGTATAAAATCAAGTCTGAATCAATCTCTCCATTACTGCAGTGACGCGTGGTTTACTTTAAAGCAAAGCGTTCAAAACAGAGCTGGATTTGCTTGAGTTCTGGGCATCTGTTCCACGATATAAAGAGACCACGCTGCTCCCATACGTCCCATAGTCTGAATGACAATACCAGATGCTTTATGCGTTATATCCTCGGCTGCACATACGTCAGATTTCATAAAGCGCTCGTCTCTTCCAAAATGTCTGCCATCATTCTTCATGCAGCTGTGTTCTTCTCTGTGTGAAACAGTAGCTCACTTAAATTAGCCGACTTTAAGCAGCCGTATGGACAGACTGCAGTTTCCCTGTGTTTTTAGAAAATGTTAGCGTAGCGGTTTGGTGATAGCACAAGAATCACAGTGTTCTCTTTACTCCCCAGCCAATAGAAGAATATTAAAATAAGAAATACATAAAATAATGATGATATCGGTTTGTAGTGTTATGGAAACTCACTTTTTTTTCACTGGGAGAAGCTGAAAAAATCATCAGCTCGGCATAAATCTGAGCCTTTATAGCTGGAGAACTTGACGTCAGATGTTGAGGAGAAATTAGGTCTTTAAACTTTTTATTTTGTGCACATTGGCTGTTTTAATCTTCAGGTTTATTCCAGTGAAATACGTCCTGATTGGCTGTTTAAAGTGGAACTAAACACTGTGCATATGGTGTTTTAAAGCATTATCTACTGTTCATAGTTTTTCGTCATTTTTAGTGAAACTTGGGTCAAATTTGCAGCTCAAAAATGCCAGAATAAAATAAGTTTGTGCTGTTTTCAGTGGCGACATCACACAGAACTCTCCAGGAAGGCGTTTCTGATTACAAACGCCTTTCTGGAGGGGCGGAGTTTGAAGCGTGGCTAGCTGGACAAAAAGTTGTAGGTGTGAAGACGTTTCACTGCTCGTCGCCGCTTCTTCACTTCTGGTCAGATTACTACTGAACACTGCCTTATATCGGTCTGAAGGGCGGAGTTTCAGTGTG
Organism: Periophthalmus modestus; assembly: GCA_019594935.1. Taxonomy (NCBI): domain Eukaryota; kingdom Metazoa; phylum Chordata; class Actinopteri; order Gobiiformes; family Gobiidae; genus Periophthalmus; species Periophthalmus modestus. The sequence goes on along the minus strand of JAIEZT010000525.1, from coordinate 41,743 downwards.
GTTAGCTCCTCCCTGCAGACAGATATAAGTCAGTGTCCAGCAGTGATCTGACCAGAACTGAAGAAGAGACTTGGACGAGCAGTAAAACGCAGTGACGGGCAAAAGAGGCGGAGCTCCGGAGCTCGTCTCGTTCTTTCTGCCTCTCGTCTCGCAGCATCACGTGACCAAAGTGTCGAGGTGTCGGTCCCTCCCCCTCCTGCTTCGCTCTGTGTCAGTCGCTTCAGTGAATCGAAGCGTTTCATTGGCTCAGTGAATGTTCCGCTCTGTGATTGGTTCAGAGCTTCAGAGTGTTCAGTGACTTCTGTGGTTTGACAAGAGCTTAACTGCTACAGTATAAAAGATGCACCAATATTTCTGAAAAATTGTTGGGTAGTGCGGAGTATTGTGTGACGTTAGTGGTGATTTTGGTGATTTTTGGCATTTGTTTCATTTTCGATGCATCTACAAATGGAAAAAAGTGATCCATGGTTTGGGATCAGACAAAACTTCTATTTCTTCATAAAAACATGTGATGTATAAATTGTTGTATTTTTTTAATGTTCAAAATAGAATATATACTATTTATGACTTCTAATAAAATAGAAAATAGAGTTGTTGGTTCCCAAATCATGGGTTGTGTGCTGGTTTGCAATGGTTAAATCTGTCCACTAGAGGTCAGTGTTTCTCCTCAGACACGTCGAACCATTTGAGACAATATGGCGACTGAGACGTCAGTGCTTCACGAGGCTCCATTCAACCATCACTAGGAAAACGTCTTCAGATCAGTTGTCCAATTGACAGATTTAAACATCGTCTTTCGCGACTGAAAAAGTTTCTTTTTGTCCAGTTCAGTTGATTTTACATTTTTCTTTTACTGTGGATCAAACCTGGACGACTGAGGGACACAGACGTCTGTCAGTCACACTGGTCATACGTCCATGTATGAAATGTGGTTGTTTGTGGGCGGAGTTTAGGTGTTTACATACACCACTGTACACGGACACGAGGGGCGAGGTGGGTTAAGTGACTTGCCCAATGACACAAAGGCAGCAATCATCTTTGTGGAGCTAGAATTGCACCGCCAACCTGTGATGTTTCTGTCAAGAGCAGGATTTGAACCGCCAACCTTTGGATCTGTGGACAAACACGCCATCGACTGCGTTATAATAATAATAATAATAATAATAATAATAATAAATACATAAATAAAAAATAAAAATAATAAAACCTGCAAGTAAAACAGATAAATAAAGATTTACGCAGGATTTTAAAGTAGAGAAAAGCCAAAATCTCTGTTGACTTCTACATTCTGTTTCAGTTTTGAATGATTGAAAATGGAAAAACAGCCCGTTCCAACGTGAGCACAGAGTCATATGAAACATTTAAAGGTGTCAGGTTGAGTTTGTTGAGCTGAATAACAAAATAAAAGCAATAACGATATCTTTAGAGATGCTATTTATAAATGCAGACTTTGTGGTCAAAAAAATCGATCGCCGCTGCACTTTGGACGACTGAAATGAAATAAAAAGAAAAAATCCTTAGTTCTTTGAAATCTTTGCAGACAAAAGAAGAGAAAAGGCCAGAAACTTCCCTTTAGGTGAGTGTTCCATGTCCGAGTCCTTATCTGTGGGGTGAGTTTGGGTCGGTGCAGGACAGTGTGGGACAGTGGGGGTCACCGGGGGTCACCGGGGGTCAGCAGAGGTCAGCGGGGGTCAGTGGGCGTTGCTGGCCGCTCCGTTGCTCACTGAAGTCAGTTTGCTCCACCTCCTCTGGTTGAGCAGCTTTCGGTTCTGTTGAACTTTGAGGCGCACGTCAAACACTTCCTGGATGGCCTTTTTGAAACAGTGGAAGTTGTAGTCGATCAAACCTGCGACAGAAAAAGAGAAAATGAGTTTAAAATATAATGTAACACTTTATATTAACTACACCGGATTAGTCTTAATAAAGCACACCGTATTTTCCGGACTACAGAGTAGTAGTAATAGGAAAAATTTGCTCAAAAACGTTCATTTTTCAAACACTAGTGCAGTTTTGCATGTTTTTTTCACAGTGTATGCAGGCGCGTGTTCTGCGTCCTGATTGGCTAAAGGAGGTGCCGTGTTCTGTGTCCCGATTGGCTAAAGGAGGTGCGTGTTCTGCGTCCTGATTGGCTAAAGGAGGTGTCGTGTTCTGTGTCCTGATTGGCTAAAGGAGGTGCAGTGTTCTGCGTCCTGATAATTGTAAAAAAATGCAAGTTTTTTACTTCACGGATTTCATTTATACTAACCCCCCGATAAACCAGACATTGTCTTATCACTGTAAGAAATGAGTCACTGACATCGGGCGACAGACACGTCAGGAGCAACATCCACTCTGCACTTTTATGTCGACTGTTACTGGGAAAAATGTTTTTGGCGTCACAGAAAAAAACAACAACTATAAGCCGCACTGCACCATGAGCCGCAGCGGTTTAAGTGAAGAAAAAAGTAGCGGTTTGTAGTCTGGAAAATACGGTACACTGTCTTAATAAAGCACAAATACTAAATAAACACTGATTATAATGAACAAACAGTTTCAAGACTAATTCAGGATTAACGACTTAAAGCTATACTATGTCACTTTTTGGACTTTTTCCATGGAAATACAAAGTTAAAACCAGACTTTGGAACATTCTCCATCGAGACACAGACTTTTTGTGTTAAAACCAATGGAACAACCAGAGAAACGAGCAGAGTCAGAGTCAGGTTTGGCAAAAAAGTTACATAATGTAGCTTTAATTAATACTCAAATGTCCAATATTAACCCCTGAATTAATGAATTAAAGCTCAGACAGTGGACACAGAGCTGCAGAGGCATAATAAATATTTAAACACCACAAACTGAACTTTTCTCCATATAAAAGTAACTGCGTAGTCTTTATTTTAATTAATTAGGATTTTAATTGTTTGTTTTATGTTTTTTGCTCTGAGACACAGTGAGCTGCTGTGGACAGGGGCCATTATTAAGCTTAAATCAAACTATTTGTTAATTACGTTAAGTCTTTCCATAAGCTTCATTAAGGCTGATTATGGAAAATGAAAAGAGACACAAATACAACAAAAATAAAACTACACAGAAAAAAAACATATAAAAACAACAAAAATCTGCAATATATTTCATTTCTTGGGATTTAGACACTGTGTTTGTCTCTGTCGGCAGTGACCCAGTCGGTGTTTAAGCTTTTACACAACAACTGCCCATAAATATGAAATATTCTAAACCAGGTGTAATACAGAATTCATAATGACCAGTTTTACCTTGAGTTTTGGCCTATTGTTGCATCTATTTGCATTTGAAGGAGTTAGTGAAGGTTTTCTTGGACTTTCTATCCTTAATTGACTTTTTGTTTTAAATTCTTACCGTACAAACACATAAGCTTTCATTAATTAGGAAAAACATGTTCTCTGCTCAAATCTTAAACCATTAAAGGACACGTGACAGGTTAAAGTATTTATTTCACTAAAAACATCATTACATTTATTTTATTATATCATCCGTGGGTGGTCTCATCTCTTTTTCCACACTCGGGTCTCTACCACAGACCTTGAGGGTTCTGCAGTATCTTTGCTGTTCCTGCACTTTTCTGGACTGACCTCTGCCGAGTTCTCCGATGACCACGGCACCACTGATGCTTCCAGACCTTCTCCAGCTCTTCTCTGACCCCTGGTATTTCTCTAGTTTCTCATGTTCCTGTTGGTTCTGCGATGTCCATCACTGCGGCTCTGCTCTGTTGTTTATTCACCACCACAGTGTCCGGTTGGTTCATTCTGTCTGGATCTGAAGTCCCACAGGATCTTGGCTCGATCATTCTCCACGACATCTGCAGGTGTGACCTTGGCCTGAGGGTCTCCAGTCCGTCCTCTGCACAGATGTTTCTGTTCACTATGTTCACTTGGTTATGCTGCTCCATGTTTCCCTGCAGCGTCTCACACCTGCAGTTCTGTGCTGGATTGTCTCAGGAGTCTTTTTGCACAGTGGTAGTTCTGGTTCTCTGTTGCTCTGGGGCTCAGGGTCTGCTCCTCTGCTCCAGGATGAGCCTCTGTCCTTCAGTCCGACTCTCGAGCCTCTGGGATGATTCTTGATATGAGCCACTTCAGTTCTGTTCTTTGGTACGTCCCACGTGGAGCTGCACTTCACTGACACTCTGAGCACGTCACCTGCCGAGGCCTGTCCTTCATGTACGTGTGTATGTGTGTGTGTGTGTGTGTGTCTGTGTGTGTCTGTGTGTGTGTGTGTGTATGTGTGTCTGTGTGTGTCTGTGTGTGTCTGTGTGTCTGTGTGTGTCTGTGTGTCTGTATGTCTGTGTGTGTGTGTGTCTGTGTGTCTGTGTGTGTCTGTGTGTGTGTGTGTATGTGTGTCTGTGTGTCTGTGTGTGTATGTGTGTGTGTGTGTGTGTGTGTCTGTGTGTGTGTGTGTGTCTGTGTGTCTGTATGTCTGTGTGTGTGTGTGTATGTGTGTCTGTGTGTCTGTGTGTGTATGTCTGTGTGTGTGTGTGTGTCTGTGTGTGTCTGTGTGTGTGCGTTTGTATGCATGTGTGTGTGCGAATGTGTGTGTTCATGTGTGTATGTGTGCGTGTGCATGTGTGTGTGTGTCTGTGTGCGTATGTGTGTGTTCATGTGTGTGCGTGTGCATGTGTGTGCGTGTGCATGTGTGCATGTGTGTGTGTGTATGTGTGTGTGCGTGTTCATGTGTGTGCATGTGTGTATGTGTGTGTGTATGTGCATGTGTGTGAACTTTCTTCTAGTTTTACAATTTTGGTGAAATAATTTTACTTCCTGATAAAATGACACGAGCAGCAGATGTGACACGAGCCAAGGTGACCCCGTGACGCAGTGACGCAGTGACGACGTGACGCCGTGACGCTGTGACTGTTACTTAGCAACGATTTTGTTACAAGGGACAAAATGTGTCTATAGTTATGACTAGAATAATAAAAATAAATGCCAACAGCTTCATTTAGTTGAATTAAAAGGTCAGAAAAATGCCTTTCTTCTGCGTAAATTGCATTTTGGACAGAACATTTCGGTGTTGACACAGGCTGAGTCTGAATGTCGCCCTCAGCCCCTGACCCCCGCTCACTCCACAGCCCCGAACTCTTCAGTCGACTCCACAGAGCGTCGCACAGAGATTCAGACGCACAGATCACTACTTCTGAGTCATGTGACTCTGGCGTCTGGGTGAAAAAAAGTCCAAACTCTGATAAAACTTGATTTGTGTCATAAATAAAGCTCAGATTGGACGGGCTCAGGAGGATTTATGGACTAATACATGTTTTTGTCGAGCTGGATCTCATGGAAACGGACTAGATTTTTTATAATTTTTGTCTGAGATGTGCAAACTATGGCTCTTTTAACATTTTGAGCTAAGGTTTTTTCTAACAGTGTGATTCTATCTGCTTCATTCAGTCGTGTTGTGTCCAGTTAAAGACCCGTCGACGTGCTGTGGTTTTTCGAACTTTCGCAATGCATTCTGGTCTATATTGACCAGTCTAGTGATCCCCGAGTGTTGAGTGCACTTCTTTTTCACTCCCTGGTCACACGGACACCACTAAAAACGCCGTGACCCCTAAATCGAGCCCAAAGTAGAAGCAGAACAGTGTGAACATCAGCCGTTGATGGAGAGATTCTGTTTTTAGATCTCAACTCTACTTCCTGTATTTTCACATTTTTTCCTCACCCTTTTCACACAAAGTGACACTTAACCGATGTAAAACTCTGATATATATTTAGCAGACGCCCTGTGAAAACCTGTCACATGGACTTCAAGTAGAAATATTCAAATGAGTCTGACTCCGAGGTAAATCTTTGTGAATAAACCGTGGGAATCTGTGTCTGGACAGTGGAGCAGATCTAAGGCCTCCTGCAGAGAGCGGCTCTGTGGGGGGCTGTGAGTTTGACCTAAATGTTTGAATACTAACAACATTTTTAATATGTCACCTGAGGGCCAACACTATAATGTCAGTGAGAGTGTTTAAAGAATAGGTTTAAAGAAAAATGACGCTTTATTTCTTACTGGGAAATATGCTAAAGACTAAGATAGATGACTTATTGACTTTCTCTGCCAAAAGGGTCGTTCTGTGTCTGCATCGATCGGACGGTTGGCAGCAGGACTCGAGAAAGTTTCAGGAAGGTTTTTAGCTTCGAGGGGAGTGACAGGGCAAAAGGCAAAGTGTATTATTTTGGTAAAGATCCCGATGATCTCATGCACAATAAACACAAGTGTGTGTTAGCTTTCAGTTTGTGTTAAAAAGCTCAGGAACATTCATACCAGACAAGACAAGTTTATTTAAATAGCACAATTTATACACAAGGTAATTAAAAGTGCTTCACAGAATAAGAAACACATTAAAATCACACAAATCAAAACAATACAATTCAAACCTGTACACAGGACTGAACCTGAACCTTTCTTCATGAGGGACTTTAACCCTCACCGGGGACTCTAACCCCGTAACAACAAACAACAAAGCATCAACATGTCCAAATGTTCTTCCAAAAAAAACACATTGCAATTGGTTTGTTACGCACCAGTTGGGGACTCTAACCCCGTGCTTTTACTATTTTTGGGGGGACCCAAAACTCCCCAGGGAAGCGATGTATGCACCCAGCTACGCAGGAACACGTCTGCCCACTACACCAGTCCACGGTGGGTCACAGGACTCAAACCTGTATACAGGACTTTAACCTGTTTTACTATCAGGACTTGAACCTGAACGTCGTCACAATCACATTTACAAACATATAAACAGGTGTCAGAACATTTGGCCCCGGGTCAGTGTCTCTCCCAGTGACTTGGGGCCAGAATAAAAAAGTCTGTATGAAACAGCTCTAATAGTATGAAATAAAAAGCTGGTTTTGTATCTTTTTTTGGATTGAATCATTAAATTTCTTACCATTTGGTCCCTCTCTGTGTGAAAAGAGCGAGTCTTTGTCCCGTCGTCTGGATCAAACCCTTTAGCTCCTTTAGCGTTGGTCCTTTAATTCTAACCTCCTGCTTCGACACAAAGTCCAGTTTAGAAAACTGAGCTTTAATATGTATCTTCCTCCATTTAAAAAGTAGAACAGACAAGAAGAAAAAAGTGAAGGATTGATAAACTTGACTTGCTAACTCTAAATTGTAGTTTGCTGTCACTATTCTGCGGGAGTTGCATGAATCCCTGGGCTCACGAGCGCCCCCTACCATGAGGCCAGGTAACTACGTGCCTCACCCGGGGCCTTTTCACAGCCTTAAAGTCAGTCCAAGTGAGGCACGAACGGCCGGTGCCTCTTCACACGGCTCTTCTCAGGATTTCAACGGTAAAAGTAAAAATTCAGCGATTTTGAATAGAAAAATAGAAAATAACTTTATAGTACAAATCATTGGACAAATATAACCATTATTTTTTTCTTTTTTCTGTGATGACAGGTGAGGCCTCCCCTGACTGCGCCTCACTGGCTCAGACCTATTTGTTTAGTTAAATCCAGGTGGAGACTTTTTTTTAATACTTCAGCCATGGCCCAGTCAGAACAGGAACAATCATGGGTTTCAGAGTATTTTGTTTTAAATTGTTAATGGCTGAAAACACACTGCCTAATAAACATGAATAGATGTATTAAAAAAAGAATGAATGAGCCTAAACACATTTTCTGGTGTTGGAGCTGAATGATTCTACAACACAGTTCCTCCATTTTTCCATTGAGACATTTCTTTTTCACAAAACAGTCAGATCACTGGGGCATTTATGAAACAATAAAGAAAACAACAAAGCATCAAAAAACAAAAACAGATTTGAGGAAAACAAGTCTCCAGCAACAATATCTGCGCCGTGGCATTCGCACGAGGAGCCTTTTGAATAATATATAACATGGAGGAAACACAGAGGCCACGCTGAGCCCCCGTCCCAGCGACTGAACGCACCGCTAATACCATATCTCACTGACACAAACACCACTAAAACAGGCTTTGGGAACGAGATTTAGGACGGAACAGGACTCCTCTACGGAATGTTTGTTTGCAGCAGCCGTGTTCGCACCAAGTGATTTATAATAGGCTTGGAATCTCTTAATGAGCGTGCCAATATTGAGCTAATTGCTGGTAATCGCTGCAGGCAGGATCACAAAACGGAGAAGAATGAGAAATTTAGTCTGAAAAGGGGAAGTTATTAAAGTTCTTTGTTTGTTATTAAAAGTGAATCGTTATTTCAAAGAGAAGATAGGTTTCAAAACTCAAGGAATGTATATTTGCGTAGGATAAAAGATGTTTCATTCAAGTTGTGATCGAATACTTGAGTCTGTTGCCAAGGTGACCAGATTTCTATGGATGTTTAAGTTAAATAACATTATATACAGTATCTCTACATTTCCAGTGTACAATGAGATAATACTCACATGGGAAAAGTATTGGTAAAAACAGGTTAAGTGTAACATCAGTCTCCTCCATGTGTCAGACAAATTTACATAAATGTTGGATCAGTGTGACTCTGAAGTGCTGTATGTTTGCAAGTTTTCGACAAAACCCAGAATGTCGATGAAACGTTCTGCACCGACAAAGGAAGGTTTGAACTTTGAGAGAGTTTAAACAAGAGAGAAATGTGAGAAAATGTTACTTCCTGTGTGAGAAAAGTGTATAATGTGTGTGGTGAGGGGTTTTACAGACAAGAAACAGATGGAATAACTGTAAAAAACTAATCTGACTACTTAGATTTCACCTATTGCGGGTCATTTTTAGAATGTAACTCCCGCCATAAACCAGGGACTACTGCATAAGTATATAAAGTCTCTTCACAGTTTAAAAAAATATTACAAAGGCAGTTGATCAGACATATTAATCAGACTTGTTCTGTTGGACTCATCATTTAGTCGCATGAAGCATCAGGACAGGACTGGATTTCTTGTTCACTGCAGCAGAGCCTCCTCAGTGGTTGCAAACACATCTGTTATCTTTTGTTTTAGTTCAGTAATGTCCCATATCTCTTTTCAAAACACGGTCCAGCCCTTCCAATCCACTGGTCTGGAAATATTTGATTGAGGAACTCGCGAACACGCAGACCCCAGTGTGATTAAAAACTTTCATAATCACTGAGAAGAACAGAACAAATCTAATTCATATATCTTATCACTTGGCTTTGTTCTCCAGGGGGTCCTTTGTCTCTCGGGCTGACCTGACCTGGGAACACCTCAGGGTCCCAGTGGAGGAGCTGGAGGACGTGTCTGGGGTGAGGGAAGTCTGGGAGTTGCTGCTTGGACTGATCCCCCAGCGACCCGGCCCCGGAAAAGAGGAAGAACATGATTGGATGGACTTGCCTTTCTAATTACGCTTTAAAATTGCACACAGACTTTATTAACACCCTGAACATGTTCCAGAGTAAAGCTTTAAATTGATCAATCTCCACAAAAGCGACGCAATCCAGCGAACAAACAGGCCACCTTTAAATTGCACATACGTTAAACAAATAACCTTGAATCATAAAGGAATAACATCTCCAGATTGACATATTGACATTGAAATAGATGATATTTCAAGTTAATTTGTATCACCCTGTATCGCCCAAACCCAAAATCAGCTTTCGAAAGGGCACAACGGGAGAATATTGGTGAAATAATACATCTCCATGGTCCGCTCCGTCCACACCAGCCTCTACACCACAGTTCTGCCTGTCTGCCTGATGAATGAGCGGCCGTACACCTCCAGGACTTCAGGGATCTTTGTGCCAGAGTCCACACTGCGTCTTACGGAGCAGTGGTCAGCGGTTTTTATCAAGTTTGAAATGTGCTGACTGGGTTTGAGGGAAAGAAAAGGTTTGCCTACTGAAATAGAGCCAAGTAAGTCAAGGGCTGCATAAAACACATTATACTGGCTGCTGATAAGGACGGTGGAAAAACAGGGGAATTATACAAACGCAGGGTATTCTCAGGGCAAATACTGGATTATGGGACTGATAGAACCACGGAAATGTAATTACTTGGTCTAGAATGATCCACAGCCTGGCGTTACACTGGTCCTTCTCCATGGAGGGGTGTTACAGGTGAGAGCTGTGGAGAGGCGACCCGGCTCCTGAGCAATACAAACACATCTGACCGAATAAATGCAAGAAAGACGAGTTTAACGACACACTGTGGGACGTTCCAGGCAAAGCAAAAGCATCTCAGGTAAGCAGGTGGTCAGAAAAGTTACGCAATCTACGGAGCCCCGCATAGGACATTTGGGAAATATAATATTAACGCGTGGCCACGAGATAATATCACATTCCCACACGATATTATCTTGAGGGAACGACTTAATTATCACGAGGGAACGAGATATTATTTTAGTTAAATATCTCGTACAGCAGGCGACCTCTTGGTGGCGCTCATGTGCTAGAAGTACAGTTAGAAAAGGGAAGCATGGTAAAAGAAGTGAAGAGAGGCTTGTATGTGATGGATCGGGACAGTGGGGACGTCAAAATCAAGCTTTGTTTTATGCTGGGGATGAGCTACAATGACATATTAGCCACGCTTGCTTTGAACGGTTATATTTTAAGCAAAAGATATTTGATGAGGATATTACGGACTTATGGACTCTATCGTCGTCAATATGCTAACTTTGAGCTAGTTGTTGACTTCATACTTGGGCAATCGGAAGGACCAGGACCTTCATTTAACAGAACTCTCTGTGCATCAGTGTCTCTGAGGTCCTTCTGAAAATATCTCATTCCCTCACAATAATTATCTTGTTCCCTCAAGATATATATATATTTTATTTTGTAAATATTACTCTTCTCCTTTCCGTCATCTGCGGGGCTCCGTACACTGCACTTCTGCTGTGGAAAAAAATTTAAAAATAGATGAAAACTTGTTTTTTTTTTCATTTTGGTTGTGTCTTTACTGTGGACAGGCTTGTATCGCACAAACCTGAGTCTTATTTGGCTGGAAGCCTCTTTCTGCTTGTTTCCATGGAAATCTTGTTCCTCTGGCTATAATCTTGCACAGTGCAGCGTACAGTCGATCTCTATGGAGAATGGTTTTAACTTTTGACTTTTTGCACCTTCAAATTGTAACTCAAAGAATCAAAAATGTCTATTCATGTTTTTCAAAGACAGAACCACCACATTCAAAACAGCCTTGTGCTAAAACGCCGTGTATTTGCACTTCCTGGGATGTTTGGCTGCATTTCCTCCGTGCTTACATCAAATCCACAAGTGCTTTGGTCCCATATTCTTCTGCTTTGACATATGAAGCTCGGTGCAACTCGAGGGCTCTTTTTTGTGGCATCAACACCCTCCGCCTGCAGCTGTCAAGAGCAGCTTTGTACGGCTAAGTCTACACGAGCCTGTTATGATACTGAACCAAGTCTGCTCCTGTGATCAATGCAATCGGAGCTTAGGTTATAACTGCCATAGCTGCTTTATTGTGGCTGACGGAGGGGGGTGGGTGCAGGGAAGAGAGGTTCAGACAATTTCACAGCTAGAGGAAAATGTTAGACCTATTAAACGATGTGGAATAATACCTATAATACCTATAATTCAGTTTCTTTTAGGATATACAGTGCATCGTAAGACTTTCATGAACTGTCATCTAACCAGTCAAAAGTTTGGACGCACTTCTTCGATTACGTTTCTACGATTATTTACATTGTAGATTCTCGCTGAAAGCATCTTCTTAAACAGCCACCTTTTGCTTTGATCACCCGTTTGGACTCGTTGACCCTGATGCGGCGCAGCGGCGAAGTAAAAACCATTTCAGGTGAATTTCGTCATGAAGCTTATTGAGAGAAGGCCAAGGGTTTGCAGAGCTGTCGATAAAGTAAAGAAGCAAAGAGAGGCGACTTTGAGGATCTGATTCAAAATGTAAGAACATATTTAGCTGGCTAGTTTTGCGTCTTGAATCTTAGTCATTTGTGATGTCAGGAAGTTTTTAAACTCCACACACCTTCACTAGAACCAATTGGATCATTTCCGCCCTGGAATTGGCCATTTCTACTTGAAAACTACCGCTTCATGGCATCTCAAGGTGGAACGGAGCATTTTGAGCTGCGGAGATGTTACAGACTAATAATAAAAATGTGTGAATGAAACAAAACACAACTCCAGATATGTTTTTGAGCAGGTAACAGCGTTAGAACACGGCCAAAAGCTCACAAGAGTCCATTTTGTGTAACCTTTAAAGCTCCTATTTACCCCATTTTTCCATGTATCTCCTATTTGTAACTCCATCGTTGGACATAAACCTAAAGGAAAACAATAGAGCTAGCCAATATGCTAATAGCTGTGAGAGAACATTATGCACAATATGACCCAGGCACAATTTGTCGCTCAATAGACCGAGCCAACAAACAGAACTGTAAACAACAGGTGTGTTGGCTTCAGTGTCGTTAGCGCCTCCTTCAGACAGATATAAATCAATGTCCAGCAGGAATCTGACCAAAACTTAAGAAGAGCAGCCAAATGTCTTCACTCAAAAGCTCCAAGTCAAGTTGCCAGAACAAAATGTTTCTTTTACTCGTGAATGTAAAGAGAAACCTTTATCCAAACCTTGACTAGAAGAGCGTGAACAAAAACGCCACAGTAAAGAGATACTTCACTTAAAAAGTTTACAAAGTCTGGCCTATTCGCTTTGTCTTACACTTACGCAGTTATTCATTAAACTTCTCATTGCTGCTTTGAGCCGTTATAGTGGCAAGAGGATATTGAGTTAATGGAAAAAGCTCTGGTTTAGTTGTCAATGTGCACTCGAGCTGTAAACCTCTATTGATATTTCCCACGACTTAATTTTGTAATACTATTTGGTTCTTTAGAAAATGTGCAGTCTTGTTTGTGGTTCATTCAGAAAGAAAATCAACAAAATGAGGAGATGGGAGTGAAAGATTTTCCTCTCCTGGCGAAACCTTTGTGGCTGGTGAATAGGTCCATGGTCTGGATTTTGTACAGATAAAAATAGTTGGAGGAAGTGTCTTTTTTTGCCTGTGATTACTCTGGTCCCGAACGGATGGTCAGGTCCCATATCCGACACAATCTGATGTCATTTTGTTAGTTTCTGATCACAAAATACTGGCCCTGTACCTGATGTTTTTTCCTTTTTGCTATGAACCATTTTTCTTGAAGTATGTGCAGAGATGTGTTGGTGTTCTTCATGAATAGAACTTCTAGTCAGGTCTCATCGTCTTAAAATACTTCGAGAATAAAAATATGGATCGTTGGAAATACATGACAAATGTATAAAAGTAAAACTATATATAAGTTTTAATGGTACGTGCACAAAGATTTTTCTAGTTGAGGGTCTCCAGCTGCTCGTGTTCATGGAGATGCTTTGTCTTCTAGATGAGGTTCCCTAGTATGGCATTAAATTCTCAAGCAGATGATGCCAGAAGCCATGTTAGAGGCCAAGTCTGGTATTTTCGAGCAATAAAAACAGCTGTTATTGAAGAAATGTAAGGTCGATAAGTGGTTTAAGGAGGGGGTCATGTTCTAAAACTAACACGCAATAGTCAAAATCCGCGAAGTAGTCAGCTTTATACAGCTTTTTATAATTATTCTCTCTGTTTCTTGTCTGTAAAACCCCTCACTGCACACTTTATACACTTTTCTCACACAGACATTAACATTTTCTCACATTTCTCTCTTGTTTAAACACAAAGTTCAAACCTTCGTCGGTGCCTTTGTCGGTGCAGAACGTTTCATCGACATTGTGGGTTTTGTCGGGGAGAAAACTTGCAAACATACAGCACTTCAGAGTCACACTGATCCAACATTTATGTAAATTTGTCTGACACATTCTGTACTGTACAGGAGACACGGAGGAGACTGATGGACAATGGTCTACAGTCCCTCAGCCAATCAGGACGCAGAACACAATGGTCTACAGTCCCTCAGCCAATCAGGACGCAGAACACAATGGTCTACAGTCCCTCAGCCAATCAGGACGCAGAACACAATGGTCTACAGTCCCTCAGCCAATCAGGACACAGAACACAGTGGTCTACAGTCCCTCAGCCAATCAGGACGCAGAACACAGTGGTCTACAGTCCCTCACCCAATCAGGACGCAGAACACAGTGGTCTACAGTCCCTCAGCCAATCAGGACACAGAACACAATGGTCTACAGTCCCTCAGCCAATCAGGACGCAGAACACAATGCACGTCCATGCTCTTTAAAAAAAAACATGCAAAATTGAACAAAAAAAAAAGCCACGAAACAGTGAGACCACGATATAGCGAGGGACCACTGTAATGCCATACTGAGGAACATTCCGAACAAAACAGTATCTCACATAGAGCCGCTTAAAAAAAAAAAAAAAAAAAAAAAAAAAAATCTACAGGAAACACGGTAAAATTTCATATAAATTCATAGGATTTGTGGAGAAAGTTGGGATCACGACTGTCAGTTTAAACTTCCTCCCTCGTCCTCGTCCTCCTCCTCATCCTCTTCGTCCTCGTCCTCCTCCTCGTCACTGTTTGAGAATTAGCAGAATGTGTGTCTTTTAAGTGAGCCGTCTTTTTAGAGGATTTTGGGTCATAGTAGCGTGAATCAGATCTCAGAGGTTTGCTGTGTCGACCTTTCCTTTGAACACATCTCTGCACTTAAAGCTCCCTGATGTGTCGTCCTTCTACAAACCTGCTCAAGTTTAAAACCACAAATGCAGCCATGAGTCAAACTATATCGCACCGAACATTTAGCTAAGTGAAGACATCTAAGGGAATAAAAAGAGAAGTGGCAAGTTTTTTTTTTTATAGCACTAAGTAAGCATTTGGTCCTTGATCAAAAGTCGCAATTTGACACCAAGGTCCATGGCAACTGTATGAAAGTTTATGAAAGGAAACATTTCATCATCTCACAGTTATTGTTTTAAATATTATTAAAGGTGCATTGCGTAACTTGCTTTACTTGGAATGTTCCACAGTTTGGCATTAAACCTGTACATCTAGCCCAGTGGTCCCCAACCACCGAAGTCCACATCTTCTCAAGCGTAACTCCAGCCTGTCCCTCAAGCTCGTCTGTAGATGTGTAATGAAAATCTTGATAGAAAATCTCCACATAAATCCATCTGATATAAGTGGAATTTATTATATCTGTGCTAGATCTGCTCTTGTAACACATCAGACACGTCGCTCAAAACTAGAGCCACAAACTCATGAAAATGAGCCAAAAACAAAAGTCTTTGGAGAGGTATTTGCAAAGGGGAAAAGGACGAAGAGAGTACAGCTTTAATCATGAGGAGGAAAATTCGGAAAAAAAAAAAAAAAAAAAAAAATTACTGGTTCATGCCTCATTTTTTTTTTTTTTTTTAACTTATTTATTCATTTTTATTTTTTGTTATTTTTCAATGTTTTATTTTATTTTGTTTATTTATTTTTTTATTATAGTTTTTTTTTATTAAATTTTGTGTTATTTTTATTTAATTAAATTTTTATTTTATGTTATTTAATCGTATTTATTTATTTTTTTACATATAGATCTGCTCTTGTCTCCACGATGACGTATCACATATAACACATCAGACACGTCGCCCAAAAGTCGAGCCACAAACTCGTGAAAATGAGCCAAAAACAAAAGTCTTTGGAGAAAAGGCCAAACTGAGGAGCCAGAAGAGGAGCCACGACCTCCAAGAAAAAGAAAGATCAATTTAACAGACGACACCAGGAGAAATACTTAAAATCTGGGTTTGTCTCACAGGTGAGTCTCACGAGTCGGCTCTGTGGAATATGAGGGAAAAGAGAACGAGGCGATGAAACCTTCAAAACTGGAGACTAAGACCTGGAGTAAAAGAGACTTTAGAGTTTTTAAAGAAACAAACGTGAACAAGAAGGAAAGAAGAAACAAGCTCAGGTCCCTCTGATTCAGTGACAGTGAGCTGGACTTTACTTATTTTTGCCATATTTATCTGCCACATGTGAAAATAAAACCTACATTATTCCGGTTCGTGGTGCAAAAAAGGTTGGGGACCTCAAATACCTCAAAAAACATCCTTTTTATGAGGCAGCTCGTCGTTTCGCTCATCTGACACGTGACTTGGCCTGCTTATCGCCATGGAAACAGGTACGTTTGATGTCACATTGTGGAACATTCAAGGTTCAATGTACCAAAAGGTAAATGTAGTTTGGCAGTGAGTCGGTTCATTCAGTCACATATTTAAAGAAACATTAAACATTCCAGACGAACCAAAAACCTCCCCATGGAAACAAGCAAGACCCCAACCTCCAGAAAAGTTACCCAGTGCACCTTTAAACACATATTCCCACCCCCCTGCGTCGCGTTCAACTGTTTAATTGGCTGTTTGTGTGAGTGTGAGAGTAGAAAAGGAGAGAATTAATAAGCGAATTGGCCAGGCTCACCAGGCACCTGTTATTATTAATAGATAATTAGCAGCAGCAGCAGGAGTTTCACATGAGCCGTCGAACTCTGCGAGAAAATCCATTACGCGCTTGTTAGGAAACAGTCGGCTGCACAGGAGGAATCTGCTACGACACAACTGGAAACCATGAAAGATCAAGAAGAACCATGCACGCCCCCCCCTCCCGGTCCTAGAGTTGACACTTTTTACTAATTGGCAGCGACAGTTTCTGAATAATTCATTAATTAAAGGGCCCGTATTACACCGTTTTCTGTGTTAAAATGTTCTTTCCTCATCACAAACTGACCTGGAGTTGAGTTTTTTTGTTTTATTCACTCAAAACCTGCAGATTTAGGCTGAGTTCTTCTCTCCACCTTGTGATGTCATCCTGTGGTAATACAGGAAGTGCTCCGCTGTGCTTTTAAACGCCAAACACCGTAATTTCTAGAATAATTTTGATAATTTCAGTCCTGGAATTTGCAATCTCTACTAAACAAAAGGTAAAAGGAGCTGTTAACTTGAAAAAACTACCACTTCGTGACATCACAAGGTGGAATAGAACATTTAGAGCCATTTTGTGCAATTTAGGACCTTTAAAGTCCCATTTTTTCCATGTATTTGAGCAGAATTTGTCAGATAAATTGTATAAGCAGCTCTAGTGATCAAATCTATCTAATTATAAAGCATTTTAGTGTCTGATAATTAGGAATTGCACTGTTAGCATGCTAGGTGTTTGCATTGTGTGATGGTAAAACTCCGCTCTGGCCTCTTAAAGTTGCGTTACGTGCTTATAAACTCATTGCAGTGAATAATTAGGATGGTCAGAATGCTTAAGGTGAGCGAGGAATAACTTAAAATGAACTAAATCTGTTTTTCACATTAAAAAAATCTGTTTCAGCGTCTTTAACACAACATATTTCAAAGTGTGAGTCTATGTGCGCAAGTGAATTCTGGTTATTTTAATCGCTACAATCACTGGAGTTTCAACACTTGCATTTGAAGTCAAACTTTGAGAATGTAAAGTAAACAGCGTAGGCGAGAAGAGCCCGCAGCAAAGAGACAAGCCTCGTCACTGTGATTTTGACTCAGGATGTTACTGTACCTCACCCAGGACTCAGCTTTATAGACTCACGACACAAGAGTTTTCATTCATTTATATTTTACACAGGCACATGCTCGGGCCGGGGGACTCGGAGGTCACCCCACGAACTTTGAGTCTCTAAATAAACAGTCACATTTACAACAAAATCAACTCAAACCCATACTTATGTGCTTATGTCGCCCTCGAAGACCAATCAGAGCGCAGGTTATTTGATGCGTCAAAGGAAAAATAAGGATGGATAGAGGTGTAAAATAGAGGAAGTTGTGTGGAAAAAGACAAAAGTTACGACGGAGTATAAGGGCCACTTAAAAAAATAAATTCTACGGTCGCGACGAGAATAAAGTCATAGAATTTCGACATTAAAGACGTCATTTTACGAGAATAAGGTCGTAATTTTATGAGAATAAAGTTGTAATTTTATGAGAATATCGGCTCCTGTGGTGAATGAGACCAGTGCGTTGTGCCTTATGGAGAGTTTGGAGCATTTTGTCCGTATATACTTTCAACTGGGGTTTGTGCACAATGAAATACTGTGTCTTTATCCCACCATCACCAAACTATCATCAGTCTAAGGACTTTGAAGAGACACTTCACATGTTTGAGTTTGTTTCGTCAGAGGAACTGTGGGGATTTGGAATAAATTGCGACTTTTGTGGAAGAGGAACTGGCTGAAGTGGTTGTGCATAAACCCGAGAAAGTCCAAACTCTCCATAAGGCAAAACGCACTGGTCTCATTCACCACAGGAGCCGATACTCTCATAATATTATGACTTTATTCTCATAAAATTACGTCTTTAATGCCGAAATGCTATGACTTTATTCTCGTAGCTCCCGCAGAATTTATTTGTGGCACTTATACGCCGTCGTAAAAAGTACATGCTGATACTTCCTTTAACATGATTTTTATGGCTAAAAAAGAAAAAAAAAAGAAGTCTAGGTGAGATACAATGTTCTATAACAGGCGTCAGCAAAATCGAACCCTTTGGATCCGGTTTCCACAGTAAAGAAAACTCAAATATATCCCATCACCTGACTTCTTCTACAGGAGAAACAAGGTATATCTTCTTAAAGTTACGTAACACGAGCTACAATTGGGAAAAAAACACCTCTAACGTTATATTTGCCTGTTGATGTTCAAAGGGAAAGATTATTTCTTTACTTCATTCAGTCTAAACAGAAATAAACACATGTGACGACGACAATTGAATAATAAATTGTTAAAAATAACTGTAATATACTTTTATTTTAATTTCAATAATCTTCCAAATTACAGCTACAATTTTCATAAACAACCACAAATAAAATACACTTCAGTAAAATTTTCCCAAAGCCAGAGCCGCAGAATAAGGATAAAAGAGCCGACCCCTGACCTATAATCTGCTCAGTCCTTAAATAATAATAAAAATCAATCAATATGAATCAATTCCTTCTCCTTGAGCTGCTTTGTACAAACTCAACGAGCCTCTTAAAGCTCCACACTCTTCATTTCATTTCTCTTGTAGTAATAACCTTCTTCTATAGCCACAGTTGCCTTGGGGGCAGACTGACAGAAGCGAGGCTGCCAATCTGTGCCATCTGTGCCACTCACACTGCATCCATACACAGGCGATGTGGGGGAAGTGTGCTGCCTAAGGACACAACAACAAGATGCACGACTGTGTGTGGAATTGGCAGAGTTCAGATTTGTGCAGCGACGACAGCTCCTGATATTTTATGAAAAAGTGCCGTGGACTTTTTCCAGAGGGCTCGTCTCCATGGAGATACTGCTTTGTCTGGAATGTTCCACAGTAGTGACGGGAAAAAAATCATATATCACGATGTGGATTATGGATTACACCACAATAAAGTGTTTCAGTTCTTCTCTGAAAAGCTTTGCAGATGCTGGAGTGAGGCTTTTAGAGCGTCCTCTGTTTAAACAAAATGAAAAAGTATGTCATGTAATATCACATTTTGACAGCAATTTTTATTTGTATCATCATGTATCACTTAAATGATTTATGGATTGATTTAATAATTAGATACTGTGAGCAGATAGTATCACAGTTCACTCTTTACCATGACAGGCAAAGTAATAAATAATACAGGATTTCCAAACTAATTCCAATTTACTAATATTTTTGTTGCTACTGTAATATAAAAAGTCATTTCTAGATTGTTTTACGCTTCCCGATGGCTGCAGACGGTGACCAAAGCATCGTAGGCGTTCACTGAAGTCTGTCGTCCATCGTAAAGCAGCGTCATGTCGCGAGACTGAGTTTCTCTGCGAAAAATCTGTTTTTATTCTTCTTTATTTTCGCTTATATAAACTTAGCGTATGCATAGTGACGAGACAACACTAATACAATCCTCACAGGCGAATTCATGATTTATTTGCTGTAATAATTGATCAAGTGAAGAGAAATGGCACGATGGACACTTTTCTATCGTAAGAATGCACGACTTTCAATGTGTTTTCATCAAGGAAACCAAAATGAAATACGTTTAATGCCAAAAGGTGGAACATTTTAGGCTATGACGACCAAGAGGTGACGGACCCTGCTCCAGAATGTGTACTGGACCTTTAAATCTGTAATCTGAAACACCTTCTCCCACTAATTACCGTCCACGTTAAGATCAGTTAGAATTTTTAAACCAAAATCCAACCCTTGAGTTATAGATAAAACTGTTAAATGAAATACAAACTCCTCGATATCGCTCCCCTTTAATCCCAAATGTCTGACGCAGCAGGACGCCGTTTCTGTAGCTGCCAGCGCTCTTCTTAAAAACACAAAGTTCTCCAAAGTTTTAAGTAAACCAGAGACCCCAGAGTGTGAATGTTGTGTCCCAATTAGGCCTCCGTACTCCACAGGGCAGAGGACGGGGCTTCGCTTCATGTCTGACGTGTCTGAGGGACTGACAATGATCAAACGCCAAACCCTTGAAAGAAGACGCTCGCACTTTGATTCACGAGACAAAACTTTGGGATGTTTGTTGCTGATGGAGAAGTTTTTACTCAAAAGCCTAAAGCGCAGCGAGGTCAGTGTAAGTATAAATAAATATATAGTGTATCTTTGACCAGTTTGGACCTGGTGAAACGCTACAGTGTCAATACAGCAGCTCTATTTTAAATGAACTATACAACTTTTCTGGTGAAGGGTCTACTACCTGCTTGTTTCCATGGATACGCTGTTTGCTTATGCTGAACTTGGTCGTGCAAAAGTCCCGCTTGGTTGCAGCAGGAACTACCCGTTGGTTTTCGTCCTCGATTGTCACGCAGTTTTAGTTTATGGTGCGGTTCTTCGTAGTTTAATCTATGTGCAACCAACATAGATACTGGTGAGGAAATAGTTTAGTTTAGTCTTTATTTGAAGGGACAATGTACAGAGACATTATGCTCATAAAAACAGAGATGATCTGCACCAGATTATAGCTAAACATCTAATCTCCATCTGCAGTCCCTGACAAACAATAAAAAATTACACAGTAGAAGTTACATAGTCAATAATATAAAACAATTTAAAACAATATCTCATTGGTGTGTAATATTGCTTATTTTCTTATAATGGTGTAAAATGTTCTGTTTTCTGTGCAGCAGTGGCCATATATCACCTCACTCTGGGTATTACAGGACATGTAATCACATTGTTCGATTGTGCTTTAAATTTCTTATCTATAGAATGTTAACTCCCACTGTTCGAGTCGTATAAAGCTCCACTTCTTCAGACTCTATGAGATTGTGAGACTCTGTGAGACTGACTTTGTTAGACTCTGTGTCATGATTCCTGGATTTCCTGCCCTGTGTGTCTTGCTCTTTCCCTCACCTGCCTGAGTCTAGAGCTGGGTGGAGTTCCTGGCTCCTCCCATGTGCACCTGGAACTCATCAGCACAATCAACGCCACCTGAGGAGCCAGATCGTCCGTGTGTCAATGTGAATATCTTGCTAGACCTTGCTTATGTATTTTACTCGTTGCTCGTTGGATTTTTTTGCTACCCCCTCAGATTTTGCTCCCTGGACCGTCCCAGCTCCCTCGCTCCTGGCTCTGCTCCCGACCCTGCCTCCCAGCTCTGGTACTGTCTGTCTTGTCTTTGTCTCTGCTCTCCACGTCACTGGACCCTGGCTCGCCCCCTGCTCCCTGCTCCGGTATCGTCTGCACTCCTCGTTATGCTCCTGGACTCTGATCTGCACCTCGCTCCTCGCTCATCGCCGGATCTACCATCTTTGTTTAAAGTATTATTCACTAATTGCAAATAAACACTGTAAACCTTTCCCCGAGTCCTGCATCTTTTGGTCTCACTCACCTGGATTACGACACTCTGTTAGACCCTGGTACAATCTCTCTTTCCTGTAAAAGATCTACAGAACGATCCCTGAGCCTCTGCGCCTGTTCTTCACGTAACAGAACAGAAACCGACAGAAACCACGGCTCAACACGGAGAGCAGCTCTCTACAAATGTCCCCGATTATGCAATTAATGTGTACACTTTAAGTCATTATATAATCAATAATTAAACACAAATGCACGATTTATAACGACAGATCTGAAGTCAGTGACCCACCTCGTGCTCGACTCTCTTAACTGGCAACGTGCTTACCACAAGAGGGCGCTGCTCAATGAAAATGCATGAAGCCAAATAAAAATAAGTGGAATCAAATACTATTCAATCTCTGTTACAGGTTGTCTGGAATGTTCCAAAGTGTGGCATTAAACTTGTGTATCTTGCTTTTATTCAGTTGTTTTTATTCCTCAAAGAAATACCTAAAAAACGACAGAGGTTTTTACCATGAGCGGCATTACTTTTCTATTAATTTGATCTGCGACTTGCTCTGGCTGCAACTCCTGCTCGTCTCACGGAGCGAGTTAGATTTAATGTTACACGGTGGAACATTTTAGAAAAGTAATAACACCTCCATGGAGACAAGCAAGTGACGGACTTATCAGAAAAGCTCCAGAGTGCTCCAGAGTTACAGTCAAATGTGTTCCATCATAATCCACTCAACATCCAAGCGTTTCAGGAGAAGTGTCTTGCCCAAAAGCACAAAAACAGTGTCAGAAGCAGGACTCAAACTACCAACCCTGAAGTTTTAATGATCAAACATCTCATCAAACCAAACGGATGGAGTTACATTACATAAAACATCCCAAATCTATATGCAAATCGCTGCACACTGGGAAGTTTATTTTTGTGATGCCCAAATAAAAAAAGCCAAAAAGAAATATGTAAAGTTATTTCAATACACGCTTCTGTGATATTTCAATAATCCTAAAAGCCACAGATGGAAAACGAAACAAAAACATTCAAGCTTCAAAATAATCCCTGAATAGTTTAACAGCTTTTGACTGTTAGAAAGAAGAAAACTTGCATAAATGTAAAAGTTTCTCATATACATTCTTAAATAAATGGGGAGTTTTATGCACAAAACCTGCCAAAATGACAGAAAATCTGAAAATAAATCTGAAAAGTTGAAGAGCCAGAAAGCAATTTGTAAAGTTATTTCAATATACGCAATGATAATCCTAAAATTGATAAATTACACAGTCACAGATGGAAAACAAAACCTCAAAATAATCTTAGAACGATCTAAAGCAGCTTGACTAATACAAAAAAAGAAGCAAAAAACGATGCCACAGTTCTGTTGAGTCAGCCATTTTCGCTGGAAGGCTTCGAACTTTGTGGTTTGATAACGTCGATAGTCTCTGGTTCATTAGCTCGTGTTGCGCGGCGGTCAGCAGCCCGAGCAGAAACAGCAGGACGCCAGCCGCTTGCTAACATGCTGCGCGTCGCTACATTACGCGCAAGAGATTGTTCATCTTTTGCCATCACCAATTTTCATCTCCATCTTTCATGTTTGAGTAAAAACTTGGTCCGGCCGCAGACTCCAGCACAGCCAAAGGTTCTGCTAACGGTTTATTAGGTTTTATTAACCTCATTAGCAGAGTGTACGAGGTTAGAAGTGGACAGTATTTTAGAATTAATTGGGTGGCAACATTGGCAAGTTAGAGATTTTTAACGAGCTACTTATGTTGTCAATTAGTAAGTTAATGCAACAGTCATTTAAATTAGATGAAAAATGCGTTTAGTGTTGGAGTAAATGTGATTGACTGAGGCTCAGGAGCAGGATACGCCTCAAACTCCTCCTGCTGCTCCTCTCCAGCGAACCACAGCTCAGAAAAATCAACTCGAGTCACTACGGCGCCCTCTAGGGGAGAGTGCAGCGCTCCAGAATGTAGGACGTCTTTCGCAAAATCGCCATGAGTCAGTGGAATAGTTAAAGCCAAATGAGATTATAACATGCACAAGTTTTCAAAAGTTTGCACATGTGACAAAGAAATGGGTAAAATCAGAGCAAGTTTGCACCGATTAGTGAATTTGTGTGAAAGAAAAAAGGATTTATATATCTGAAATTGACTGATTATTTGTGCAAATAAGGTCTTTCCATCTACTACAGGTCTTTCCATCTACAACAACCTGCTCTTACTTAACATCATGTCCAGGGACGACAGGTGGAAATTAGCATCTTCAGTATAACCTGGCACTAAACATCTTTCATGTTTTTTAAGGTTAATGTTGTGCACTGTCCCTGTCCAAATAAAAGCAGAACATACCTCCAATTACTCTGGACAATATATAAATGTAATACTGCTTACTTTCTTATAATGGTGTAAGACGTTCTGTTTTCTGTGCAGCAATGGACATTTCTTATCTGTAGAATATTAACTCCCACTGTTCGAATCATACAGGAATGATTGTGGACTCCATGTTCAAACTCGACAAACATATCAGCTCAGTTATAAGATCCAGCTTTTTTCAGCTCCGGATTCTGGCTAAACTTAAGCCTTACTTGCCTCTGGCTGATTTTGAAAAAGCTATACATGCTTTTGTCACATCGCGCCTGGATTATTGTAACTCTCTGTATGTCGGTCTGGACCAGGCTCTATACAGCGTCTGCACAGTTCAAAATGCTGCAGCTCGGCTTCTGACCAAAACTAAGAGACGGGCGCACATCACGCCTGTTCTGTGCACTTTACATTGGCTCCCTATTGCTTTTCGGGTCAAATTCAAAGTGTCATTGAATGTTTTTAAATGTCTTAACTTTATGGGCCCAGCCTTATACTCCTCCCAGAGCTCTGAGGTCAGCGGACCAGCTTCTGCTTGATGTGCCTAAAGCTCGGCTCAAAACTAGGGGTGACAGGGCTTTTTCTGTGGCAGCGCCCAAACTGTGGAACAGTCTCCCTTTGTCTGTCCGATCATCTGAGTCTCTTACTCAGTTTAAGGCTCAAAACTCATCTTTTCTCCCTGGCTTTTAATATTGTCTAGATAGAAAGTCTTGGTACTTGCACTGTTATTGTATTTTATGCTCTTTTGTATAATGTAACTATACCTCATTGTGTTATGTTTTATGTGTTTAGTTATTTTATGTGAAGCACTTTGGTCAGCTGAGGTTGTTTTTAAATGTGCTATATAAATAAATTTGAATTGAATTGAATATAAAGCTCAACTTCTTCAAACTCTGTGAGACTCTGTCAGACTCTGTTAGACCCTGGTCCAATCTCACCGTGTTCTGCCTTTAACCCGACTGTTTTCCTGTAACCGACACTAAAGATCTACAGAACGATCCCTGTTTCTCTGTGCCTGTTCTTCGAGCAACAGAACAGAAACCGACATTACCCAGAAGCTCTATTTATACAAGCCTTGCTGCTCTCTCGATCACTTCTTCTCATCCGTTCATCTTTTAGCCTGAAGATCTCACCATCCACAGAGAGTAGAGTCATGAATCGGCTAAGCTAACCGCCTGAGACCGAGCCTCCACATCTGTTCATATCATCTGTCAACTGGACAAAACGTTGTAGGAGTGAAGACGTTTCGCTGCTTCTTCGTTTCTGGTCAGATTCCTGCTGGACACGGCCTTATATCTGTCTGAAACCGTACACAGATTGTCGACACACAATCCTTCCTTGAACTCGAATGGAGGCTGTAGACATCATCTCTGCCTCATCTATAACTCCATCATCAGACCCAAAGCAAACAAGGGAAACAAAGAGAACAGTGGAGCGAGCTAGTAGGGCCATTAAAGGTTGAATGTAGCTCATTAAGGCTGAAACTGTAAATGGTAAAATGACAAGAATACTCACGTTTCCAGAGCTTTACAAACATGTGGTCGTCTGGACTTTGAGTTTATCTCCACTAGTTAAAATAGGCATGATTGACAGGTGGATTAGCCAATCAGGGACATGCATCGTCCGTCTGTATTGTGTATTTAAAGAGAATCAATGAGCGAAGTCGTTTGCTAATCTGAGGTGACAGAAGTTTGTTTTAAATCAGTGAAAAGTCTTTATCTACCCTGTATCTGAGACATTTTTATATTTTTCCATCTTGAATTTAACAATAGAAAACATCAAGCAGAACTGCGGAACAAAATATACTTTCTTTGTGCCAGCATTGGATTTTTTTTCTCTGACATGGATTTTGTGTCTAGCCAAACACAGCAGCGATGGAGCCATGGAACTTGTACTTTTCTAGTGTAACTTTGGGCAGTGTTCATCAGTCTGCCCACACAGCCCCCTGATAACAGCACCTCTCTGCAGAGACACGGGGCTCTGTGGACGGGCAGGGCCAAAACCAACTACGACTTTTATGAGAAAATGTGAAATATCCATCTCTGCTGTTTTGGTTGGTCAAATTGTGTCCATGGCATATATGAGCACACGCCGTTTTTGAATCGCGAGGTGGAAGCTACAGCGATTCAACTGAGCATCACAAACAGGTATAATTTATGTTGGTGCAAGGTCTGAATAAAAGACAGGGTTTTTTGTTAAAGGCGTACTATGTAAAGGCATTAAACTTAATCTATCTCCATGGAAACAGGCGAGAATGCAGGTTTTTCTCTGTTTTGTTTGGCAGAAAAGCACCTGTATTTGAATAAACGCAGCTACGACAGATACATTCGGTGGAAAATTGTCACATTTTCATAGCACCTTCAAGACACTCAAGCCTCAAAGCACTTATAATGCCATACTGCGGAATATTCCAAGTGTAAGCACTATAGTATTTTTAGTCGGTTGGTCTTATTAACACATTAAGACCGACACAGAAGAACTGGGACACACCGAACAGACTGGATTGAAATAAAGTGAAAACATAAAGTAACATACTATTTAATCAAATGAAATTAATGAAATAAACCTTTTTAAACAACAACCACAAAAAGAAAGGCAGTTCCTTTTGCGAGTTCAGTTCATTCCTTTTTTAGGATTTACTTCAGTTCAAATAACGCAAATTCAGTTCGTAATCACGCAAATCCATGATCCACAAAAACAAAATCCGTTTGTCCTACAAGCTCATCATCAGTAGAGATATCAGTCCCATAAAAAAATAAAAAATAAAAAAAAAAAAGATCTGAAAACAAGGTCAAAACAGGATTTTATCTCATAAACGCAAAAACCTTTCCATGGAGAAAAGCTGGTGATATTCCCCACACCAGAAAAGTGACTAAAAACATCTTTAAATAGAGAAATAGAATTTTGTTTTAATATTTGTTGCTGTTGCTACGCACGATTTTGTATTTCATGTCATTTTTCCAGACCGAGGTTTAGTTTGTTTTCATACCTGACAGTTTGGACTCAACTAGATCAACGGAAAGACAGAAATGTGCCTGACGAGACTATAAACCGGGACGAGGGGGCTTCTTGACTGTCACACACCTGGGAAACTGTCCTGAAGAAGTCAGGCTGCAGATGGCGCTGTCGGGTAATAAGAGAGAACCCAAACCTGTTTAAATGAGCTGAGGGGACACATCGCAGCAACATCTCGTGACGACTCTGAAGTCCAAACTGTCAGGGATAAAAACTAAACTAAACCTTGGTCTCGAAAAAGTTGTGTAACGGCTGAAGCGCTTGACACATTTCCTTTTATTAGAATACTGTACTTACTATGTATTCAGTCCAACACCTTTCTTTATTAACTTTTTATCAACCGAATCCTGCCGGAGTCACTGTTTAAATAAAGTTTTAAGTCCAGACAAATGAAGGCTACGCGGAATTATTTGCTCAATCTTCACATCAGATAATATTACATTTCAGAGTCACAATGGCTAAAAATGAACTTTCATATGAACATCGTATAAAGTATATGCCTCATAATAAGAAATCTACACTCCTGACTTCTCTTTTCTGTTATATTGTGCTGCCCCATAGACTCCTAAAGCCACTCACGTCTCAGTATAAGAGTGTAACCAAGTATAGCTCGGTTGGGAAATATTTCTTGCGTAACTGCATCATCTGAAAGGCCAGTGTTGCTCAGACTCGCGTCGGAAGCAGACGTCTGCGTGTGGACGGGAGCAGAGTGGTGCTTTTCTTTCAGTGTGTGGTTTTATAAAAGGATGTGTATGTAATGCCCACAGCTCTCTCAGTGTCAGAGCCTGGGCCACGTCTGGAGGCAGGCTGGGCGTGACCTCAACGCCTCCGCACTTTGGTAACGCTTTTAATCGCAGAAATAAAGCACGAGCAAAGAATTAAAGATGAACAAAGAGTTTATTAAGAAGGATTCAGGATTAGGAACTAAACTGAATCATACCTAAATCTAAACAGCGAATGAGCACAACTTCTGATTTATTAATGATTTGATGATGACGATGATGATGATCTTGATGCTGATGATTTTGAAAATTATTATGATGATTTTGATGGTGATGATGATTTTGATGGTGATGATTTTGAAAATGATTTTAATGATGATGATTTTGAAGATGATTTTGATGACAATGATGATGATTTTGAAGATATTTTGATGACCATGATGATGTTAATGATGCTGATGAAGAAAATTATAATGATTTTGATGGTGATGATTTGATGATGATGATTTGATGACAATAATGGCAATTTGAAGATGATTTTGATGACAATGATGATGTTGCTGATGAAGAAAAATGATGATGATGATGATTTTGAAGATGACTTTGATGATGATGATTTTGAAGATGACTTTGATGATGATGATTTTGAAGATGACTTTGATGATGATGATTTTGAAGATGATTTTGATGACAATAATGATAATTTTGAAGATGATTTTGATGACAATGATGATGATGGTGATGATGGTGATGATGCTGATGAAGAAAATGATGATGATGATGATTTTGAAGATTATTTTGATGAGGATGAGTTTGAAGATGATTTTGATGACAATAATGACAATTTTGAAGATGATTTTGATGACAATGATGATGATGCTGATGAAGAAAATGATGATGATGATGATGATGATTTTGAAGATGACTTTGATGATGATGATTTTTGAAGATGACTTTGATGATGATGATTTTGAAGATGATTTTGATGACAATAATGATAATTTTGAAGATGATTTTGATGACAATGATGATGGTGATGATGCTGATGAAGAAAATGATGATGATGATGATTTTGAAGATTATTTTGATGAGGATGAGTTTGAAGATGATTTTGATGACAATGATGACTTTGGTGATGATTTTGTTGACAGTGTTGATGATTTTGATGATTTTAATGAAGAAGAAAATGATGATGATGATGATGATGATGATGATGATGATGTTTTTTTAAGGCGTCCAGTAGAACACCGTTGCATCACCGTTCCGTCACTAGAGGAGCTTTTTTCAGGGCATAACTGAGGTGTAATTATTATAAAGTCGTATCTTACATTTCAGAAAAAGATGAACTATGTAACTTTTCTTGTCAAGGTTCTGATACCTGTTAGTTTCAAAGGAGATTTTATTACTTTACCCGGAAAGCTCTATAGGATTAAATAGAACTATGTCCATGGTGAAATCAGGCAGTGCTACAAGGGCAAGTTACAGGTCAGATCTGTGGTGAGGCGACGCCACTAACAGTGAGTAATGGTCTGTCTTTATACATTTTTCAGTGCAATAAAAACACGCAAAATGAAAAAAAAAACGGCTTTTATTTTAGTCAAAGTTACACGGTGGGGCCTTTAGTCTTGATCCTGCAGGCAGCTTCTGTGGAGAAATTATTATTCACAACAAATGCACAGCACACTCCCGGGAATTAGAGGAAGATACATATAATATGAGCCATGAAGTGGACTTGAGATAATTAGACTGGGCTGGATGGACAGAATATTATCACACAAATGAGCCGTCAAACGCATTAACATAAATACTCGCCTATGGCTGATACAACAAGTGAAAAAAGTCAGGTTATGTTAACAAAGAACTCATTTAAGAATATCAGACTCCCTTAAAGGTGCGACAAGACAAAATGATTAGTTTTAAAGGGATGAGGAGGTGCTTAGTTTGACAGTGAACTGAACAGAACAGAACAGAACACATTCAGCACAAACACTAGATCATTTTTACGATTTTATAATAGTGAGGGGTGTGATGGATTCATTATGAGAAACAGAATTACTTGTATTCATCCCCAAGGGCAAATTATTTTCTTACAAACAGGCAGCCAACCAGCAGAAGAAATAGAGTTGTCAAAAATAAAGGTGAGAAAACAAGAAAAACGTATTTTTAATCAACTAAAAACCCAGTGAAAATCAAATTATAACTTAAAATGTAAGTACCCTCACAGTATATTTGCACAGTGAGATCATTAACTGAATGTTGAACAAAGAACTGAGCTAAAATAAATGAATAAATCAACATTATGAGGATTTCTAACAGGGCTGGAGGATTAAGAGCAAAAAATCAAATCAAAAATCACAATCTCAAATCTAGAAAACTGGAATCATTTAAGTGGTTTGGAAACAGCTAAATATCTTCGTCGTGTTATGAATAAAACCTGCGAGTGACGTGACTCTCGGCTCTTTTATGGGATCCGAATCTTTTGCATTTGCTCGTGTTAAAGAGCCGTTCAGAACTGGCTCTTTTTATATTGATTCATACGACAGAAGAAAGAATCATCACAGAGACAAATGACCCAGACTAACATTTGTTTCAGACGGTTTCAAACTGAGTGAGGAGTGTGTTTCCCGCTTGAAATGATGCGTAATCGAAATAAAACGTGGCACTAAAATAATAATAATAATAAAAAACTAACTGTTATTATGATGCCAAATGTGTTTTTTTTCTGCACAAAGCTGTAAACTCGTGTCGCCGTTCTGCTGCTGAGCTGATTCTTGTGTCGGTTCAGCGTAAATCAGAATAAATATGCAAACAAATCTGAAAAAAGATTCGGTTTTTCTTCGGCTCTAGACATTCACTTTAAGGAGCGTTCAAAAGAGCCGACTCTTCACAAACGCCACAAAAACAGCTGATCCTGTAGTTCTACAAACATGTTCTGAAATGCATGTGATTCTTGTGTTTGTTTCAGTTCAGATTTCAGTTTTTCTCATAAAATGACAATCCTCTTGAGGTTTAAAATCTGAACTTTGAGCAGAATCTGAATATTAAAAGTTGTGTATATGACACAAAACAGACTGGTGAGAGCTTTTAGTCGTGTTTTAATGCCGTTTCCTCCTGAGTTTTGTTTAGTTTGATTCACATGTTTGATTCATCCTGGATCATTAGACTGTCTTCATTCCCAAAACTCAAAATGCTCTGTTCCACCTGGTGATGTCATTCAGTGGTAGTAACCTCTATTGAACTGCTTTACTCCTCAGTGCTCTAGAACAACCTTAAGGCGTCGCTTTTATTCTTGATTATTTTCGTTTTTCCTTTGTACAGTTGAGATCGTCGATAGAAAGTCTCATATCTGCATCTGAACCGAGGCTAAAACAATAACTGTAACTTCAACGTTTGGAAAATCCAGGCCTGAAATGATTAAACATGATTCTAATGAAGGTGTGTGGAGTTTAAAAACACAGAGGAGCACTTCCTGTATTACCACATGATGACATCACAAGGAGGAACAGAGTGTTTTCTGTTTGAGAGAAGAACTCAGTCTAAATCTGCAGAGTTTGTGAATGAAACACAACACAACTCCAGGTCTGTTTTGATGAAGAAACATCATAAAACAGATAAAAACAACAGCGGAATCTTTTAAAGCGTTAGAATATTTGTCAGAAAAATTGCAATTAGATAATCTGCCAAAATAGTTCAGCTTTACTTTCTAATCTAGAGGAAACAAAGGACTGGATAAAACTATAAAACAAAAGAATGTTTCACAATGGGGCGGCGGCGACACGCTCGCTAGCTCAGTGTCTCAAAGCTAACAGACGCTTTTATTAAAATCAGAAAACATGAAATAAAGAAACTATTGTAATTCAAATTCATCAAAGTAAAGACGACCCAAATATTGTGGTATTACGCCTCAAAATTAGCGTATTTGTTTGATTTTTGTGGTGTCTGTCAGCGACATCCACCCGCAGCTCCTGTCCACTGTCTGATCTTTAAACATTAGATAAAAGTAGTGACGCTAACAGTGATTTTCGTGCACAGAGGCTTTTCCCGACGAACCGTGAAGCGTCGCATCTGTCCCGAGATCAGCCATAGGGTCGTGTTATAAAACCCAATCATCTCACACGCCGTTTTGTTTTGTCGTTGTAATTTTCTCCAAACAAACCGACTCTTTCCACCCGACGCGTGTGGAGTCCTAATCACACAGAGGAAATAGAGCAGGAAATTGTCCAGTGCAGAAGAATATATCTAAAATCCTGCAGAACAGAGACAGACCTTGGCATTTTACCTCCGCACACGCTCCTCTTTCAATACCCACCTACGTCACTGTGAAATGAGAGCCAAAGTCGCGCTTTCTTTGCAGCGCGTTTGATCATTTCTTTTCAAATTGTGCTTGTAATATGTTTCTTTTCATGTCAGTTTGAAAAGATATTTAGAGAGGTACGGCCTTCTGCATAAACCGCAGCCTGCCAATGAGAGAAAATCACAAAATCACTGTGTTTAAAGCAGCGGGGAAACAGAACGCTTCTGTAGCTGGCTTCAGCTAATATATCAGTTACCTCAAGTTAAATAAGGTTTGTGTAAATAAGGCTTTTGTGCGTATTTTAGAAAGTTAATGAGGGAAAGTAAGACAAGGGTACATATTAGGGCGGCGCAAACGGATTTTAAGATAGAGATTCAGTCATTTTTCATCATCAGTTATCTGTGTGGATTTATATCCTCAGGAAAATTTGAGAGGCGTGGAGCAGAATTCAGACTTTGGAGGAAGAAATTTTGTGTTTGGCCAAAAGAGAATAAACAAAAAAACCCCAAAACTGCAAAAATAAGAGCATGTTTTTTCTTTATTCCACTGAAAAACATGCATCCCTCCTGTGAGCTCATGTGAGCAGGCTTTTCTCCACAAACCTGACTCGTACTTGGCCTGGAGGGGGCTTTTCTTGCTTGTTTCCATGGAAATGTCCCTTTGGTTATTCTCCTTCTTCCTTAAGTTGCCGTAACCGTCGTCATTGTCATTAGAGTTGTATTATTTTGCATAGAGCTGCAGTTTTTTGACAGAAAATTAGTTTTTAAAGCCTCACAGAGAATCACTGCAGTGTCGACTTGTTGATCACAAAAAACCAGAACCTTTTACACAAATCAGCCTACTTTAAATCATATTTTAGCTGCAAACTTTCCACATCCATCCATGTTCTTCCTCTTATCCAGGGCCGAATCGTGGGGGCAGCAGGGACTCCCAGACTTCCCTCAACCCAGACATGTCCTCCAGCTCCTCCAGTGGGACCCCAAGGCGTTCCCAGGCCAGACGAGAGACATAGTCCCTCCTGCGTGTCCTGGGTTTTACCTGGGGCCTCCTCCCGGTGGGACACGCCCAGAACACAGCTGGTTCCTCTCTCAGCTCTACTCCGAGCTCCTCCCTGTGACCGAGCTCCTCACCCCGTCTCTAAGGGAGGAGTAAGCTCATTTCGGACGCTTGTATCTGTGATCTTGTCCTTTCGGTCATTACCCAGAGCTCATGACCATAGGTGAGGGTAGGAACGTAGATTGAGGTAAATCGAGAGCTTTGCCTTTCGACTCTCAGCTCCTTCTCGCTCTCAAAACTTTCCCAAATCCTCCACTGAATGCACAGGCTTCCCGCTTAACCGAAAGTGCCATCACAATCGCAATTTAGTCACATTTACGGCCACAAGTGAGCGGGGCTGAATAATAATAATCTTCAGTACAGTATGAAACTTTTCGATCTCTGTGGAGAATGTTCCGCAGTGTGATTTTAAATTTTATTTCCACTGATCCTGCATCTGAATCTGCCACCTCCTTCAGGAATGCTTCATACTGTACCTTTAAACAACAGAAAAATGATGTAAAAAGACTTAAAAATATAAAAAAAATCTGAGATGTAAAGGAAGAGAAAATAAAAGTTTCTAATTTCTCATAATACTCTTGTAAAAATCATTACTGACTTGATTAAAAACTGGCGTGAAACAGTGGCTCTTCAGGAGGAAAACACAGAGTTGTTCATTTTCACTCTTTTCTCAACAGGACACAGGCACATTCTGTTGTTTTAAACATTATTCTGGTAAACAGTCTGTCAAAGAAACAACAAAACGCTTCCTTCAGAACTAAAAATTGAAGTTTCGGAGTTTGCTGTCTCAACACATACTTAGCATTAGAAGCTGACAGCCGGTGGTCTGTGTGATGTGAACTTGGAAAGCAACATTCGACTTCAAAGCTTCTTCTGAACTAAACTTAACCACGGCAAAAATAGCAGCAATGAGGGTAAACAGTTTGCATTTCATCAGTGAGCATCAAACAGAAGTGGCCCACACCTGCTGAGCTCCTCTGATCCACACTAAAGACGTTTGACTCCTGTCTGGAGCTCGGTCCAACGCTCGACCACTTCTGAGAGACGAGAAATGTGAAGGAGGGAGGAGTGTGAAGGAGGGAGGAGACGTGAAGGAGGGAGGAGACGTGAAGGAGGGAGGAGACGTGGATGAGGGAGGAGACGTGGATGAGGGAGGAGACGAGACGTGGATGAGGGAGGAGACGTGGATGAGGGAGGAGACGTGAAGGAGGGAGGAGACGTGGATGAGGGAGGAGACGTGAATGAGAGAGGAGACGTGGATGAGAGAGAGAGACTGAAGGAGGGAGGAGACGTGAATGAGGGAGAGGAGACGTGGATGAGGGAGGAGGCGTGAAGGAGGGAGGAGACGTGGATGAGGGAGGAGACGTGAATGAGGGAGGAGACGTGGATGAGGGATGAGGAGACGAGAGACGTGGATGAGGGAGGAGACGTGGATGAGGGAGAGACGTGAAGGAGGGAGGAGACGTGGATGAGGGAGGAGACGTGAATGAGAGAGGAGACGTGGATGAGAGAGGAGACGTGAAGGAGGGAGGAGACGTGAATGAGGGAGGAGACGTGAATGAGGGAGGAGACGAGACGTGGATGAGGGAGGAGACGAGACGTGGATGAGGGAGGAGACGAGACGTGGATGAGGGAGGAGACGTGGATGAGGGAGGAGACGAGACGTGGATGAGGGAGGAGACGAGACGAGGATGAGGGAGGAGACGTGGATGAGGGAGGGGAGGAGACGTGGATGACGGAGGAGACGAGACGTGGATGAGGGAGAAGACGAGACGTGAATGAGGGAGGAGACGAGACGTGGATGAGGGAGGAGACGAGACGTGGATGAGGGGAGGAGACGTGAATGAGGGAGGAGGAGACGAGACGTGGATGAGGGGAGGAGACGTGAATGAGGGAGGAGAGACGAGACGTGGATGAGGGAGGAGACGTGAAGGAGGGAGGAGATGTGAATGAGAGAGGAGAGGAGACGTGGATGAGGGAGGAGACGAGACGTGGATGAGGGAGGAGGCGTTGAATGAGGGAGGAGAGGAGACGTGAATGAGAGAGGAGACGTGGATGAGAGAAGAGAGGAGATGTGGATGAGAGAGGACAGACACTTCACCCACATTGCCTCGTGTGACAGTGGTGTGTGCGTGAAGGTCGGTGGTGGTCGGAGGAGCCGATGGCGCCGATTGGCAGCTTCACTTCTGTCAGTCTGGCCCACGGCAGCTGTGGCTTCTATAGCAGCTAGTCGTACCATCACCAAATGTGGAAGTGAATGAATAATGATTATAGTGTAGGGCTGTAGGCAGATTTTTTTATTATTATCATATTATTATATTGCACATCTGTACAATCTCAACTTGAAAATAATACTTTTGTGATTTTACTCTTATTAAACGACTACTATATAGGTATAATAAAAACTCTGGTTGAAAAAGGGCATAATAAGTAAATAAACATATTTTTTAAAGCTTCTAGTCATTCTACTAATATTTTGCGGTGAAGCCCATCCTCACCCACCTCTTTAACGATTCCACTGCACCACCGGATCCAAATCAAGTACAACAGGACTATTCCAGGTCTAATCTCGGTCTAAAAGTGAACTACATCATTTCCTCTGCAGCTCTAACCAAGAAATTATCCAAAAAGTGGATAAGATTAACTCTAAATTTGGCAAACCCACAAAAACTGAAGCACTGTCCAAGCACATTGTTTTTTACAGCGTGGCACATACATCCGGCCGCTCGCTCATCATCGGACGCTGAAGTAGGACCCTTGGGTGACGGTGAATCTCCCGCCGTTCGGGGGCAGCTCTCAGCAGACCACCTACTCGCTCCATAAGTCACACAAAAGCCACATCAGCCCACTCACACTCACACTCACACTCACACTCACACTCACACTCACACTCACACTCACACTCACACTCACACCTGTCTCTGCTTTCAAGGTAACCCACTTTACCATAAACCCAAGGCTGCCGCTGAGGCTCTTACACCTGGAACTACGCACTAGAGGATTTTTCTTCAACTCTACGGAATATTGAGATGGGATGATGGCATAAATGGCGTGGAGATTTAGATGGAAGCGCTCCGGACATTCCCGAGGCCTTGGAGCTTAAAGATACAGTGTCATTTATCAGCAGGAGGTTGTTTGTGGCAGCTTCTTTTCCAGATCTGACCTGCCCCGTGGCACATGCTCTCACTCATATATTGTTTTATTGATGCATTTTACACTTGGAGGAGTCTTGGATGGAACTTTTCTCCATTGTCTTGAGCTTAGAAGAAGTGTGGGTTTTTGGCTGTGTTTTGCAGATATTTACACATTTACAGTCCTGAAGAAGAATTCACATTTGCCCTGTTGGAATCTGATCTTAAGGAGGTTCTAAGTCCTGCTTCAAAATGCAAAAAGAAGAAAATGGGGAGAGAGACAAAAAAATGTGAGCAAACAATTTTCTTCTGTTTATCCAGGGCCGGGTCGAGGGGGCAGCGGTCTAAGCAGTGACCCCCCAGACTTCCCTCACCCCAGACATGTCCCCGTCAAAAGTTTAAGACCACATGAGAAGTTTACAGCAGAACCAGAGGCGAGTGTATCGTCCTCCTCCGGAAAAGTGTCTTTGCTCAAACATTTTCTGTTCGAGCTGCTGCTCAAAACTGGACCCCACAACCATCCGAAAACTCCACACATACACTTCATTTAAAGGACAGTTAAAACAACGGCTCATGGACAATCAAAGCTTCAACATAAAGACATCCACCTGTCGCTGCCCCCTGCTGGGACACTGGCCTATTGACGAAGCAGTTTTTATTATTTTGAAGTTACTGAGTTTTGAGTGAATATCTGTAATTTTCCTGGTTATTAATTGTGGGTGAATGTTTTGTATTTGAGTTGTCCTTTTTTAGAATGAGGGAATTTAACTTTGTGATGTGATTTTTCTTTTATGTCGAAGTGACCCTAACATCTGTCGAGGGACAACAGATGAAAATAGTCGTCTGGCTAAACTCTGGCATATTTGATTGATTTATATGCACTGTCCCTGAAATAAATAAATGAGTAATTGTCACGATCCTTGCCCGTTTGTCCCGCCGGGAGGTTCTGACCCTGCTCCGTTTTTTGTTTGCTGCTTAGCTCCGCCCTGTTCCCAGTTGCTAATCGGGGGTCGGGCCTGTATGTTCTGTCCTTTGTTCTGTCTCAGCTGCTGGATCCTTTGAGTTTGAGTTTGAGTTGAGCGTGACTTTCAGTTTCTTCCTGTGAGTTGTTCCTGATAGTGATGGTGAGATGAAGCTCCATGAAGCATCGTACTTTCAGCCAACTGTGCGGCATAAGGATTCATTTACTCTACAGCACCATCAAGAGGTCAAGAAAATGTACTACAATCTAGTTTCCACCTCAGCGCCATCAATGAACAAATGTACAAACCAGTGACAGGACGACAGTGAAACACATTAGAAATAGGAAGTAGTGCTTCTAATGAAAAAAACAGAATTAAACCTCAATATTTTTTCATTAGTTTTTTTGTTGTTTTTTTTTAAAGTAGTTTTCTCTAAGGACTAAGGTGGTTCCGCTTTTTTGTGAGGATTTCTCCTGCTTTGGAAAAAAAATCCTCTGAAAAGACGCAGATGAAGCTGGAGTCACAGGTTCATGAGGCCAGTGTGAAACATCTGGAAACTTATTTCTTTTCTTTCTCCTGCAGTGGCTCCTCCCTCATTTTATAATTACTATATAAGACAAACTGTAGGGAGTGATCGAGTCAAAGTTCTCCAAACACAGGGGGAAAAACTTTTCTTTTTGTGACTGGTTCCATCTTTTTAAACACTCGCAGATAAAAACCAAACACCAAACACAAGACGTGGGTCGACTCCTTTGTGTTTTCTCTGTGTCTTATATTTCAAATTACACTCTGTTCATGAGTCAAACCAGCAGACACACGTCTGAATCAGTCACGTGGTTGGTGCTTCAGGAAGGTTCGAACGTCGTCTCTTACATCATCAAACCACGCTCGCGAACCCCACTTCACCTGGATTTTTACTGATTACTCGACACACACTTCGAAGCTTCGACACGAGACGTAACATCACTACTTCCTGAGTTTGTTTCGTTCATGTTATTCTGGTCATTTGCCACGAGGCGACACGCAGGCTCTGAATCTGTGTCTGCTTTTTGTTGCATTAAACCTGATCTGATTTTTTGACACTGTGAGTTGTACTTTTGTGCTGCGGTTTTGGCTCCACGCTCGTGTTTCCAGGAGACTCGTGGTAATATCGCTCCATGTGCCTCTGTCTGGAACTGGTGTCCATTTTTGTAAACTTCCTAAATGTTCTCAGCTGGATTTAGATCAGAGGAACACAGCAGGATGGTTCAAAAACGTGATGTTATTTCTCTGGAGGAAGTCCTTTGTCTGGCGGGAATGTGAAGTGCAGCGTTGTGTCTGTTGAAAAACCCGATGCATTTCAGTCATGAGACACCCCCCCTGCAACACGGTCCTCAACTGATCGTAAAATTTGGATCAGGAGCAGCTGAGCACGAGCTTTTAAATATATTTTAAAGCATGTTTGTTCATTTTCAGACATTCAAGCGTCCTTTACACTGCGTTATTCATTCACTGGTGGTATCTCTACTGTAGTCGCAGCTGCCCTGGGGTAGATAGACTGATGTAAGTGAGGCTGCCAACACTCACACACACACCACTTTCACACTACGCTACATCCAAGACCTAACCCTGCCCCAACCTGCTGAAGTGCTGAGATCTGAAGAAGACACAACTCTTAATAAATGTAATCTTCATGTTTTCTTTTATTTAAACTCTTATTCTAATCTGTCTGTCTGGAGTCATGGAAAACAAACCATGCATCTAATTAACTCTAATAATAATCATACAGACAAACGAACTCCTGATGGACGAAGTGTCTCGTGTTAAAGTCGCCGTCGCCGAGTTGAAAGGAAACGGACAGAAAATGTGATTTCAGAGTCTGTCGGGGTGAAGACTGTAGAGTCACATCTGAGTCTGAAAATGCCACTGAACTGCAGCCTGTCAGAGGGAAACGGAAAGAAGAAAGAAGAGGAAAAAGCCGGATGAGTCCTCACTGAGTCCTAACAGAAGAGGGAGGGAGAGGGGGAGAGAGGGGGAGAGAGGAGGGGGAAGAAGGGGGAGAGAGAGGGGGGGGAGGCGAAGGAGGAGAGAGGGAGGGAGAGAGAGGGGAAAGAGGGAGAGGGGGGGGAGGGAGAGGGCGAGGGGGCGGGCCAGCGGGAGTTCTACGAGGGAGAGGGGGGGGGGGGAGGGGGCCGCGGCAGGTCTAGAGATAGGGAAAGAGAGGGAGGGAAAGGGGGAGAGAAAGAGGCAGCTTGAGAGGGCGAAAGGGGGGGGAGAAGAGGGGAGCGAGAGCGGAGAAGAGGGCGAGTCAAGGAGAAGAGACGCGAGGGAAAGCGGGGAGAGAGGGAGAGAGAGGGGAAAGCGAGGCAGGGATCGAGAGGGAGAGCGAGAGGGACAAGGGGGAGAAAGAGGCAGGGATTAGAGAGGGAGGGAAGGGGGAGCAAGAGGGAGGGATAGAGAGAGAGGGGGAGGGGGGAGAAAGAGGGAGGGAAAGAGGGAGACAGAGGGCGAGAGAGGGGGAGAAAGAGGGGCTCGGATAGAGAGAGAGGGGGAGGGGGGGAAAGAGGGAGGGCAGGGATAGAGAGAGAGGGAAAGGGGGAGAAAAGAGGGAGGGAGAAAGGGGGAGAGCGGAGGGGGACAGAGGGAGAAAGAAAGAGGCAGGGAATCGAGGAGTGAGGGAGGCGAGCGGAGGAGAGAGGGGGCCCGGGGAGGGAGGGCGGGAGAAAGAGGGAGAGCGGGAGGGAGAAGGGCAGGGAGAAGGGGGGTGAGAGGAGAGGGGAAAGCAGGGCGAAAGGGGAAGCGAGGAGCGGGACGGCACGGGAGAGAAACGGGGAGGGAGAAAGAGTGAGTGAGAGCGGGCTAGAGAGGGAAGAGAGCGCGGAGAGGGGAAAAAGAGGGAGGGAGAGGAGGAAAAGAGGGGATGGAGAAGGGGAAAAGAGGGGCGGGAGGAAGGGGAAAAACGAGGGAGGGAGAGGGGGAGAGAACAGAGGGAGAAAGAGGGGAAAAAGAGGATTAGAGGGGGGGAGGTACGTTAGGAAGAGGGAGCAAGTAGAAGGAAGAAGTGGGGGAAAGAGAGAGAAGGTGGGGAAGAGGGGAACGGGAGAAGACGGGAGAAGAAAACCGAGAGAGAGGAATGGTGAGGAGAGAAAAGCAGAAACGGAAGAACAGAGAGAGAAAGATGAGAGAGGGATAGAGGGAGAGCAGAGGAGGGATTGAGCGGGAGAGCAGCAGGGAAAAAGAGAGAGCGAGCGAGAGAGGGAGAGGGAAAAGGGGGAATATAGGGGAGAAAGAGCGGGATGGAGAGGGAGGGAAAGAGAGGGAGAGAGAGGGAGAAGAGAGGAAGGAGAGAGAGAGGCAGAGTGAGGTGAGCGGAAAGAGGGAGAGGAAATGAGCGATAGAGAGGAAGGGCGAGGGAATAAGAGAGGGGAGGTAGGAAGACAGAGAGGAAAAAGAGAGAGAGAAAGGAGAATAACAGGGGAGAAAGAGTCGAGGGAGGGGTGAGAGATGGATAGATAAATAAATAGACAGAGACAAAGAGGAGAAGAAAAGAAGGACAGAGATGGAGAGAGACAGAGGAGAGTTCACAGGAGTCCCTGAAATGGGAGAGTGTGATTAAACAGACCCGGGCTAAGTGTACAGAATGAAGCTAATGGTTCGCTAGCAGCACTTTGATGCAGATTTGATGGGGCAGATCTAAAGAGGACATCTGAGGTAAGTCGAGAGCGAAAGAAAGAGAACGAAAAAACAGGGAGATACTGGAGGAATTACAGGTTAAAAAGTGAAGGGGCAGTTTCGTTTTAACTGGCACTTTTCAGACACTTTTCAAACACCTACAGGAAA
This sequence comes from Periophthalmus modestus, assembly GCA_019594935.1. Classification (NCBI taxonomy): domain Eukaryota; kingdom Metazoa; phylum Chordata; class Actinopteri; order Gobiiformes; family Gobiidae; genus Periophthalmus; species Periophthalmus modestus. The sequence goes on along the minus strand of JAIEZT010000525.1, from coordinate 765 downwards.
CAACACGAAGAACAAAACCTAAACCCCAACGTCCACTGCCACGATGTACATGTGTGAAAAGAAATTAATCAAAAAGTACAATGTGTGATGCTATTTTACATTTTCACATTATATTTGCACCATTTGACTGTAATAACATCCAGTCAAAAATCTATGTCTGGGCGCTCAGCAACGACAGATACAGTGGTCCCTCGTTTATCTAAAAATAACCCAAAATAGGTGAAATCTTTATTTTTACAATTTTCTATATGTTTCTTGTCTGTTAAAACCCCATCACCACACACTTTATACACTTTTCCTCTCACACATTTTCTCAACATTTCTCTCTTGTTTTAAACTCTCAAAGTTCAAAACTTCGTCGGTGCAGAACGTTCCATGTGTAAAGGTGACTCTAATATATTGTTCTTGGAGGGGTCACAGTTAGAGATTAATATGACGTATTTTCTTGCTGTTTTTTGCTTAAATAAACCAACACGACAGGACAGTTACAGCTCGTTCTTTCTTCAACAGCTTCAAATCGTCTCATCTCGTGTTTCTCGTTACATTTTTATTGGCGCTCCCAAATGTGCTGTACTGCACAACTAAGCAGGAACCCAATATTAATATTGAAGAAAGTAACATACTGGTATCCAAACATAATATGATAATAAATACTCATTGTTAATATAAATAAGTACAAACATAAATACACTCCAAAAAATTACTAAGAACCCAAAGAAATGTTATATATAAAATAATACGTCAAATAAATCAAAGGGTACAATA
>JAIEZT010000524.1:0-44416 GCA_019594935.1 Periophthalmus modestus | reverse complement strand
GGAGAGAGGGTTTTGAAGCCACCATATAATTGAAAATAAGAAAATGTACTAACTTGTGTAATTCTGATGAGTCACTGAATTTCTTGCTCTCTGCACCACAGTCCACACGTCGTGTGATGTGCGTTCTAAACAAATGGGCGGATATCAATAGGTCATCAGGACAATCCCCAGTACGTCCGGCTGCAGATAGACACCTCTCATTGCGCAAACATTGATTAGAGGCATATCCAGGCTGGGAGCAGCAGTGCCACTAACAGAGGGACAGTATCAAATTCAAACTTACCGTCTTTCAAAACTGCGCTATCATTAAAGAGAACGCGAACTATGTTTCAAGGCTGCTTATGCAGCTTAAAAAGGGCAGGAAACATTCTGGATTAAAACCATTACGTTATGCAAAAATAATAGGTTTAAATGGAAAAATATTTTGTTTCGGGGAAAAAAAGATAAGCACAAAGCAAAGAAAAAAATCACAGCTAGGAGTCCAGAAAAGGCTATGATTTATGCTTTAGCCAGCAAATGCACTTTTCCTTTCTAGATTTGGAATGAAATGAGACAGTATATTTCCCATGGCACTGTGAGAATTAAATGGTTACTAAAATTATCTAAAATTACATGGGTTCTTTGGATAGGCAATAGTTAATCTTCATTCTGGATATAAATAATCAAATAATCAAAGAAGAAAATGCCACAATGTGGCCTAGAGTTTTTGTAAATCTCAACTTCCCTCCATTAGGGTTGAACGATTGCGGAAAAAATATCTAAAACTAGTGATTTCTCTGACAATGATTGTGATTATACTTAGATTTGTGTTCATTGCCTGCACAAAAGTCCTCAGATCACATCACCCCTGTGTCCTCATCCAGCACTATTGGCTCCTAGTACAGCATGTACAAATCCCTCTGATGGGCGCAACAAAAGCACTCAATTAAAACTTGGTCCCTCCATACTTTCCAACCTGATTCAGCCACCACAACTCTATCCCACTTTCTGTGCTCCTCATCTGCTGCTCTGTTTCTCCGATCCCCCGTTTAGACCTCAGCACAACTGGACCTCGAGCCTTCAGGCGCCTCAGCACCCAGACTTTGGAACACATTCCCTTTTCATATTCCAATTCTGGACTTCTACTGACATTTTCAAATCCCACTTAAATACCCACCGTTTCAAAGCTGCTAATTATAGTTTTTGTACCCCTCTTTTTCTCAGTTTCTTTTTTCCCTGCATTATTAATACACATCCAGACATGAATTGACAAAAAAGACTGAAATATGAACTGAATACAAGAATAACATTTTTGTTGTTGTGGAGGAAATTATGGTTCTTCAAAAAGAGCAGCTTTTGCAATTTTGCTAATGCATCCATTCAAATTACGATTTCGATTTGATTATGATTAATCTCGTAGCCCGACCTCTCACGATCAAGTGCCTATTGAATACTGAACACCCAGACAGCGTTAGCATTGATCTGAGGCTGGAAAAACTTTTAGACAATATCCCTAGACGAGACATCCTGGTCCCACTTGTCCCTTGGATAAGGTCGCACTGCACTCATTCCCCTCAAGCGTCCCACAAGGAGAGAGACTGAGGCGCCCACGGATTCAACTTTACGACAACATCTTGGGTTTCCCTTGGAGCTGCAGGACAAAACAAAAGCGTGTGGATATCAAGGGATAACGCAAGGGCAAGCGGAGGCCCATTCAGAGAGGACACAGCGTAATAGAAAAGACACAAAAGAAATACGGAAACAAGAGAATCCCTTCTGGGTCTTTGAATGCATGATGAATCAGATTACTTTGAGACATGGACTCATCCCGTCCCAATTTTTTTTCTTTTTAACAATAGGGGAAACAATAATACTTTGTACCAAAAAGTTTGAGAGTACAGCTGGTGCTTAAGTTAAATAATAATTTATAATACCAAGCTGTGAAAACCAGATTATTTGGATGTCGTCAGGGGTATACTATTATTACTGATTCTGCAGTAGGTGAGATTTGAACTCAGTACTGGCAACAAAATGTCCAAACTGTAAGATGGATAGATATAAACATTCCATGGTCAATCTCTCTTCTAAATTGTAAGAACCTAGCCAGATTTTTTGTGCGATGTGTGCATTAATGATAGTGATGTGGATTAACTGATGGATACTAGTGCAATAGTACAGATAAACTAATCTGTACTTTCAGATTCAGATTTAATGTGCGATACATGGGCTGAGTGTAATTTGTAGGTGCACTGGGCTGGAGATCACGGGTGAATTGGTTTTGAGAATATGTATTATAATCGGATCTTGTCAGTTCTTTTTCATGGGTAACTGCCACCACTGGGTTGATGTGTATGCTTGTGACATAATCCATTTCTGACAGGCATTGTAGACAATCAAGTGCTATCGCCTTCAAGTTGGTTTGACAGCTTTATGTGTTTGCTCAGTTTTTAGTGTTTTCAGTGCAATTGGGCAGAGCTTGTGGGTGCGAGTCCCCATTGTGTGTAACAACAAGTGAGTAGTGGTATGAAAAAAGGCACATATATATAGCAAAATGTTTGCAGAGTGTTTTCAAGCGGTTTATGACAAGTACATTGTATAAAATGCAAGTATAAGGGCTGATTTGATGTTTATTTTTGATATGGTAAATGCTAAGAGCCAGGAGTGAAATGTTATTGGCCCTAGTATTATATTACTATTATCGCTTGTTTGTATTTATAGAATATATTATTATTTATATTGATACTGATATTCCTTTGTTTGTATGTTTCAGAACCACAAACACAAACATCCACACAACCACAGTTAAATATTTTTAATAAAAGTCGACCTTGAATCATCTCTCATTGTGCATTCTTACAGATGCCCCCTGGCGGGGTCACAGCAGTTATAAGCCACACAAGTAGCTCTCCCAAAAACAACGCTCTTGGTGTTGTTGTGATGTGTAATGGCTGCACATGTCTACGTCTGTTGTCTTTTATTGCTGTGTTTTTGTGCACAGTGTTTGTCCAACAAGAATTTCACCATAAGGAAACAATGAAGGCAAATCTAATGTAGCCATTTGTAGCCATGTTTTTACCATTTGCCTGTTTCTCTTCACTATATTACATTTGAATTGTATTTGCTTTTATCACTGCAATTGGGAGGTATAAGAGCTAATAGCTTACATGCCCTGTACTAATAAGTGAATTGTATAGAATAGTGCTAAATCCCGAAACAAAGCTTGGAACACACACAATATTCAATCTCACCAAAATGAGCATTCGAACTAACAGCACGTAAACAGGTTTGCGTCAGCATGATTCAAAGCACCGATAAAGTGTTTTGGTCCTGGCTAAAAAAGGACACAGGCGGCAGCACACGGATGAGTCAAATATAAAGAAAGGGCCTATCCAGAGGAAAGCCATTTGTTTCACACAGCGCTAATATCCTCTAATGCATGAGTAAGCTCTTGGATAAGCTGTCACAAATCAAACCCAATCAAATTGCAAACACCTGCTGAAGCTGTACTGCAAAGCGTGGCAGTTCAAAAATCTATGAAGCCCCAGAAAGAACACAGAGCTGGAAAAGAGAGGCTTAGGGGGGTGTGAGGAGCAGAGGTTGGTAGAATAGCCAAAAAATTGCACTTAAGTAAGAGTACTGTTAATTAGGCCTGTCGCTGTAATGACAATATCGATTCAATATATGAAAGATGACACAATATTTTTTGGGGCTCATTATGTATTCTGTGTACAATTTCTTTGCAATAGTGGGGAGATTTTAGCCATTTTTCTGTACTATGATAAGACTTAAGCTGTAGAGGGTTGATAAATAACTTGGCTGTGGCTAATTATCTGCTATTTATTTGTTGAATTTTTTTATGATTTTTATTTTAAAAAATGGTTTACTAAGATTATCCTGCTGCTGTGTCAGAGGCATAAAGTAGTTTCAATATTAGTGTTTAAAGCAATATTTCTCTGTAGCTATATATCGTGTTTCAAAATGTGTTCATGTGTGCCAGGCCTACTGTTAATTCAAAACAATATTACTCAAGTAGCTAGCAGTACCAAGTAGCAGTACAAAAGTAGCAGTCTAAGAAATGACTCAAGCAGGACATAGCATAAAATAGCATTTGGAAAAAAAACTACTTCTAACTTACTACTCATGTAAGAGTAAGTTAAAGAGTAACTGGAGCCATGGCATGTGTATTATAATTTGTTAACTTAATGTAATTTGAAGGACAAAATATGAAATAATGCACAAAATCTGGCATTTTCAAAGGAGGGACACAAAAATGAGAAAAAAATACATTATATCTGAAGGAGCAGTGAAAGAAAAACAAACATTCGAATCATGTAATATTGTGAACATAAAGTTGTTTTTATTCACTTGTAGACTCACAGTAGGAAGAGTAACCAAAACTTTTACTCACGTAAGAGTACTGTTACTTCAATAAAAATATTACTTAAGTAGGACTAATAGCATACTGATAGAAAAGTACTCTGAAAAGTAAAATTTCTTTTAAAAAGTTACTACCACACTGGAGTGAAGGAAAATAGTAAAGCTGTTTAATGGGACAGTGAAGAATGTGAGGGAATCTAACCTTGTAGGGAATTCTGGGTAATGTAGTGTATCCATGGACTACAAAGATGGAGCGTGTGGGAGGTCAAATGAAAGTGTGCCCAGGAGTTATTGCTGAAGTCAGACAAAGGCATATTTAATTGGCCGGAATATTGTACAGCCTGTGGGATCGGGTTGTGCAATCTGTAATGCCTAGATGTGATGGCACCTGCAATGATTCACCTGGCCTAGAAAACACGGATCCCTTCTGAAATGAACTAGCACTATTAAATCAACTTTGCTGGTATGAGAACAATAAAATATACTGGCAAGAAAAAGAAACAAACCATAACGCACCTGTTTGTTAAACAGCCCATCGTGCACAGTAATTCAAAGTGATGGGCCAACCTGCCATCTTCTGAGAACACATTGTACCCTAGAAAAATAATAATCCTGTCTATTTGTAGCAATATGAGAAGTGTCTTTTTGTTCCAGTGTTTTCCTGGCTTAATAGTGTAAAAATGGTTGGAAACAATTCAACCAGGAGAAGCAAAAGAAAATTGGTTGCATGAGGTGCAATATTAGGCATTGTGATGAAGGTACTTTTGTTAGGTAAATATCTCTCGGTTTAACAGTGGTGAAGTGTAGAAAATGGAGAGGCTGAAGAGACTGATGGTTACACTGCAGTGGTGGGAAAGGGTTTAGAAGAGGGTTGTAGCATGTTGTAGGAACATAAGGAAGTCAGTTTATCAAATCAGAAGAAGAGCTGAGGGTTGATAGTTTGAGAGGCCAGTCAGCGGAAGGTAGGAACAAGGTAGGAAATACAGTCTTGGCTGAATTTTTGTATTTTTCCTGTATCTTTAAATGTTAGCATCTCCCCTTTATCTCTTTAATTAAAAAAGCAAAAAGTTGTACAAAAATGAATGTACAAATTTCATTAAAAACATATTTAACATCACATTTTTATAACACAAATAAAAAAAGTTTAGGCATTCACTTTTATATTGAGCCAACAATGCTCCAAAACATTCCCGAAGCAAATGAATAGACAGTGTTGTGTAATAAAGTGCTTGTAAACAGCAAACAGATGCAGTCGTCAGGGTGAGACACGCAGTTTAAACATGCTTTTAAAACACCAGACTAAGCATGTCTATTGTTGTGCGGCTGGAGGCTAAGTGTTATGGCCATACCTATAAATACACATACCGCGCCGCTCCCGTTCTGAGGCTGATTACCAAACACCCAAGGCTCATAACGGCGTCCCTCAAGCCCCATAAACACAGCAGAATAAAAGCTCAACCTCCACAACACAATTCATCTTTACTGCTTCAGGTGGCCACAGCCCTGACCGCAGCGCCTTGACTTACAGCTTCTACTGATTTGTATGGGAATAGGGAGCGCACTCCATTATTTTTCAGGATACGTGGTCTTTATGGCCGGAGAGGGTTTCTAAGGCATAAAATGGTGCCTAGGCGCAGTGGTGTGACCTAAGTCGCTTTACATGGCCCGGAGTGTGGGAGTATAAACAGTGCAGCCTGAGTGGTATTTGGCGGCTATGAAAAAAGCTACAAAATGTTCCTTGAAAAAGGGCAAAAAGTTCAAACGCACCAGGAAAAGACAGTTTCAGTGAGTGCAGCTGGGGTTTGTTTGGGGATGAAAAATGCATGGGTCTTACTGTATATACAAACTGAATGACTAGGGACTTAAGGAAACATACCATTTGGACGAAACAGCAGATCAGTGAAGATAATACTTGACTTTACTTGTGAACATAAAGTAAAAAAAGTAAAAGATTCAGTTTGCACAAAAGAGAAACTAGAAATGACGCATATGGTATCTTCCCATGTTTGATAATGCATGTTACTGTGCCTTTACTTAGCGTTTCCATGCCAACATCTATTTTAGCACAGTGGCTACACAGTAAAGTGGCCAACATAAATCCTTGTCACTGCGTATAGTTTTCATCCGCTTTCTCAACTGTAACTGTGAATCTTTTGCAATTTTTCTACATACATAAATCTTAATGGTTTTCGAGAATGGTATTTGTCATGTGTTCAGCCTCTCGTGTTTTAGTCCACTTTCATCATAGACTCGACTCGTAAGTGGATTGCATGAACGATGATGCCACACCCGCCTACTCCTCCTGCCCTATATGCACGCACACGCCTCTGACATGTATCATACTGTCCAATGGGCAATACAAACACCAACACTTGTCAATCATTACATCCCTGATTCATACCCAAGCTGCTCTTCCTCCTCAACTTTGCATCCGTCCGTGTTGTTTGTGCGAAGCACTAAAGACTGAAATCGATTGTGCTTCTCCATCTACTTCTAAGTGAAACACATTACCCCAATCCATCATTCCGCTCAGGCCTTTCTGTGACACCGCACCATGAATAAATGCAGTGTAATGCAATGCTGATGTAGATGTGATGGCTGTAGGTTTGGATATGGCTCTGGGAGAGAGCAATCACGCGGCCCTGTCATTATCAGTGTCACAGTCGAATCCAAAGTCAAGAGGCATACGAGCGATTGGACTTCAAGAGAGCCGCAGCTCTTGAACAAAAATCAAACAGGAGAGGAACGGGTGGCAGGTTCAATCACGTCATAGCCGCAGATGTGATGAGCTGAGAGAATGAGACACGCTGGTTGAACTCTTAAGGTAAAGTAAGTGTTTTATGTGCGCTACTTGAGGAAAAGCATGTAATCAATGTCATGATGTAAGTTAAGAGAGGGAAAATAAGGCTTAATACGTCATCTAATCATTACCAAGGGGTTTCACAAGTGATGTAACCTGGGAGTCATTTCCATAAGGCATAGCTAAGTGAGATTTCTCATTTCTGATCTGATCATAGTGAAAATTACTACGTGAGTACTTTTCCAGCATAAGAAATCATGATATATTTAGCCTTCAGGAAAATATGTTAGGGAAACCTCAGTGGCTTATAAATATTCTTAATGAATAATGAAGCTTACAGACATATATTAATACAAATTTATGCTGCATTTTTGAATTCATGAAGAACATAAATTTCCATGACACATCTCTGGATTAGGGATGTCAAGATGTCTGTGTAATCCCTCAGTCGTCCAGGTATGATCCATAGTAGAAGAAAAGTTCAAATCTGTCAACCGGACAAAAAGTTGTAGGAGTGGAGATGTTTTGCTGCTCATCCAAGCTGCTTCTTCAGTTGTGGTCAGATTGCTGGTGGACACTGCCTTAAATCTAAACAATTAGTTAGTCTCAGTGTAGTTAGCTCCTCCCTTCAGATCGATGTAAGTCAGTGTCCACCAGAAATCTGATCAGAACTGAAGAAGCTACAACTTTTTGTCCAGTTAGCAGATTTGAATTTGTTTTCTACGATGTCAATATTATTAGCTTATTAGGTACTTGATAATCATGATTATTCAGGTCACAATATAATAGTTTAAAAAAAAAATTATTAAATAATTTCCATTCAATCTAAGATCCAAAAAGTTAAATTAATCTGTCTGTTTATGTCCCTCAACTTTAATTGATCATTCAGAAAGTTTTAATTCATTAAACCAGCTCAAATACTATAACATGTTCTCTAACAGGAAATGAAAGAAAGAATATTAAGAATTTCACTGTTGTTTTCGGAAATAATCGTGTCACTAAAATTTGACATTGTGGCATTGAAGATTTTCTCTACTCTAGAAAATTATAGTATTATAGAAAAAAAGTTAAGGGTAATTAGAGTTGTCCACAGCTACTTGTTCACATTCTGTACACTGACCTTTCTATTCACAAGGGCATAATTATCGATTCAAGTGTCATGCATGCTATAAGAAGTCGTGTGGGCAGCTATTCCCATTCCTCAACTGTCTGTGGTTACATTCCAGCAATCACTCAGCGCAAAATGAGGCAAAAGGATACAAGACGTTACGTGATGTTAAAACAGGGACACATGGATAATGGCGTGGGGAGAGAAGCGATACAACGGGACGACGTGAATGCGCATGCAAATCCCTGCTCCCCTTCGCTGTCTGCCCCCTTTGTATGTAAATGACAGACGCTGGAGCGGTGCCAGTGTCAAAGCGGCCACATATATTCAGTCCACGCAAATGAGTCATGGCTGTTGTCTTTTTTAACCATACTGGGCTCAGAGCAGGCCTGTGACACTTGTGTGCAGCTTTTGAATACAGATCATACACTGTACATGAGGCAAGGAGCCAGGGAGAGCTGTCTACTTATCTGCTCACTCATACATATACTCAATCATCCCAAAGCACATATGTATTGTATCAATGCATACAATGTGTGAGACTTTTATAGAGTCAGAGACAGAACACTGCAAAATCTGCCTTGAAATTGAAATGAATCTTGTGTTTTTAGATGAGAACCACATGTCTTATGAGTGGCACAGATGCAGTATCTCTAGTCACTGCAGATCAGACTGTGGCTTCTTTGTAGCATTCTATTCTTATTCTACTGCTATTCTATTATTTATGCACAAATACATTCACTGCTATACTGGGGTATAAGGGCAAGGATCTTCGATTCACTTAAGATCAAGAAAAGGTTCAAAAAGAACTCCCTGAGAAATGTTTATGTTTTTCTTGGGAGATACAATTGTTTTTATAATGTAATATTTTGTGAGTTTTCTGTAGTGTAATGATTGTGTTGGCTGCTGTGTTGGCCAGGTCTCTCTTGTAAAACAGATTCTGAATCTTAATGAGACTTCCTGGTTAAATAAAGGTGAAAATAAAACAGTCACAAGAAAAATCCTACCTTATTTATGTTTTATGTCTATATTATTAAAAGGGGAGTTTTTGGGGGTTCGCACCATAGGTCATAGTTGACCTGGAATCCACAGTATTATATTTTGTAACAATATCCACTAACATGAACTGTTTAGTAAAGAGTAAATGTGTGTTGGTCGAATAGTTACCAAAAGTAAAAGTATATTTTACTGTTAGTGTAAAGTTGTAAAGACAGAGCAGCCTGTCCACAGCAAATCCACTCCAGTGCTGATGGTCACCACGTCTGTCCCTGGACAGTCAGATTGAGATTTATGGCTCATAGAAGCATGGCTATTCCACCTCAGTAATTACACCTCAGCAGAGACGGGCTGAGCTGACAGTCAGTCATTCAATCATCGCATTGATCCTTCTCCAGCAAACCCTCAGGGTCCAGCTTGCTTCACTCACACATTCACGCAGCTCTGAACACATGAGTCATGTTTTTCTAATCTGGACTCGTCATCTCTGGGATATTCTGTAGACAGGCACAGAGCCCACTGGGAGAGTCCCACTGGACTTAATGCATCTTTACCTCTCTTGACACTCAAATAGTGTTATCCCCATTTGATCGTCCATCATATTGACAGGAAAAGGCAGAAGGAGGATAGCCATAAACCAAAGGCATCATTGTGGAAAACCTAAGTATGTTTGCTTTTAGTTCCCACTGAAACGGGTGTACACAATTTGGCTGTGTAGACATTAAACAGTTTAAATGTTTTTTTTTGTTTTTTTATTGTTTTTTTTCAGTCTGACAATCATATAAACTACATGTCAGCATGGTGTACCCAATGAGTTAGCTCAAACTTTTAATGAGGGTTTCCCTTCCTCATTTTTACCAACTTTGTCACATCTTCTGCTGTTTGGTCATTTCATGCATTCCGATCTACATGGAGGATGTTGAATATGTCCAGTCATTATCAGGTAACTGAATTATAAAAATAAAATATTTCACTGAAAGTTAAATATATCACAATGTGGTGAAAACGCCCAATCTATACCTGTACTGTAGAACACTCGCAGATATACAGGGACATGCCACAGCTGGGATGGAGTGAGTTCATCTCCTCTCCAATCATCTGCTCTTTCCTCTGCTCATTTATTCTCTGTTCTTCTTCATAAATCCATAAAGCCATAATTGAATATCTCAGTATTCAAAATATGTATCCATAGTCACGAAGTGAAGTAAAAAGCAAAGATGTACACTGGCAGAGTCGGGGGTGTACTGGGTTTCATATACATCTCATGGTTTAGTTTACACTATAATCCTGAATATGTTGACTTGACACTTGACAATTAGTCCTCAAATAAAGCTTTGGCCATTAATTGGATAGTGTTGATGTCCGACTCTGTTTTGGTCTGCCAGAAACACGGAAATGAAAAATACAGTACAGTTGATACAGTAAAGTGCAATTGAAAATGGACCTGTATTTTATCTGCTGTCCAAATTAAGATAACTAGTATAAGCTCATTCATTCCACTACAGCATCTGTCAAAAATAGACCCCTTATGTGTTTTGCAGCTGCAGACGGATTAAAACGTGACACAGTGGTGTAGGCATTTACATTTACTTTTACTTTTACTGCATTCTAATCCTTTGGCTGACGCACAGATATCAAACTGAAGATGTGACAGAGTTGCTGTAAATTAGCCTTTCTTTTTCTTACAGAGCATAATGATCTTTTCAGCTAGTGTTCTATGATTATATTACCGTGCATCTTTCCTGATTTATGTCCACCATTCAGATCCTATTGAACTTACGTAGAGACAAAAATTACTGCAAAGTTATTGAAAATTGACACACATTATTTAGGTCTTTCAAAACGAAAAAAAGTCTGTTACATCATAGCTGTAAAATGCACGAGGTTGCTTGTTTGAAGCCATGGACCTTAACAATATAATGACCTATACATATATATTACCTATGTAACTATGGTTCGATAAATCCTGACTGCAAAGTGATTGAAAATTGACACAAACATTATTGAGGTAACTCCATTCAAAAAAGTTAATTACACCATAGCTGTATTATGCATAAGCCATGGGCACAGTCGCGAGTCTATGGGGGCACTTGGGAGAGGTGTGCGTGCAGGTGGAGGGGGCCAACCTCACCACATGCTGCTTTGTTTCAGGTTTTAGCGTATAAATGCATGCTGTGTGTCAGCAGCAGTTAAGACTAAATAAATAATAAATAGTGTGATTAATCTGTTATTTGACAGACAGAAGAGAAATGAAACTACTATGATAAAGCATTAGCGGTGGGGAGGTGAATAATAGCTTTCTTAATCGCTGTTTGTTGAGCCATGACTGTAGCAGCGATAACATAGCACTTGGTAAACAAACATCTTTTTAAAATACATTCAATCTCAGGTATTGCCCAGAGCCATAGTGAATGTATTATTATTCATCAGTGCTGAGACAAGGTGGAAACACTTGACAGAGGAATCCACCCACATCTGTGAGAGCAGCAGCACAGATAACACTGCACTTCATTAAAATGACACAATATCTCTCTTCTGAAATCCAGCCTATCCTTCAGCTACACAAGCCCTAATAACAGCGATCCTTTCAGAGCTAAGGCTGAGGAACAAACCATCTGTGAAGAGCCTGGTCACTGATATCCACCAAGTTTTTCCAGATCATCCAATTCCTTGATATGGCAAACTTATGACGCAGTCACAGTACAGAAGTTCTTGCTTTGAAAAAAATACTAACACTGAACATTGATACTTATTTCCACTAACACTTCCTGAATCCACTCAAACAGCAGATGAAATAAGCCCCCAGAGATTTTTTGGGGGAAAACTAAGATTTATAATACCTCAGGGATGGATGCCTCAGGGACACATGAACTAGACTGGTTAATTCACTTGCATCCACTCACTTGATTAATAAGTGTATTTACAACCAACCTTTGGGCTAGTAATCTGCAGAAACAGCTCTCTTAAGCTACTTTCAAATAACCCTACAAAATGTGATTTGGATTGCCTGCTACCCAAATTTTTGCCTCCTAGTAAAAACAATAACATTCCAGATGGTAACCATTTGATGCCATTAGCCAAGAGCTTATGAGGTTTGATGGGAAATCACATTTGGCAAAGTAGCTGAACTCTTATGAACAGAGTCACAAATTAAAGCAGCTTGTTAGTGGGTTGAGGTTGTTGTGTTGCTTGTGTTTATTGTAATCCTGTCCAAACAAAAATAGCAGAAGACAATAGAACAAATAAGAACAATGGACTAAAATAATTGCAGTTTGGCAGAAAACCTCACAGGGGACTAGGTAACACTCCTCTTTGCTGACAGAACAGGTCGCTGTGTGTGGAAACACAGAGACACCTGGGAAATTTAGCGTGCAGCTCCTCCCCAACCAGCTGTTTGGTGTCCACGGCTTGCTGGGAAATGCTGAGCTTGAAGACTGCACTCTACCTCTTACTTCACTCACTATGAACGCCACGTACAAAGCTGGGGCCACGATGCATGTGACTAAATGGTGCAAGAAGCTGAAGACATGCAGTAATTGGGTGACATTCCTCAGCAAGGTGAGATACTGTTAGGAAGGTGTGGAACTTTATCAGAGGCAAATGTGAGCAGACACATGCCTCGTCCTACCTTAGGGACTTACAGTATATATTTCGCTTTCCATAGGTGAAACAGAATACTAAATATCATAAATCTTTCACGGCTTGACCGACAAGGGTATATGTGAAAGATTTCAAGGACTTCACATATAAAACGATGGATTGCTTTGAATGCTATGGCCCCAGGGAGCATCTGCGAGGGATAGCTGCAAAAAGCAATGCACTTACGGTTTTATTTTCATACATGAAGCTCAGTGTTGGTGCATGTAAACAACATTGCAGCACATGATTGCTGTAGGAACTGACCAATGCAAGTCTGATTTTTTTTTTTTCTTGCTAACCTTTCATTCTTAAATAATTACATTTGTTGGTGAAATGTTAAAATAAGGGCTTGAAAAATAAAAATTAAAATCTTGAAAGGATGGTGATTCTACGTTTTAACGATTCAGGATCGATTCCAAATTCTAAAAAAAACTATTTTAAATGAATTTAAATATATTCTTTCTGTCTTAAAATCCATCCGACACATGTTTCACATCATCAGTAAATTGTGAATAAGCCTGTCTGTTGTATTAAACACATTTAATAACGTGTTATGCTCCAGGTGCTACTGTTCTCTGCTCTCCACCGCTCTGCACACAAGAGCAAGGACGAGGGGGGCCATCTCTTTTTAAATTTGACAAATTTAAGTTTAATGACTGCAGCATGGAATTAACAGGGTCTAGATAATTATTTAGCAGAACTCTTATTTTACTGAATTCTGAACTAATAAAATAAACAATTTCAGGGTATCTTATTTCAGATTCTTACCTGATCTAAGAACAATTCTATTTTGCAACACAGTTTACAGATTAGGACCCCAAAAAATTAAATCAAATCCAATTGTCAGTGACGTAAGATTCACACTCCTTGCTAAGACAATTACTTACCCACCTCAACTTAATACAGGCTTTTCACCACAAGCCAGCTCCCACCCACTGCTCACTCTTCCGATCCCCCAGACGCACAGACCACAGTGGGTAGCACAGGCCCCATCAAAGAGCCATTTAGTTTCACTGCGTTGCATCTGGGAGGAATGAGGTCAGCAGTCTGCTTTTGCTTATTAACGCTCGCCAATCCACAAGCCCAGTCCATTCATCAAACAACCATCGCGCTGTATAATCAACCTTTCAAGTCCGCAGCTCAAAGTCAACACAAGACATGCAGCGTGGCCTGATGGATGAGAGGCAGCAGCTCTGAGTTTGTCTGGATTAGGACGACACAGGGACCCTTGCCGTGGGAACATTTTCCTTGATTCAAGTTTATGCAATGATAACACCATAGAAGTGTTACACAGCAAAAAAACAAAAATAATAAATGTACTTGTAGGTATATTGCGATTGAACACTGAAAAGTATAACTTTGTATGTTGTTGGTATGTTTTAACAATAAAAAGTACTGTGGGCACTGTAGAATTTGCTTTAGAAAGGTTTTAAAAATCACCATCAGAACATTCTTTCCCACTCTTGTTGATGAAAAGGCTAAGTTACTAAGACAGTTTTTTCATGACAAACAGGCTAAATGTTGCAGGTATAAAACATAGCTATGATAATATGCATCAATTACTTTTCCGGTACTTTATATTTGCTGTGCCCAAATCTGGATGATTCCAAATGCTTACTTTACCATCACCAGCACTCATTGACCCCCTGCAAAATAAAGAGCTCATAATCTGGCCCTTCCATCTCAACCTAAGATTCTTTTTATCCAAGTTATGTTTGTTCACTTACACAAATATCAACAGGCACTAACTCCACAAAGCCAAGTGTATAATGCAATAGAGTAATACACATTTTGGGTCACAAGAGTTGCCGCGTTATGACATTTGGAGTGCATTAACTGTCTCTGGAGGCAGCTCATGATGCAATAACAACAAACTATGAGCATGGGATGAAACAAAGCTACAGACAGAAACACAAATAGTCTGTTCAAATAACTCAGAAACGATAACAGCATGAGAGCAAAGGTCTTTACACAGACAAAGAGGACTCCTCTGAGAGTTTAACGCGGCTGTATTTGAAAACAAACGCGGGCTTAGGCAGCTGTTTGGAAAAAGACACAACATCTGTCACTGTCTAAAGCACTGACCACATCCATGTTCTATTTTACAGTGCGTGTTAGTCTCAGCACAGAAGACAACCACTAAAAGTCGTACAAGTAGAAACATTTTAATTGGAAGATGGATTGTAACCAGGGGTGAAATAGTAACTTATTACAAATACTCACGTTACTGCAATTCAGTTGTTTTTTGGCATACTTGTACTTTTGTGAGGTTTTTTTTTTGTTTTGTTTTTTTGTACTTGTACTTACTTATAATTCTAGCCATAATTGCAGTTAGTTACATTTTAAATCACAGGAGTTACTGAGTACTATACATGTCCCAATGCACGGCTGTCTCTGCTTCTTTTTACAAACACACATATGTAACACTGTCCCTCCTGCTCTGACTGGACAGAAAAATTGATTGTGGTTTAAAACAACTAAATTACAGTTTACACTGTTGGAGTGATCAAGTTTTGTGTAAAAGTGTGATCTAAAATGCTTCACAAATTGTATTTAAAACTACTACTCTGAGTAGTATTTTTTCAAGTACAATTAAGGTAGTAGTACTTGTAATTGAGTACAGTATTAGTCAAGTAATTGTACTTTCACTTGAGTAGAAATTGTCAGTACTCTTTCCACCACTAGATGTTTTGTTGTGTTAGGTACTCTCAGACTAGAAATACATTGTTACAGAATGGAATTCTCTAAAGCAAAAGATAGATACTGTGTGCTTCTACTATTTGTCTTATTTTGCTTTTGAGGTGCTTTCAAAAATGTTTGTAAAGGCATTTATCTGAACAAAAGTGACAAAAAATAAGCACAATGTCAGTGACACCACCACATGGGAACAGAGAGTGGCAGTGTTGTGCTTACTTGTTTGCTGTTTAAAATAAGCACAAACAAAACATGGAATTATCCACAATTCAGAAAGCAAGAAGGAGTGTTGAACCAAGGTCAAGGAGAAGTTGCTCTGTGTGGGAGGGGGAGTGAGATAGGTTTCTAACTCGGTGAAGAGTGAGAGCGGGTCAAAAATACAAGTATAATAGAGGAGGAGGGCAGCCTATGATGGCCAAGGCTTAAGACAATAAAATGGGCGGGTTATAAAATGTCAGCTGAGTGGGAGGAGGCAAACATCAAACAGCAACAGCAGGGGCTGGGCGGCGGGGGCAGGCTGGAGCCAAGGGCCACCAGAGGATTTGAAATATGGACACTTGTGAATGAGGGCAGTGTGGCATCCACAAGCATGCATACATACACACGCACAGCAGATGGGCCTACGGGGATTAAACCCATTTTATTCGTCCTCAGGCAGCCTCACATGTAGGGAGTGACTCCTGCATTCTGGTAGAGTCAGGCTTTCTTCTTTTAACCCTCCAATGTAATACCAGAATAATGCAAAAGAAATATACAACTAAGCCCATCGTCCTCACTGTTGATCCAGTATGAAATGTAAAAATGCAGTCTCGCTAGTTGTAATCTATTAGCAAGATACCAACATAAATAATTACAAACTTGGTTAAGACTAGTGAAGTCACACTTCACCAGCTGTGGGGGAAAAATCCCACTATGTTAGCAAATTATTTATATATTGAGCAATGTTTCCGCTGTCACTGGGAACAGCTCTAAAGCATACTACAGACCAGCAGCAAATGGTAAAATGGTAAATGGTCACATCTTTATATAGCGCTTTTCCACCTTCAAGGCACTCAAAGCGCTTTACAACAAGGAACCAGTCACCCATCCACACACACATTCATACACCAGTTGTACGCAGACACTGGGGGCGCGGTGGGTTAAGTGTCTTGCCCAAGGACACAACGACAGCATTCATCTGTGAGGGCTGGATTTGCACCGCCAACCTTCGAGTCAGTGGATCTAACCACTCAACCAATGATGTTTATGTAGAGAGCGGGATTTGAACCGCCAACCTTCGGATCAGTGGACAAACACTCAACCTACTGAGCTACTGTCGCCCCAAACAAACAAAACTATAATTTGATATCAGCACACTGGGATTATGTTGAAAGAATTTAAAAGGAAAAATTTACTCTTATTTTAAAAGCAAATTTCAATAGGTTTAAGAATGAATTCATTAAAGCTTTTTTTTTTTTTAAGTGAAACCTGAAACCTGCTCCTGTAAATCCTCATTTAACGCTGGAGATTATCAAGGACAATACTACCGTTTTTATCTAGGCAACACCGAGGCTATATCTCTTTAATATCCGCTACTACAACTGTATTGGAAACTGCTGTCTCCCGGCCAAAACCAAGAAGAACGACATGGACCAGCTGAATGGAAAATGACAAAAGAAATTATATTACCTGTTAAATAGGCGTTGTCAAGGAGGCAGCACCCATCACCAGTGCAAATGGGGGAAACAGAGAAAAAAAAACACAGGTTAGCACTTTTATTCAAGCACAAAAGCAATTTACAACAATGCATTTCCACTCTGCAGACTGGCACGAGTATGTTGATAGACTCTAATGCCATTGTTGGGTTATCAGAACATCAGCGGCTCGTGTCTATACAAAGGCATACATTAACATCCTCACAAGGGCATGGCAGATTTGTTGATATAGCATTAATTACCAGAGTATTGATTCGTCAGTCGGTGTCTCTTGTTTTTCTGATGAGTGCCGTGAGAGTTATAGTGGCGTAAAAGCATATCGACAACGTATATTACAGTGAGGCCGCCGCTTTGATGGGACACATGATGAGATATAAAACTCATAAATCACTTCCTCTCACTGTAACGTGTATGGATTAGTGTGTAAAAAGAACAAGATGACTTTGCTATTCAGAGGATTGTACTGAAAGAGAGAGCTATGATGCTTTTGAGGAGAAGGCCTTGCCAAATTTGTAGTAGTTTCAAAATACTTACTACAGCCGACCAATTCTGTGTATTTAGATAAAACAGTGAGAATTTGTTCAACAACTGATCCATGGGAAAAAATAAAGGTAAAGCAGGGCTAGATAAGGAAGACAAAAAAATGTTTCTTGACCACAAAGCTGCACATTTACCTATTTTGCACTAAAGTTGCCAAAAATGTAGGAACATAAGATAATACTATTAAAACACCATATACACTGTTCAGTAATGAAAACAGTGGATTTAGTGCTTAGTTCCACTTTAAGGTTTGATATGGAAACCAAGTTACATCTCTAATAGAAACGGAAACTGCACATTGAATGATAGTGATAATGATCACTGTGAAACTTAATGTGCAGAAGGCTGTTATATTTATGGCATATGTTTTGGCTGAACACAGTGCCACAGGTGTAAGCATGTGTCTCACTAGTGTTAAAGATCTAAGCCACCCGCCTGTGTCCACTCTCTGGCTGGTGCTGTTTGTTTGCACTTGCCCTGATGACAGTCTGATGAAAGGTGAGCATGCATGAGTAACCTCCTCCTCCTCCTCCGCTCTTTTCTCCTTGTTAGGCCAAATGTCAAGGCCGCTGACTTTCCACAAGACTGGATTTAACAACGCTTATTCTGCGGCCAAAAAGAGCCTTGTCAAACCTAGGCGCTCAAAACCTTTTCATTGTCCTGCTTGTTTCACTCTTTTATTGTATGACTGTGCATCTGAGAGTGATTTGGCTGCATGTAAACGGAGTGGGAAGGACCCTCCCTGGAATAGAGAAGCCCGCGTATAGACGAGTTGCCAGCATTTAGAGTGAAGAGGGATGAATGGAAGAATGAAGGTATTCAAGAATGCATGTACACTCTCAAATTCTCTGACATCACTGTCTAAGCTTCCAACATCCTCTCACATGCTGTCATCCCAGGGCAAAATATGTGGGGATGGGGATGATAACTGTACTAAGGTATTGTGCGGTACAAAATGCCTCATGGGCTCCAGACTGTATTGACAGAGCTTATTTTTGATGCTTTGGTATGTGGAAAAAGCAGTACTTCTCATAGCCTTTTTTGTTTACTAAAAGATTATGTTTTCGTCATAATATAAAAGTCTGTCACGTTACAAATAATGCAAATACACACACATACACTCCCATATACGAAGATAAGAAGAGCAGATGCCGTTTTTATTGTCTCATCACCCCCTTCAAACCCTGATGTATGCACTCCCCATTCCCTCAAGTCAAAATGTCTCATGTATTTTATTGTTTATACTGTCTCTAATATCATAATAAAAAAAAGAAGTAACAAAGCAGAAGGTACAGTCGCAAATCTTTGTATGCCTAACAGAGTATAGGCTACAGACCTATTCGCAGTAGGCTATTGGTTTTGTCCAGATAACTCAACTGTTTTTCCACAAATCTCTGCACATGTGAAGAGGTGCATAAACAAGGATAAAGACCTATTGTGTCCAGTTCAATGTTAAGCCATGACCTTTGGTTGAAAAGATAAAAGAACAAACGCATTTGCAAATTTCAGTTCAAAATGTGTGTTCATTTTGTAGTGAATGCCCTAAAATGAATATAAACAACCTTCGCAGCTTTGAGTTTGGGGGTGGTGAGTGGGAGTTAGATAATAAAATGATCTCTTTTGAATTGTTTTAATATCTGTCTCACTAATACAGTAGCCTTTAAATCCAGTTGGAAGTGGATTTGTATCACTATTCATGTTTTCTTAGTATCTTTTATACAGCAATTTGCAAATGAGTTCTTTGTTGTGACATGTTAGTGCCATATGAACCATCTCACACTCTGAGGTCTTCAGGGACCGGCCTCCTGCTGGTGCCCAGAGTCAGGACTAAATATGGAGAATCAGTGTTTCAGTTTTATGCAGCAAAAACCTGGAACAGTCTTCCTGAAGATGTGAGACAGGCCTCTACTTAGACAAAGTTTAAATCCAAACTCAAAACTGTTCTGTTTAGCTAGGTTTTTATTCTGCACTTTGTATGCAAATTGTGCTATACAAATAAACTTGCGGTAACTGAAGCTGAAGAGGTAACTGAAGCTACCTGCTCTTTCCGAAAATTTACTCTTCACTGTGATGGTTATATACACTAAAACATGAGAAAAGACTGACCAATAGGACGAGTGGATGGTGGAAAGTGTCCGTTTTTGACCTTAGAGCTGCATTAAAAAAGCAGGGAATTACCATATGACAATTTTACCAAAATAGCATATTGTCACATGGCGGTTATAATTAGATTTTTATTGCCTTATTGCCCTGCCCTGCTTGGAAAATGCTGACAAGTCAATCTCTAGCACCGCAATGGACAAAATATAAGCTTAATGGCCAGAGCCTTTACCTTGACCCAACAACCTACAGACAACAGGAGAAGTCGAGCGTCTAGGGAGAAGCATATGGTGCTTGTCACAAATGTTTTTATCATCTCATTTTCCGTGAGCGCTCTTGTCGTACTCATCATTTTGGAAAAATTTTGGATGCTGACTGCACATTGAAAAGCTTCAGATAAAAGCCAGTCAGCGAACACGGATGTGATTGGCAGATAGGGCTGGACAGCTTGTGTGGTTTCTTTATTGATGCATAAAACGAGAATCATGGAAGCCTGTCCAAATACGCCTCTGACAATATCTAGGTTTTATTCGCCCCCTACCCAAAAAAAAAAAGAGTAGGGGCGGGTTGATCTTGATAACAGGGTTGTCATGTGTGATCTACAAAAGGCCAGTGAACTCTTTTAGTGCCCAAAGATGAGATAAACATGGCTATAGAATGTGACAGTTGCCTCTACAAGTGTGGTACTTGGCGATAAAGGAAAACATTATGAAGGCACCACAATCCAAGAGATGTTTCTTTATAAGCAAAGTTTTTTGAAAATTCTGATTTATACTGGGAGGCTTGCTTGGAGCACATGTGTTTCTTTGTTCCGCCATGAACTTGAAGAGCATTGTGTACTCATCATGTTTGCATGATGAGGATTTGCATGTTTACTTTGTTTTATTTTTTTCTTTCTGGTCATGCATACTAAGTAAAACAGATGCAAAACTAGCAGAAAGACATTTGTGTTTGAAAAAGCATGTAGTACTCTAGTGAGATCATCTGAATTTTGGCTGTAATAATATAAACATAACATAACCCTAGGCCTGTCATGGTAAACACTATATCGTTTAATCGTGCAGTAAAAAAAAGCTGGAACAATATATTTTGGGGCTTAATATTTCTCGTGTGTACATTTTCTTTGCAAAAGTGGAGAGATTTTTGACATTTTTTTTGTAATAATGTTAGACTTCAGCTATAGAGGGTAGAAGAAATAACTTCTATGATACAGTATATTTAAAAAAAGGTTTAATAGGATTATTTTTATATTAGTGGCAGTAGTTTCAATATTATTGTTTGTTGCAATATTTCTCTATAGCAGTATATATCGTGTTTTTCAAAATTTCTCATCATGACAGGCCTACATAAAACTATTTGTCTACGTGTTACATCAAATTTATTGAGAAATCTGTGGTTATAATCTACTTCAAAGTACTATACGATACAAAAATTTCAAACTCGATTTTAATCCAAAGGGATTCACCCGATCCTGATTACAATACCATCCTGAAGATCAAAAATGCATTGTAATTTTTATATACAACATAATTGTAATTTCTTTATCTTGTATGAAGTCTTATATTTGTTCTGATAATGCTCAAAATCAAATTTAAACTGTTCAGGAAAGCTAAAATTGTATTCATTGTATTGTTTGCAGTATCAATACTTGCTCAAATGAGTATCCAGTTTGGTTTTAGTTTTAGTATCAATTAGTATCTGATTTTTAATACTTTTGACATTCCTACTTTAAAGTAAATACAAGTCAACCAACACGTGATTTCCTGACACTCTGTTTTTGCTCTCACTTCAAAGCCATGTTTCAACAATGCCTTTTGTTTTCACTAATGTCCAAAGTTCATGTTCTAAAATTACTACATCTAATTTTAGCTGATGCCAGTGAGAGGTTACCAAACAAAACTAACAACAAAAATATATATTTTTTTCTGTTTACACTAAGATTGCCAAACGTATCTAAAATCAGTTGTGTTGACATCAACACTAAAACAGTTACACTCACAGAACAGAAATGAACCTTTTCTGAACAGCTTTATAATGATCTTGAGCTGCATCAGAACAAGTATAAGACACATAGACTAGTATACACACATGGACCACTATGGAACCTACCTGGACGACTCAGGGATTGCACAGATATAAGGCCTAATGGTAATATAAAAGAAAGAACTATTTTTTAATGTTGAAAATCACATTCTACTGTCTAAAAAAGTGTTGTTGTTGTTTTGCTTTTTTATCATTGTGGTATTGGAATTGGTATTGAGAATTGAGGAATTGAGTCTGTTCCTTAATATAGAGTCTGAATTTTTTGTATCGTGACAAAACCACTCTTCAAAGTTACTGTACTATAAAATTACTATATCTAATTTTAGCTGTATTATGATTTTATCATCATGGTATTTGAATTGGTATTAAGTAGTGAGTGTATTCCTTAATATAAATTTGAAATTTTGGTATCGTGACAACACCAGTTTTTACGAGTCTTCAAAGTTATTGTTCTAAAATTACTATATCTAATTTTAGCTGATGCCAATGTCACTTACCAAACAAAAAATATCCCTTTTTCTGTTCACAATCACACACGAGTTCATAAAATTCCATTCAACTAGTAACTGCAGAAGTTGTATACTGTCAACACTGATTCTGCTTTGTTTGTATTCTACACATAAATCACATAAAGAGAGGAAGGAGGAGGAGGCAGATGAAAAAGAGTGCAGAGGGCCATTCCAAATGTGGTTGAAGATTGCGTTCTGCTCTGTTTCTCGTCCAAGTGTCTGTGCGTGTGCCTCAGTAATCAATGTTTATGGTAACACGTATGCTCCTTACATCTGTGGCCTCTGGAGCAGCAGGCGGCACACTGTGTCAATTCACATTGTGTGTGCTCTGCATTTTTCCAACTGTAAAGCAGCAATTTTATCTGAAAGGCCTTTATAATTCCAATACATTAGAATTAAACATCACGCATCACAACTCACAAGAATGACAGTGAGCCCGGCGATTCATCAAAATAAAACAACATTTTGGCACAGCATAAGAAAGAAATGGTTGATGGATGAACATAAAACCCTTTACAATTAACTTAGTCTTTAAATATGTTTATGGTTTGACGAGGAGATGGTGTCAGAGTAGGGGCTGTACAAACAAAGGGGCAACAGTGACTCCGTGGATAAGTAGCAGTCCCCCAACCTTAAGTGCGCAGGATCGATTTCCGAGTCCTTCACCTTGCCTTGTATGAAAATGGCGTGTGCGTGTTTGTTTGTGGTTGGAGGGGCAGATGGAGCAGATGGAGCAGATTGACAGCCTTGCTTCTGTCAGTTTGCTCCAGGGCAGCTGTGGCTATAATAGTAGCTTACAACCACTGAATTTGGAGAGATATGTCCTTAAAGATGCCGTTGTGGCATTATAACAACATCAGCTTTTCATGATGGGTCAAAATCTGCCTAGACTGAACTGAGCATAACAAATATGGTGTCCGGAAGTCTTGGAATATAATTAATTACATTCTTTAGTAAAATCTACACCCTGTTAAAAATATGACAAATGTGTTTTAAAAAGTTAAACACACTGTGTTTAAAGTAGCAAATGACTGTTTATGTCAAACGGTGCCAGTAAGGAAAAGGAATCAATGCGTCATCAGGCACACAGACATGCGCACCAAGCCTAAGCCTATTAACAAGCCCAATAAGCTAATGAAGGCTGGCTAAATCATGAGTTACTGAGCACCTTTACAGAATGGCCTCTTAATTGATCCAATAAGGCCATTAGGAGTAGGTGTGAGATGAGAAAACAAAAGCCCAGACCATTCCACCGGCACACCGCTTACACTTACACTGCCGCCATCAATAGCCTCTGCTAAAGAGACGCTCCCAAATTCAGACAAATGCATAGTCAGAGCCTCATATTAAACAGGGGCTTAGCCAGCATCTCTGCAAAGTGCCAGCAACTCAAGTTTAGAGCAAAACAGCAAAATGGGCTGAAAACAACAATGTGGGCTGAACTAAATGAAAAATTGGCCGGCTGTTGAAGCCAAAAGTTTCATTTTTCAAAGTTAGGAATGAGATAGTTTTGCATTGTTTCGTAATGGTCCTTATAGATAGCTGAAAGCATTTTGAAGCACAATCTATCTTTAGAGACATACTGTGATAAATGTTGAAATTACTTTACGCCACTGAAACAATTAAAATAAAGGAGGGATATCCCAATAAAAACAGGATCATTAAAAGACATGAGCTGCAACAAATAACAAGCAAAAGAAGAAATAATTAGCCATAGATGTGACCAATTCAACCCTGTACTGCTAAAATTTTAGCGCATTACAACAAAAATAACAAAAATCTCCCCAATTTTGGAAAGAAAAAGTACCCACGATAAATACATAGTTCCAGCTTTTATACATTGAAGTTGATATAGTAATTATTCTGACAGGCCTATATACACTAGGGCTGTAGTAATTCTGGTCAATTAAAGACATGTCCTGCTGATTGATATTTGATTAAAAGTGAAAACTCTTTACTTTTAATTAATTATAAACAATGATCATATTTGAAAGCTATTTAATTTATTAGAGCCTTTTTCGAGCATAACAGTCTACTCATATTATGGATATAAAGCAGTGTCTACAAGCAATCTGACCACAACTGAAGAAGCGGCTTGGATGACCAACAAAACATCTTCACTCTTACAACTTTTTGTCCAGCTGACAGATTTGAATTTTTCTTTTACTATGGATCATACCTGGACAACTGAGGGATTACACACAGTATTCATATCCATATTATAAAAAAAGACAAATGTAAAATTACCATAAATTTGAAGATAGATTCATATGGTTGTTTCTGTATTTGTTTTTATTAAAAGGCAAAACAAAAAAGTAACTATAATGAAAATAGCTATATTTGATGGATTAAAAACATAAGTAGAAATGAGGATCCCATATACAAGTAGAAGAACAAATGCTCAGTTCAAAAAGTCATTTATATAGCTTAAATGAGGTGGGTGATTCCATGTTTTCGTCCCCTAACCCCCTCCGGAGATTCACAAGGCAGCTCCTCTCCTCCCTAACCTCAGCATCATCCCACCTGCATAAAGCATACGCCCACAGACAGAAAGAGAGAGTTATCGGTATAGTGGGTCCATTTATCCCCCGCAGCGAGCTTCCTCCAAAGGCAAGAAACCATCCATGTCAGGCCCTTCCAGATGGAGCAAGAGCAACGCAATAAAGTCAATAGCATATCCATCAGCTAAATAGACTGCCAGTGTCGTGCTTGTTTACAGGTTTGAGGGGAGATAGGGTCAGAGGATAGTTAAATGGAGCTCTGTCCTTAAAAAGCATGCAGCATTATTAGACTGCAAAACAACAAGAAGGACGACAGAGGTTCAGGTCAAGATCTTGAAAAACCGGAAAAGTAGTTTATTTGAGGTTAAAATGCAGTTGTGTGTTTTTTGGGGTCTTTTTTTTTGTTGTTTTTTTTATATTACTTGGTTTGGTGGGATAGTAACTGTGAATATTCATCATAATTTCACATCTGTTCAGTGGCAGTTTGTGGAAAAAAAAGTTAGAGGGAAAGTACAAAAATACAGGAAATAGCACAGATTCTAAATTGAAATACTTCCACGTATATCATTAACAGAAAAATGCCTTCCTTTTCTGTAAATAATCTGGTTTAAATACTAATTTAACAATATAAAAGGTGTTGTAATTTATACAGGTTTTGTTAGCATTATACTTGCTAGGTAACAGTCATGGAATTACCTTTATGTTTGTCACATCTGCTGCTGCCTATGTGAAAATAGGAAGTAAAATTATAAATGTCAAACGAAAAATGGAAAAAAAAAACGCACTATTTTTAGTAAAATCTTAAATTTAATGATCTTAACAATGTTTTAGTGACGTGGGTATTCTAAACTGTCATATTACAAAAAATAGTAAATTGCGTGTTTCTATTAATCCAATATTTTGTTGTTGGATTAGCTAATCTACTGACTGGGATTGCTCTTATTTATTTATTCAGTTTAAATCTTCAATCCAACCAAGTTAAGTGTTGTTTCTTATTTCTCATTGTCATTTTTTTGTATTTCCATTGCAGTCCACGCCTCACATCTAGAGTAAAATGTGAGTCCCGTGCTAACCCTCTACCTCGTTGCTGTCTCCGGCTGACAGACCTGCTCTCCAGAGAGATGACCCAAAAGAGGAAATGGTAGCTGTGTGACAGAATGAGTGGCAGAGCGGAAACCTTAAGCTTCCTCTTCCACAAGGGTCACTTTAAAGGCTGAAATGTGCTACACACACTTGAAAGCCTGCTAATACAATATTAAGATATAAAGGAGTAATGTGACGAATGTATATTGCAACTCCTCAAGCAATTTCCCGATGCACTGTTGCAAAGAGCTTACTTAGGAGATGTTTCTCAGTGTTGGAAAATAGGATCAAATAGAAGTGAAAGAATAATAATGAGCAAATGCCAATAAAGTCAACATGTCAGGAGCAGTTGGCTTCCACACCGTATTGAAAACTCGGGGCTGCTACTCAGATCTTGAGCCAGGATCTTG
Source organism: Periophthalmus modestus (assembly GCA_019594935.1). Classification (NCBI taxonomy): domain Eukaryota; kingdom Metazoa; phylum Chordata; class Actinopteri; order Gobiiformes; family Gobiidae; genus Periophthalmus; species Periophthalmus modestus. Next base: position 17,943 of record JAIEZT010000524.1, on the reverse strand, counting down.
ATTATATACTTAGCAAGAAGTATTGTAATGCCAATCTGCGCAAACAGCCTCTCCAACCACCCCATCACCAATCATTCATTCACAAGGCAGTTTGGGGGAAAAATCTCTTGCTCAAGGACACGACATGGCAGTATGAATTGGTAAGTAGCAGGGTTTTGAACTGTCAACCTTCTGATAACTGTGGCCTTCATTGAACTCATTATTTTATTTATTTTATTTTAGTTTGTCTTAGTCCTATATCACATTGCAGAGTTGGCAAACGTATTGAAAATCAGATACTATCGATATAAAAACTAGTATCAAAACCAGATATTCATTAGAGCAGGCATCAATACTGAAAAGGCCGCATTCATAGGACAGAAATGAATCTTTCCTGAATAGCTTTAGAATGATCTTGAGTTGTATCAAAACAAGTATAAGACACATAGACTAGTATATGCCCATCGATCACTATAGCACCTACCTGGATGTCTAAGGTATTACACAGATATAAAGCCACATGGTAATATAAAAGAAAGAGACCATCTACTGGTTAAATAAAGAGTGTTTATTATTTATATATTATTATTATTATTATTATATTATTATTATTATTATTATTATTATTGTGGTATCTGAATTGGTATTGAGTCTATTCCTTAGTATCAGAATCAGAAGTTTGAAATTTTAGTATCACAACAACGGTATCAAATTGCTCATACACAATACCTAAAACCACTTATAAAGCAGGCTCGCAGTAGACTCTTGGCTTCCATCCAGTCAGCTGCCACACACACACACACACACACACACTTACCACTGGGACCTGCCTATTACATGGTAAATGCTGTTGGATGCTCATTGCGGTTATAATGGCTGAGCAGCAGCAGGGGGCAGCAGCAGTGCCTTGGCCCAGCAGGGCACATCACAGCCCGAGGTCAGTCTGAGGATGGTCCACTCAGCAGGACTCTTACGGTCGGCTCTGACGCATTAGCGCTGCCCATAGACCAGTACCATATGTATTACTCGTGTCTTATTCTGTGACTGCTGAGAGGCCGGTCGTCAACTACTGCTCATATCATATGGCTTTTCATTAGTCCATGCTTAATCAGATCAGATGACTGCTTTGTTGAGTTAGAAAATTACCATGTACTCTGCTGGACAATGATGAGAAAACTTTGTACTATGAATGTCTGTTATTGTATCAACATCTAGACAGCAAGGAGGGGTACGATTAACACAGGCTTAAAATGCCTTTAGCCAGTTAGGAGCCACACTACTGGCTGAGTCACATGAGCCCATGATCTAGTGACTCTATAACATTATTAACATTCAGTGTACTTTATGGCTGTAGGCCTTAAGTTGATTAGTCGATTAATTCGGTCATTTTGTTTCGATCAAACGGATTTATATAGGACAACAGCAGAATGGAGTTATTGACTGAGTGAGTCAGTGAGTTAGCTGAAGATTTTAATGTTTTGGTATTTATATGTAAAAAGGCAGATTAAATTCATTATTCGTAAGTTTAATCTGTCTTTATATAAATTAAGTTTTTGCTAGTTCATTTTTTCTGCATAAATAGTTGTTTTTGCATGAACTCCTGTGCAGCTGTATTCTTGTGAGTGCATTTTAGGTCAGATTCGTAATAGCTTTAAGAGCTTTTGCCACGACCCCCTTTTAGTCAAATAATCGATCAGCAGCTGACAACAGCCCTAGTGTACTCTGTATCGCAAATCGGGAATTTTGCACATACATTACAAACTTATTTAATTCTATGGTAAAAACTAACCCTCAGGTCAAATTTAGAGGGATTTAGAGAGTTTAAGAGTAAAACAGATTTCTTACCCAATTCCAAACTTTTTTTTACATTCTGAACTTGTTCTAGTGCGGCATCAGCATTCCTTACTCGCTTATGTATCTCGACACCCACCTCCGACAGGCTTCTTTACTTGTTTAGTTTAGTGAGCATGTTTTGTATTCCAAGGCTACAAAGGGTCTTCAACTGTAGGAGGATTTGGTGCTTTTGCATATTTATTAGAAGGTTATAGACATGGATTTGTGTTTGGATTACTTTAAACAGAATCTGTTGTGAAATGTTTCTGAACCAAGATGCCATGAATTCTCTGCCTTGTTTGCGCCTGCCTTATCACGTCGCCTTAATATCTGATCCAGACTAAATCGCTGTCATAACAAGGTGGGCGACTGAAGAGGAATTTATTGAGTTATATAGTAAACCAATTCAATTGATTGTACTATTGGCATGTATGGGTGATCACTCATTAGCATCTTGACAGGGTGTTTGTGGAGTCCTTCATAACCTTTGTCCAGAGAGGCTTTCCTGGGCGAACAGGTGAGCCAAGCCTGGGCAAGCTAATGGCCGCTTCGCTGCCAATGTTAAGTGATTTGTCTCTGTGTGGCGACAGGCCGCTCTGTAGATACCTCAAGGACAGAGACAGCCCCAACTATGAGCTTGGCCTAACAAGAACCTGACAAAAATGATAATGATCCCTTAAGGAGGGCTTTCACTGCGCATGCACTTTCCCACTGGAAGCGCATTTGTCGCTTTTGGGCAGTTGTTTAAACAGAGGAGACATGGCCTATTTATTCAAACCAAAAGAAACAACAAATTAACTGAGCATTTGTTTATCCATAACCCGTAGAGGCCGGCATCTTCAACTGTGTACCCATGGAGCTAAATGGAGAGTTTTGGAAGCCATTATGTGACATAATGAACCATGTGCTAGCGGGCAGTGCAACTCGGGAAGAAAGTAGGTGGAAAATGTGTGCAAGAAACTCCTTATGGATGCAATTTCTGTGATATAACATTCACAATTGTGGACCACAATAACAAGGGCCATATGTTCTGTGGTACTTTACCTGGTCAGTTTGCATCTGGTACTGAGACTGTCCTTTTTACTTATTTATTTTTATTATATTTCAAGCTCTAATCTTCTTCCATTATAGATACAGAATTTTGGTAACACTTCATTGTCAGCATGCATTGTCCCAATGAGTGTATTCTGTTACTGAGACTGTCCTTTTTTACTCATTATTTATTATATTTCAAGCTCTAATCTTCTTCCATTATAGATACAGAATTTGGTAACACTTCATTGTCAGCATACTCATGTCCCAATGAGTGTATTCTGTTTGTGAGTTGTTTTGCTAGCCGTCTCTTCGGCTATTGTTAACCCACAGATGAATCAAATACTTTTTTAACTCTTTACACATAAATGACACTTGGTTACTTACTTAAACCTTAGCCTTATTCAACTCCCAGAAGCTTAGTATTTTGTGGATTAAAGCCCTCACTAGCTTCAGCCTGAGCTAGCCTAGCTTCAGCTACCAAGCTCCAGTGTTGTAGTTAGGAGCAGAAAAACAAAACCCACAGTTTTAGCTAAACTGCCTTTGGAGCAACTATGCTGAGGGAAGTATGGTAACCTCAGCTCTATCTTCTGTTTCCTCCTACTTTCCCTGTCAACAACATTCACTATTCAGTTCACCTGAAGGCTGTTCATTGCTATTCAAAAATTGTTCCATGTCCCACTACCCTCTGAGGATGCAACTGTTTCAGATGCCTGGCTGCTGCCGCTCGGTGATGACTGGACCCTAGATACCCCTCCTATGCCCTGATCCTGTTCTGTGGATCCAGATCCTCCCCTTCCCTCACCTGGCTGTATGACCCAATAACTGGCTGGTTGCCCAGACATGGTTCGATTGGGACTTTTCCCCGTTTGGAGGAGGTGGGCCAAAGCACTGTGACAGCAACAGAAGTTTTGAAGCCTTGTCTCCTGTTTAACCCTTGATGCTCCACACTTTTGTTTAATCCATACACTACATGCATCACAGTAGGACTCATGTCTGTTTCACTATTTAAGAACCCGTATTTAAGAGATATTGTTGGACTTGCTGCACGACATGTAAACAAACAGTTTATGTGATGACAGCGGTGGCTTAGGTCAGGTGTGCAGGTGTGAGTGCTGACCATAGAACCTGACGCAATCGTGCTTGAACACACCACGGTTCAAAAGTCGTGATGTGAGTGCAACCTCAGTCTTGAGTGGGCTCTGGCCCAACAGATTTGAACTTTATCTGCAAACAGATTGGATTGACCAATGTCTCTTTCACTGCTGGATTTTCTAACCTTCTGTTGGTTAAATCAATGATCTTGTTAAGCCCTAAGAGTCAAGTGAAGACATACAAATCAAGATGTTACCATAAAATACATACCAGCAAAGCACCCTCATACCTTTGCTACAAGAAAGAAGTAGGTCAAATGAAATAGTTTCTGAGGAATTGAATATCAATGAAGAAAAAAATGCTAATGTGCTTCCTTAGTAGCTTTGCATGAAATATTCACTGAGGAAAAGGGCTATATTCAAGCAAAAAGAGCTCAACATTGAAGAGAGCTGGCTGTTGTTTGCAAACATGAAGTAAAGTCAAATGTTGGTGTCCTGATCCACCATTACATTAGATTATTAAGGAATTATTTAGATATAGTGAATGACAAGCATAAAAAAGAACATTGCACATTTGAAGGAGCACCATCAAGATGGCCATTGCTTTCCATTAATACAAGAGACTATGGTGGCGCCCCCTAGTCTAATTTTTGTCCCCATCTAAAACAAGCTGTATACCTGTATAGTGTCATAAACATACATAACTATATTTAATCTGTTAGTACTTTTTGATCAGAAGAGGGAATAAGATATCATACTCTATTCATGGTATTAAATAAAATAACTAACATATGGATTGCCACAGATAGTCTCAGAAAATAAAAAAGTGAGTCAGACCGGCACCAGGAGAAGGGTGCTTTTATTTTATGTTGACATGAATGCTTCCCTCCCTTTCCTCCTGTCATACAAATTTAGTGTCAAACAAAAAGATGCCTTACATGAAAATGTAAGAGTGCTGAACTGAAAATATCAGGTTCTAAATCAGCCAAATGAAAGCCCTATATACAGAATAAGGCTTTCATTGGCTTGGCTTCAGATCAAATAAATTAAGACATTGATAGTACACGTGGAAGGCACAATGAGATCATTTTTGGGCTATCTTTTGTATTTCTGCCACTGCATGTTTTTCAATCTTTTGACAAGGGCCATACATCAACAGTTCAGCAGCAGCACCATAAAAAACAAAAGCCAGAGAAAAGGGGAAAATAAGAAACAAGCCAGGGCAAAACACTGGCACAGTAAACTACCCAAAAGTCTGAAATTACACTTGGAAGCACTTTGAAATAGCCTGTCCGATCATTGACTTCTCTGAACACCAAGAGTCTGAAAAATCAGTCTTATGGAGAAAGTCAAATGAAAAACAACAGCAGCAGGGGGTCCGGAGGAGTTACAATTTCCAAGTTTTGCTTTTGGCTGCAGACTCTCCACCTACATCTGGGCCAAATTACACAATGCAGCCTGCCGACCACATCTGTCTGTCGGGCTAATCACTGTGACGGGGCAAGCCTCCAAGCAGCATGGCTCAATATATTCCATAAGAGTACAGACTTAGCTCGACTCCCACTCTGTGCAAACCTGGACTTTGACTTACCAGCACAGTAAAACTATAGACAGAACCTCCACATCCTCAGTGATTTATCTTGTATCAAGCTTTTTTCTGCCGAGTGTTTATGAAGTGTGCTGACTAGGCAGACAAGGGGAGTGCAAGTTGTTTAACTCTGTGAAACTGACATCAGGATACAGTAGTTCATCACTGTTGGTTTTTTTTTTCAATTTTTGCCTCATCTGTGTTATTCTGAAAAGGCTTTTCATTTCATTCCAGCTTAACTGCAACAAGCCTAGACTCCGAACTATTACACCAGCAGATGAAAAATAAATGCACTCGTGCAATGGCAGGTCTTTAAACATGTTAAGGCTGTGTCCTGTCATATCATGTTCTTCACCACCAAACCTGTGAGTGCAAACCCCAGCACAAGTGCGCAGGGCAAAATCTAACATGGGCACTTTGAGTGAGAGAATGGAACACAGTGTTATTGTCAGATTTTGAGAGATTTTTTTCATTCATAAAATATAAAAAGACAAAAGGATGAAATGGATGAAAGGAGCAGAAAGAAGAGTAATCTTACGGTATCTGCCCCCTTTTCCTTATAATGCTTATATAAATAGTTTATTAACTTGATGATGCCTGTTTTAGGTTTCTAATACATTCATCACCCTTTTTCCCCCAGAAACATAATGATCGATTTTGGTTGCAAAAGCAGTTGAATATCACTATAGCACTATCGCCTGTATAAAAATAAGAGCGTAAAAAACCCAACCCAAACACTTAATTCCACACAATAAAGCATTTTCTGCCTAGCTTTAACCAAAATAATTATATGTTTGCAATATATGGAATAGAAAGAGCAGAAATGATTAACAGTCACAATAAAAGCAACACCATCTTTACACTGTTTACAATCAGCATGTCCAGGCTCCGCTCCCACACTATTGTCCAAACCATTGTGACCTGGAAGTATCTGAAAATTAGTAGTTCCAATTTCTGACTTCATGTTTCATTACAACAATGTGGACAGTCCGAATCACATAAGCTCACATAAATTGAGTATTAAATTGCTTATGACAATTTTCTAACTTTATATAGAAAGATTTTCTCAAACCACTGAACATGCAATCAAAAAACACACACACACATGTCACGTTTAGTGAAGTTGTATGTTGTAAAACAATCATGTTATGATTCCATATATAATAATATGGAATGGAATATTTGTTTCTTGGAAAACTTAGCGATATGTGATATGGCTGTAAAATCAATATCACTACAGTATTTTAATAGACTTTTTGACTCAATCATTTCAGTTATAATGAAACAAAATTGACATTTAAATTTACTAGTGAAACGCTATCAAAATAAAAACTTAACAGAAAGCAGGACTAAATCAAGGCACACATAAAATGTGCTTTATTTAACATAAAAAATTGTGTATTTTTGTCAGATGGAGAACCTTGGTGTTATTGCAATATATTGAGTATGTTTCTATATTGATTATTGTGTCAGTTAATAATGCAATATCAGTACTGTTGGAATACTTGTTTAGCCCTAGTGTGCTATACTTACTTTATGTTGTCACTGAGACAGAGCATAAGAAAAAAAGCTTGTATGCCATTAGCTCGGAACGAGTTCAAGACAGTATATCAAAAATACCCAAAGGTCAAAAGAGCAGTATTCGATCACATAAGCCATCAGTTCTGTGTCGCCAGCCCTGAACAGATAGTGCAGATACTTGACCAAGACTGTGGTCAATACGCGCATGCAGACCAGCTGTTATCTTATCAGGCTACACAGTGATTACGGTTAGCCTAATGAATGCAACGGTCTTTCTCATTTGTCATGCTTTCTGTGTGGAGCAGGGCCCAAGTAAGACTGATAGTGTCTCTCAAGTACTGTACTGCTGAAGCTGTGGATCACTGTTAATTGAAGAACTGAAGCAATAAAGAGTCACCAGAGTGTGTTGGTGCAAATTAAACATATGTAAGCCAGTTTAGTGTACACAACATTTAAAGAAGACACATTGGGCCTGTGTGTACTATTGTCATAGTTATAATGGTGGTATATTATAATTGTATTGTATGTAGGTTTGTATTATTATTTGGAGATTTTAATTGCAATAGTAATCTAAAACAACTTCATAAAACAAACAAGTATCTTGACTTTCACGTTAGAAAACTGTAGGAGCTAACGTCGTCATAAATGCTGGCAACACAGCAAAGAGGCATGCAGCTGTTAACACTTCCTATGGATAGCGATGTGAATAACAGACACTGTGCTGCCGAATTCTATATGTGCCTCCAATTAAGTAAATAAAATGGGAGAACTATGTAAGTTCAGAGCAATGGGAAGTAGTGTAAATGGGGGTTGATCGAAGCAATGACATCAATACAAAAGTATAAAGATTACTTAAACACGCCTGTAACGTGCTAACTACAAGTGGGTAAATAAGGCGGGAAACATTTATAACATGGTTTAAAAGCATAATAAGTCCACTTTACAGCACAAATTCTAAAAAATAGTGCAGGCTGTTGAAACATCACCTGAACCAAAGCTAAATGCGTGCAACCGGGAAATTGGTTGTAGAAATTGCTGCACAAATGACCAACAATTTATCACTCCAAACTATAAATGTGTGACGAGTGAGCAAATAAACTAACAGCATGGAAATGAGGAGCGCAGTGGTGTGGTACCTTTAATGACAATGGCCACATTAGCATGCACAAGCGCTAGACAGTAATCACAGCAATGACATTCCTATTGCAATGTTTAGATGGAATGCTTAGGGACCTGTGCTATTAATACTACCCTTTTATTGTAATGAAGCCTGAACAAAACTATTAGCATAACTTCCCCTGTTTATGCTACACAGGCAATAGTCAAGCATTTCATTAGGAATACAAGAAAAAGTGTGTTTGCAGTTTGCAGGTTGTTGCTCAGACAGCTGTAATGTCTGGTTCAGTAATAGAGTCTGACTGATTTCCCCGCTGCTCCCTCAGAACGCTAGTACCTACGTTCACAGACTTAAACCCACTTGTACTTCTAAACATAGCGTTCACATTCGCAGACCTAGATGTTAACATACTGTATATTCTTAATTAGGGCTTGAAGTGTCGATGTACTAGGCATGCAGCGAGAAGGTGCAAAAAAAAAAAAAATCAAATACTAATTGATACTAAAACTAGTATCGAAACTATATACTCATTTGAGCAAGTATTGATACAAAAACAGTCACATTCACAGGACAGAAAAGAACTTTAGAATGATCATGAGCTGTATCAGAACAAGTATAAGACCACACAAAGTAGCATACGCCTATGGAATCTATCTGGACGAATGATGAAAGGTACACAGTAATATAAAAGAAAGTATTGGTGTGGAAAAAAAATTAACTCTATAAATTCTTAATAAATAGCAATTCACCATCTTATCGATTCTGAATCCAAATCCTCAAAAGTAAATTTTAAATTATGCCAATAACAGTGTTTGACATTGCCTCTGCAGAGTTTACATGTTTCTCTTCTTCAGTAAACTGAGAATAAGCCTGAATAAGGCTGTATCCGAGAGCAGACACAAATGTGGCAAACACAGGATGAGACTTACGTGAGGCCACAGTGAGGCAAAGAAGAGATGGACAGGGTCACTTTTGCTCCGTGATTTGTATTGCATCTTGTTGTTAGCATCAATGGAAATCTAATGCATCAACGGAAATCTAACAACAGCCACAACTTGTAGGAGCAAGAGCCCCACTAATTGTGAATAGGCTATATATTAAAATCGAGACAATACTAGTATAGGGCAGTTAACTGTACAAAAGTTTTAATACTCATGATTACGCACTTTGATATCAGAGTGAGTGCACTGAACTGTGAGAGAAAAAACACCACAGGAGTAAGGTCATTTTCACCATAACTAAATGCCATAAATGTGACTTTAGAGCTAGCCTTACATGCTGAAGTTGGTCAGATTTTAAAGTTTTAAAAGCATGCAGATCAATAGCCAATAGCTTGCAAGTGATTGGCAGAGTTGATGGCACATGCAGATGATCCCCATATACATATTCAAAAGATGTAGCTGGCATTCCATCTCACTATTTTGCCTAAATACGGCCACGGCACACTGTCATATTTGATTGATTTGTAATTCTTACCAAAAAGGGTCCTTGGGCATTTTAACACCGCTCTTCAAATAATCACTTTTCCAGTTGCCTGATAAAGTGTCAAAGAGAAGCAAGTCTCTATAATAGGATGTCAATCAGCAGTCTGCTTTGCTTATGTGAAGAAGTAAAAGACATCTGTCAGTAGACCGCCTTCATCAAAATGTCATTCCACACCCGCACAGGTGATCCACAAGAGAGCAGTCATGATATTATGGGAATATTCATTTGAAACTTCAGTCAACCCATATTCTTTTACTTGGTCAAAAGCTCTCCATGCAAACAAACTTCTCCAACTTAACCTGTACTGAAATACGCTAGTGTTTATGGCACAAATCCACAAGGGAGTGTTTTAAAGCTATAATAAAGAAATACCGCACTACACCTTCAGCACAAACTTAAGTATTGTTTTAATGATCAAACACAAAACCGTTTCCAAGTGAACAAAAGTGCTTGAAAAGTGCACAGCATGTGGGAGAAATAAACATGTCAGCTTTATAGCTTTATTGGGACGATGTAAAGCAAACACCTAACCATTAACTGAAAACTTTATATACAACTTTCAAAGAAAGGGATTATGCCCCAAGCTAAAATGTTGAAAACCTTACTGACAATAATGACTAAGAATGCAGACAATTACATCCTAGCAGCTGCCAAAAATAGATGAAATAAATACCCCATTTATTACTGGTCACCGTTTTAGCTCTATTTGATCTTTACCCCAGTACAAGGGGCTAGCCTATCTGCTCATCAAACTCAGCAGGTTTATCATGTAACTTTCAATGAAAAACATCAATGATTTACCATAGCAAAGGGTGGGTAAGCGTCACAAGGCCAGCAGCAGCCTCCATTCTGATGCAGTTATCGAGGCCACAGAGGAAGAAGGTAGCCAATTACAACACAGGCGAATGAGACAGTCAGTCAGCTAAATGGCCCCTTTGTCCAGAGTAAGCGGTGCATTCTTGGGTAATGGAATCAAGGGTAAAGGTGATAAAGAAACAAAATGCAATGTTGTCTGGGCGTCAGAAAGAACACAGGTGTCAAGGTCTGCGGACATGAGACCAGCTAAGGTGAGTGGGTCGTTAATGGCAAATAAACCCAAGAGGTCTTACACTGTGCAAAGAAAATGGTCTGAGAGCAGAGGACAGAGATTGGATTTGTGATGAGAGGAAGAAATAACAGTTGAGTTTCCATTATTGAAAAAGCAATGTTAAAGGTAGGTTTAAGCACACAGCCGATGATTAAGCTCAGTATCTGTGGTACAATCATAAAGAAAAAAAAAATTGTTTTTTCCCTTTATGTTTTTTTCAGGAACTTAGCATTGAACTAGACAACACAATATTGATCCGAATCAGCTTTGTTACCAATATTATAATTACCATGCACTATTCACCAGTATTTCAGTGTGATCATATTGAGCCAGCAGTTTGCATTGTTGAAAATGCGAGCTGATGCTGCCCTGGTGAGTGAAACTCTCTGGGAAGCAGATAACATATTTCTCAATTTTATAGATAAAAATACTATTGAGAAAAGGCTGTCTGAATTTGAAGCAACAAGATGAAAAAGTGCTAAAAGCATAAACCCATTTCTGAAAAATATTACTGATACTTACAGAGTGCATCAGAACAGCTCGAGTGGTTTGGGGAGATAAAGATATTTCACTGTGGTCTGTATGATCTGTGTTTATACATTTATATACATAAGTGAGAAAATAATGGCCAGCTGACAGCACAAATAAAAGGATTAAATTCTTCTCCCTTGTCCTTTTATCAGAGCTTCTGTGAAGATCAATGATGTGAAACTAATGAGGCCTAAATAGCTTATAGGGCTCATTGAAGCACAGTAAAAAAAACTGCACAAGATGTCTCTTGATGCAATGCCATTTGTACTGTATGTTAGAGCATGGGTGTGATCATTTTCTACCACAACATTCTGTTTCCTGAGGAACTGACATACAGGCTGCAGTGAGAAAACACTGGTGCTATCATCTGCTAGCACAAACCCTGTTCTTCGATAGCAGGCGCCAACCAACTAATTGGAGCTCAGCAGGGGATGGAAAAACAAAAGCAGCAGTGATGTCACCACCAGGGTATGGCTGGTCTGGGTGGGATGCCTTTCGTGACCCTGCTCCAACCTGAATGCTCACCCCCCGTACGTACAACACACCACCCCCATTCACTCCCAAGAAACTTCTCCTCCACTACAATGTCGCAGTGGCAGCTGAAATACTGAATGTGTCTATGACTTCAGCCATGACAAAGACAGACACTGTTCCCCATTGAGGAGGCTCTCGGGTTAAGACTACCTCTGAATAGCTCCCTCTACCACTTCCCACAACACGTCCCAGAATTCTTTGCTCTAGAAACACGCTTGTCACTCAGCCTATTAGGTGTCAGAGTCATGCAGAGGCCTCCAGCCGACTCTAGTTTGGAGGTGCATGCCGTGTTGGCCCCCCGACAAGCAGACGGTTTTAAAACAATGGCCTTCTTTGTTTGTGTTTCCACGTTTCATCGGCAGGGGGGTTGGGTGCCGGGCAATGACGCTGGTTCAGTCTCGGTGAGGGACAGACACAAGTGTAGCCTCATTCATGAGCTCCTGCCAGAGATGGCTGTAGTGGAGAGGCTCACATAAAGCAAAGCTGTCTTTTGTTAAAGGCTGAACAGGCGGAGACTTATCTTTTTTTTTTTTAATTAATCTTAGAAATAAAACAACACACAGACATAAAACAAACACATAGACAGCTACATTAACTGTCACACATATTATGGCTACAACAACTAATCATCACTACAAAGTACAAAATAATCATTAATCACTGCTCTGGACCACAACTGAAATGTTTGGTGCCGAGGTGTGGAATTATTTAAGGAAAGCACATAAAGTAAGTCAACAAGTTATTCTTGGTATTGAGCAAATAAGAAGAACTGGGACAGAAAGCTGTCTAAGAATGAGAGGTTTTGTGTATATTTACTGTGGTTTGAAAATCCACACAGCTATTTTGAGTGAGCGGGTAAGGCAATATATTTTTGTGGGTAAAAAAGTGATTACTTTGTCACAGTATATACAAAGACTGGCAGCATCCATTAGTGCATCAGAGCATTCACCTCCCACCACAGGAAGAAGCATCAGCATGGACCCAACCTCTTCTACCTTATCCCTGCCCTCAGCGCCAGTCATCCGAATAAGCCAGCCATATACTTTGGGTGTTCGACAAGCAAAATAGGCCACTTCACCTGCTCACTGCAACCACGGCTGTAATTGGAAAAAGAAAGAAACGCTTCACCGGGGTATGGCAGTCAAATTGGATGGTTCACTGATATATCCGGTGTATACTCAGCACACACTATTTACCTACAGCCTTTGGCCCTGACACCGGGCTTCAGTCCCTGGGGTAAAACCTCAGGCATCAACCCACAGAGGTGCCTTCTACACACCATCAGCTTTTAGCTTATTGCCTCAGAGAGTAATAGTAGTAATAATAATGGCTGTTGCTATCATCATATTTTTAGATCAAATCACCCTGTAATTTACCCTAATAGCTCTATTTGTCTATTATTTCACAACAGAGTGGTAGATCTATCTTTCCATATCTATTATCTCATGGAAAAAGAAGTATAAAAAAACTCATATGCACTATATCAATGATGATGCTGAGTGATGCTGCTGGCATTTTCTGAATACCCAGGCACAACAATATAAAGTATAAACATATCTCATTTGTATGATCGCCCATTTGTGTTGTATTTAGATATTTATGTTTTACCACAGTCAGCTCTAATAGAAGACCCTGCCATGTCTTCAGTCGTACTAAAAGAAAAATACGATCTACTCTTGGGTTCTGTAAATATAGGTTCTTTGCATAAATTATGTGAACGCATCTCTCCTGTGGCTTTTGTTAATTCCAGGGGCAAAAGAGAGGGGGGTGCAGAGAATTCCTTAACACTGCTCATTAGACAGTTTCAGGAAGTGAAAAGCAAAAGGGTGTTTCTGAGACGTCAGACCTCAAAAATAGACCACTGAGGATGCCCTGTTCGGAAGCTGCTTAATAATTCTAATTAGCATATGCTTGCGTTGTTTTTACTTCAGCCTTACTCCAAGTGTAGCTATACACCAACCGCATAATATACCTACAATTTCTATTCTGGTAGAAGCAGTATGTTCCTACCAACGCATTGTAAAAAGAAGGCAACTTCTCAATCACAAAATGCCAACAATTATCAGGTTATTTTATTTGTCTACTTTGTCGCAAATTTAAAGAAAGTAAATCCACATATTTGTGACTTTCCAACAAGAGTATGTTTTTGAGCCAACAGATACTGCTGTCGCTTAGCCATTTAACTGAAGCCTTGGGGATCTAAAGGAAAGCTGTAACTAGCTTTGTTCGGTTTACTTCACCAGAATGAGAAATGCCACCACAAGTGTTTGAGGAAATATCCCTTTATAAAAACAGGATACATTCTGCCAATAATCATACTTGCCAAAATGTGACTCAACTAATAGCTTCTGTTTCTTAGTCACTTTAAAATCAGTAAACAATATTACATTTGTCTACAGAGTTTACTAGATTTGGGACAGGCCGCACTGTGACCCTCATGGTAAATGTGTGTCTCATAGAGATTGGCTAAGCAAGGCAATATGTCTAACATGCAGGGACGAGCACTAGCTGGTGCTGTTGAACCAGGCCCCAAGGAGTAAATAACCTGAGTGTCAGCGGCTGACCCAACACAAAATTGCCTTATTGATCTCCACGGTGATTTTTCCAACACCACTTTTCTCCCCACGACTCAGAGCAGGCACAGTTTTGTCAAGAGATACAGAGGGTTCTGTACAGACATAGATTGAGCTGTGTTTGTGTGCATAAGAATAAGGATTGTCAAAAGTATCGAAAATCAGATACTGATCGATACTAAAACTAGTATCAAAACTAGATACTCATTTGAGCAGGCATAGATACTAAAAAAGTCTCATTCACAAGGACAGAAATGAACCCTTTCCTGAATAGCTTGAATTATCTTGAGCTGTATAAAACCAACATAGAGTATCGCGCCCAATGGAACTACACAGATATAAGACCAGCATGGTAATATAAAAGATATAAAAGTAATATGATTTAAAGTTGAAAATCACATTCTATTGAGAGACACTTTTTTGTCATCATCGTAAGTATCGAGTCTGTTCCTTAGTATATCGAAATTGAGTTTGAAATTATTGTATGGCGACAACACCAATAAGAAGTGAATGGGGGGCATGGGAAGATTAGAGATCTTGCTCTAAGTCATTTTTTCTCACCACCACAGCGAAAAAACTCAAGGGAAATCGTTTTACTATTAAACTGAATATTTAGGCATTTGTTCGCATGGAGCTGCGCTTTTCCCAACACATAAAACTGGCACACTTTCTATACCTTTCTGCAAAAAACTTGGCTGTTATCTAAGGAGACCCCTGTAAGCAAATGTCCTGTCTTAAGCAGAGGGCAAAAACAAGGTTCGACTAATGTTTTGAGCCCAGTGGCGCTGTGTCAGCTCTCGCCTCACAAGGAATATATATGAAGTATTATAGAATACAGCAGGCAATTCCGCACTAATCCTTGCTGTCATTTATGTGCATTCAGGTTTGTTCATGAAAAGTTTGTAGGAAAATGGGTTATGACTGTATCTGTCCAAAATATAAATTCTGTTAGTGTAAAGCCCAAGAACCCTCTCCTACCTTTAAGAGAGAGGTTGAAGCTGAGCGCACAATTTCATGCTTATTTAATGCCTGTGTACTCAAAGTGCACCACACGGTGAGCCTGGATTACAGTAAGAGCAGGGGCCAGAACAGCAGAGGGGTGAAAAAGCAGTCTGGAAGCATGCAGACATTTAGATGTATTTGAATACTCGTATTATGCATTTTCAGATTAGAATGACATTTACATGAGAAGGCATTGCCACCCCCAACATCTGTTTCTTAAGACATTGGGTCTCCCTGAATTATTTTGCTGTTGTACTATGTTTGGATAACAAAACCGAAAAGAAAGAGTTTTATTTAATTTTGCTGACATATTTCACATGTTGTCTGTTGAGTTGAATATAGTGTAGTAGATCCAAAACGCGACTACAACTGGGTAATAGTTTTTTATAGACATTCAGTCAGTCAGTTATGTATATGGGGCTTTTTAACTGACAAGTCCACAGCTAATCCTTTTATTATTTTTTAATAAAAAATCATTCGATATGGGAATTTTCATGGCTGGTGCCGATACTGATTGTTTAGAATCTAGAACAACCAACGGCCGATACCTCTGCTAATATTTTTTCTGGTCCGAAATATAGGGCAGATTTTGAACAATTTGGTCCAAATTATGTAATTAAAATTGACTAAAAACTCCCCCCATCAGAGTTTTTTTTTTGTACTATAAAACCTGTAAGAGAGATGTGTAAGCACGTTTCAGTTGATGCGCTTTGCAAGGTATGTCTCTTTGTACTAAACAGTGTTACAATAAAAGACTTTGTGTGTACCAGGTATAGCGCAGGAGAGATTGGCACCAAAACAAAATATCGAGGCTCTGTTGGAGATTACTCAGGACCGAATACACTAAACAAAGGGACCACAATATCAGGTCTATTTATCAGCCAAAAAGGTCACGAATGGACCTTTGAACCGGCATGCACGCGCACACATGAGCTGCCGCTGTTGACAATGAGAGAAGGCATAGGAGGGCCATCTCTGTAGCACAGTATATATCTTCACATACCCTGATGGAGACAGGCAGTTCGGCTCTGATCCGTCTTTCTGTGTTCCTGCTTCAACGGCTGGATGTCAGTGCTGCAGCACGTTGTGCAGCCAGTGTTGCGTCTATATTGTCGCTCTCACTAGACAATAGGATACTAATCAGGTGTGGAGCGAATCCGTGTGAGGCACCCGAGGACTATATCACTATTCATGATAAGCTGCATGGAACGTTAACTTAACATTCTGAGATTACACACAAGTAGAGGGAGAGAGAGAGCATTAATCTATACTGGCCAACAGATGTTAAATAGCAGCGATTGGCAGCTGCAACACAAATAACAAAATGTATTTTGTTATATTTGCAGTGCCACCATCTATATAACATAAAAGACATAGCTATGTGCTAAATTAGAGCATTTCTGAGTTTGAGTATGGGCATTATATGCAGGCACAAACATAAAACATTAGTCAATTGTGGTCAAACTTAATTCAATTATCATAAGCACAGGGAGAGTTTAATAAAACGCTTCATCAGCAGCAGAAATAATCTGCATGTTTTTTTCCATGAATAAGAGTAAGCATTGTGCCAATAGGTAGCCATACAGTCCAAGTCACATAATAGAAGACTCATAAAAAATGAATTCACGGTTTGAGAGAGCTTCAAAAGGAAACGTCAGAATACGACAGGCCCCCCCTAACGCACTAGGCGTCTTCCAATCCACTCACTCAGTCGCTCAAGAACAGGAGAGAGCGGACCGCTGAACTCAAGCAGTACCCATGATCATAGGGGGCTTATGGAAGGTCCTTATAAAACGGGGAGCAAGATAGAGTAGGCGATGGAATTGTCAGGCGAGAATGTGGGTGGAAGACGCAGGGTTTAAGATAACAAGTCAATGCGTACTGTGATATAGGAAAAAAAGATTATTGCGAAAAGACAGCGTTAGTTACTCATATTAGTCATACAATACAAAGAAATCATAATCTTCATTTCATTGCGAGGATTGGGGAGACAAGTTTTTGGCGATAAAATTGACAACTCCTCAACTCTATTGTGTGTTAATTGTTGTCTTATGCAGAATATAAGCAGCTTATGTAAGGGTTGTTAATTGCAGCTCATGGGTGAGAGACTAGTCAAGGCGACATGGCAACAACAGGGACTAAATAAGTCCAATTTACAGGTCAAAGAATACTGCGTGCCTATCCCACGCATAGTTACCGTGTGTCGGACGCATTAGGCATATACAACCGTATTCTCATTATCAAGATTGTTGTCCCTTGGAAAACAACCTGTGAGAACACTAAGATTTATTTAATGAATGTAAACGCACGAAAGAAGCTAACGAAAAAGAAGGCAATAAAAAAGAAACATATCAGAGGGGGAACGCTACAAGGTCTCAAGTTTTAAGCCTGCAGTGAAAACGAGGTCCACGTGAAAGTGTAGGGTAAGGGGTAAGAAATGGGTTGTTTCTTTTTCAGATTGTTCTGTTATGGCTGTTCGCGGTTAAAGATTTCCCTTGCGGTAACTTCTGTGGATGAAACACCATGGTCTGCAGGGTTAGCGGTATAGCACCTGGCCCATAATAATA